>CM034155.1:612604154-612990504 GCA_019776745.2 Taxus chinensis | reverse complement strand
ATCGAACGCCAGGAAGGGAATGGCATCATAATCAATTCATCTTCCATGTTTTCGGAGCCGTGAAGCCTTTTCCATTGTCCTAACTTGCTTTCATCAATCTCGTTTTCCCCTTTTCCTTCACCATTTTCAACCAAACCCATGGCCTCTTTGGATAGTTCTACAACAGACCTTGGGCAAATCCTGCCCTGGACCGAGTACACACTGCTCAGTCACAAAATTCCCTTCGCAAGTATTTGTAGAAAACCTTACCTTATCCGCACAACATCCTTTTTTATCTTCACTCTCTCCAATGGAGATGCCTTGCATGGCCTTCAAGTGCAGCTTCTGTATCAATGGCAATACTCTCCATGCTCGCGATCAACAAAAAAGCGGTCGTCTCTGTGGAGGAGGAGTCGATGCGGCACCCAAACACGCAACCATTTTTCCCTGAACGATAGGTACCACACCTCTTTATTCAATACGACCTAATCCGACAGGCGTAGAAGTACAGGGGGATATGATGGCCTGTATGGATAGTGTACAGGTGGACACGCACCACAATCTAGAACATAGGGCAAGCATGAATGAAACGACCGCAACGAATGACAGTCGCCGACGTCTGGACAGGCACTCTCCCTATTTCTACGACATCCCTGGTGTATGGCTCGCGATTGTCCGTACATCATCGACCAAACGATCTCGGCCATTACTGTCTTCGTCTGTGTCAGAGCCCCTCCGGTTTTCTCACAGAGAACACGCCTTTCGGCGTAACCAGCAATTGCAAATGAGTTGCAAGTTACGCCGGAGAGGGCTTCAATTTTGTGTATAATTTTACTCAAAGAACAATTCCAGTGTAAAGATAAAGAAGGGAAAGGTGTAGAGAGTCGGTTCTTCTATCGGCCAGCTATCGCTGCCAGTGAAGTAAAATAAAAAACAGAACCATGAGTTAACACCACGGTCACTCATGATGTTCTCTGGCCGGCCAATCCCAAAAGCAAGGGCACCAAAGAATGGTTATTGCCAAGTCTAAAATGTCATTTAAAGGATGTGGAGTCAAAGAAGAGTAAATATCTATGACTTACACAAATATCTAAAAGCCGGCACCCTGTAAAGTTAAGCCACCGGAATTTGACACTTTCCAGCAATGCCTTCTTCAAAGTAAACGCCTCCGGCGAATTAGACTCATAGAGATGTGCTTGTCGTCTTGTACTGCATCTCAACTAAATGGAAAGTTAAGCCTAACCATAGCAGAGGTTATTCTCCTGATAAAATGTACCTTTGGGTATAGATGTTCTCATGTTAAGTATATGTGGAAAATTCTTTACCAGTTAGTTTTTTTTATTGGTTGAAAAATAAAGTGTTGGTGAATTTTTCAACATTCTTGTCACAAAACATGTGCATTAACAACTACAGTTTCCACTATTGCTTGCCACATGCCACTACTTCATTCCAAACCTATTCATTTAAATAATTTTCCCTCCATAATTTGATAATTGATGACAGGTCCCACTCACAGGAGAATAGCTTCCGCGCAATAGTAGAACAGGGAATCTCTTAAAAATATCATAAAATTGACCGGTACGCAAATTGCCAGGATGTTTCATCAATTCACCTGTCTATCATGATCAAACCACTGTCCTAGATGAGACCTAATACCCAGGTGAACAGGCCTCTACGAATGGGAATCTTAAACAACAGACAGAGAAAATGTAAAACTGGATATTTATTACGTTGGAACTTTGGGGAAGGAGAGTATTGCACACAACTCTAAATTACTGCGAGCGTAGCTAATAAAAATCGCATGGTGCTTATCTAAGCCATGGGAAAAGATTCATGGATTATAGCAGTTAGAGAAAGTTTAAGGGATGATACACGACCAGGTAAATACAGAAAGAATCTTATCCACAGCGTTCCCAAGTCTCTCTTGAATAGAAATACAGAGGGATTCTATGTTCCTCAGATCATGTCCATTGGTCCTTACCATTTCAAGCGAAAGTGGAATTTGGGACGTGATGATATGGAAATTCTGAAGACAGAAGTCTCAAGAAAAATCCATAGTATCTTAAAAGAAAGAGAAGATCGTGGCTTAGAATCGGTGATAGACTATTTTAAGTGCGAGGATATCCAGAAAAAGATAAAAGAGAGCTACGTTACAGAATTCAGGTTTAGTAGCGAAGAGTGGGCGTGGATGATTGTAAGAGATGCTTGCTTCCTGTTAGAAATCCTCCACAGGTTCTCAAAAGAGAATGAAAACGGAGAGAAAACCGCAAGGCCACGTATTGATAGCATTCTTAGCAGGAAAAGGCATCACCCTCTCCTGAAACGACATTGTCAAAGATTTGTTCAAAATGGAGAATCAGATACCCTTTTCGACGGTTATCAAAATCGCGTCTCTTAAAAGAGAGGACGACGTGGTGGGTAACTGGTTTGTGTCAGCACTGAAAAATTTATCCCCCATTGAAGTAAGCCCTGTTCCAAACCAGAAATACGAGAAAACGCATATCTTGCAATCGCTTCATGATTATATTGTGGATAATCCCAACCCCGTCCTTGATCGTGATTATAGTGTCCTTGATCATGATTATATTGAGGATAAACCCGAAGCCGTCCTTGATCGTGATTATAGTGTGGTTGATCCTGATTATAGTGTGGATAAACCCAAACCCGTCCTTGATCGTGATTATATTGTGGTTGATCCTGATTATAGTGTGGATAAACCCAAACCCGTCCTTGATCATGATTATATTGAGGATAAACCCAAACCCGTCCTTGATCACAGCACACCCTTTAAGGTTTCTCCATTGTCTCTAATATGGAAGGTAGTGGAATCTGTTGTATTAATCTTGCTTTTTTCCCCCTTTTTTATTATATGGTTTATATGGTTAATTCTGCACTGCTGTAAAAGCTCTATATACAGAGAGGGCCGGGGTAGGGGTAGGGGTAGTGTTCCCACTGCAGAAGAATTGAAAAGAGCTGGAGTTAAATTCAAGAGCTTGGAGACGAGAGGAATATATCACATTAGTTTTAAGACGAGCAATTCCACCATGTTTTTGCCTAAGTTCAGTGTAGATGACACATCAGAGGTGAAGCTGAGAAACCTGATGGCCCTGGAGATCTGCTCAGAACAGGAGGAGAAACCAGTAACCAGGTACGTCATTCTAATGAATGATCTCATCAATACCAGTACAGATGTAGCTATTTTGAGACGAGCGGACATCATCAACCACAAGCTTGGAAGTGACGACGAGGTCGCTCAGCTCTGGAATTCTATTATAGTCTCAAGTTCCGCACTTGTGCCCTTCTCCCCTATTGATGATGCTTCATCTGACTTAAATCTTTACACCAAAAAGTGGTGGAGAGTTTTATGGGCTCAATTTCAGATGGCTCACTGTTCAAAGCCATGGCTGGTCGTCTCTCTTCTCGGCGGAATTTCACTTCTCCTCTTAACCCTTGTGCAAGTCGTTTGCTTATTTCAATCCTGCCTCCTCAGGTAACCGGCTCCTATTGCACATACACAGCTAGAAGCTCAATTGTTTTTCTCGGTAGTGTAGACTGTAGTGACGAATAAATTGTATATTATGCCTTAAATTGTGGCGTGCTGATACATTTGACTTGCAGACCTTCAGGATTCTAATATGACATAGCAGGTTTTGAAATGTGCCGCAAAAAAGAGTTAAACTAGATTCCTTATCACTGCACCGTACTTCTATTTCAGTTCCTCCAGGCTCCCATCACTTTGAATGTAACCATGTAAAAGCACGAGACATTACAGGTAAGGAAAAGTTTATTTTCTGAGGGAGCATTTTCCCCTGTTTTCTAAACGGCTCATATAAAAAGGCTAGTGAGTAATTTTGTAAAATGGCTATAAATTTACCTTTGAATTTTCAAAAAAATAATTCTCCCAGGTTTGTAGCTAGTAATTTTGCAAAATGGCTGTAAATTTAGCTTTAAATTTTCAGAAAATTAATTCCCCCAGGTTCGTCCATGAAGAACCACTGTAACTACACTGGTACAGCAACATTACAGCGAAGGAAAAAATTATTTTCTAAGGGAGCATTTTCCCCTATTTTTTAAGGGCTCGTATAATAAATTTGTAAAATGGCTATAAATTTACCTAAAATTTTTCAGAAAATTAATTCTCCCAGTTTTGCCCACGAAAAACCACTGTAACTACACTGGTACAGCAACATTACAGTGATGGAAAAGTTTATTTTCTAAGAGAACATTTTCCCCTATTTTCTAAAATGCGCATATATTAAAGTAGTGACTAATTTTGTAAAATGGCTATAAATTTAAAGCTTCTCCCAGGTTTGTAAGTATACTGGCACAGCAATTAAAAATGTCCCAAAGGCATATTATGTGCTGTGTTTGTAGTTGTACATATTTTCAATGGTCCATTTTTATAAATTTACTGTATTTTTTTGTTTTCTTCCCTTCACCGAATGAAACTCCGAAAATTTTGAGATTTGGTAGTTTAAAAATCAGAAAAAGTAAAACAGAGTCCTGCGGCTGTAAATAATAATTTTTTTGCCAAATCTATTTTCCAAAAAAGCCAAAAAACTGCGGCTAGAAATAATATAAAATCCACCACGTTTATTTGGAATTGATGTTGTTATTAATTATTAAAATTACTATATTTTTTTTTATATATACAATTTATTGTATTTTTTGCCGTTTTGTGGACTGTTTTTTTTTTTTCCCATATTTTTTGTCCATTGTTTAATACTCTTTGTACGAAATTTGTTACTATGCATATTTTGATTCAAACTAGAGTACTCCTTGCTCATTTTACTTTTTGGAAAATAAGATCCCTTGTGCTTGGATCATTTTTTTAGCTGATAGGCGTTACATTGTGGGATGAGTTCACCTCCTAGATGCAGATCCATGGTCGTCAATTCTGCTGCTGTACACAAAATAGTCATTCAACCATTCTCCTCCAATTGATATTAAGCACTATACATTCCATTATTAAAGTTGGGCACTGTTTGTTAGGTTGTGGAGCATGTTTTCATGTGTGAAAATGTTGAAGGCTGTACACTAAGAGTACTGTACACTTTTCATAGTTGTCTCGCTGGGGTTCGCGGGCACAGCCCCTGAGAAATAATTTTTTTTGGCCTTGAAAATTGTGCTTTACTCATATGGGCAGGATTTTTGACCCATAGGTTTATGGGACGGTTTTGGCCCACGGTTTTGATACCCACGGTTTTGTAAAACTGTTGAAGTAGTTGCCTACTTATGTGGTTTTGTGCATATGGTAGGTATTATGTAACATTGCAGATGTGTCTGAATTCAGGGGTGAATTCTGTAGAGTTTGTTGAGCATAGCTCCAACAGATTTGGGTATTGTATTGAGAGAGCGATGACTTGTAATAAAATCTGAGCAAGTGATTCTTGGTGGACGTAGCCCAAATTGGGTGAATCACGTTAAATATTGTCTCCTTGTGTTGTTCTTTTATTATTCTGCACTTTTATTTTAGATTTGTAATATTTTCTGCATATTAGTTTCTACTGTTGCGATTATGTGAGGAATTATTCTGCATATTTTATCCCTTATTTTTCAACACTGTTCACGTTTGAAAAAACTAAAAAGTCACTAGAGTCTGGTAAATTAGTTAACTTTGGGTTCTTACTTTTGTTAATGGAGGCGCCACTGCATTTAACATGCCACAGCCTTTGTGGAGAAGCCTTTATTGTAAGGGAGGAAGACCCTGCAACAATTTCAATGTTCTTGTATCTATATTCAGGGAAAATCCGGAGGGCACGTTTCCTTTTCCTGATGTTTCCATCTGCTTTAAAGGAGTTGGAATGCGCTGTTCTCAAAAACTGCTTCCATTATGCTTTGATGGTTGAGTGCTGTAAAAACTTCCATTTTGAAAGGCATTGGGAGGATGTTGGCAAAGATTTTCTCCAGTAGAGCTTTACAACTGGTAATTGCATTTGCTTGAAAGGTACCGAGATCTATTCAACAAACACATTTTTTTATCATATTCTACAACCATTGCAGTCCATGAGAGCAAATATTTTTCAGGCCTTTTGTGAAACGGTTCACATCCTTCTTCATTTTGCATACATATCTGCCAGGGCAGTTGCAACTAAAACATTTTCCAAGTCCCTTCTCCATACTTAAACGCTTTGACGGATGTACACAAACAATTTCAAAGCCCCTGTTTTGGCACATGCTAACTATGTAAAGGAGAGTTAAAAATTTTGACCAGGAGAGAAAAAATATGATATTTTAGTATTAATAAGGTTCCATGATTTTTTATTTTTCTGTGTAGAAATAAAATAAAAAGCTTTAAGACTAACAAAAATAAGGTCTTCCAAAATAAACTTTTGGATGGAAAACTGAGAGAGAAGCTTAAACTAAATGCCATAACCAGACATTATATGTAACCCCCTGCAAAAGGAGTCATATTTCTGCAAATGGTAATGCTTCTCTTTGCCTCTTTTCAAGGTTGTCTAGCTTCAAAAATGATTTCCGTGGATTTTTTAATTTCTGATCTCATTTATATCACTCATTTTTAAGGTGGTAGCAGAATATATTGCTTGTTCAGAAATTTATCATTTTGCTGCAATTTTCTATGTTGCTGGTTTATGCCGGCAGACAATGCCTTAAGCAGCTCCATTCTTATTTACTGGATACGTAATTTTGGATAATTGATCTCACATCTGGTTTCCAGTATACATAGCAGGTATATACATTGCCACTAAATGTGTAATCGAGCCATCATAATTATGGTAGATGGTTAAAAATGCTGATTGACTCAAGTTACAAGTATATGCCATAATTAACTCAACTGGTATATTGATATCTCAAAAATGATTGGATTGATCTTTCCAAAATTCCATGAATTAGAGCAACGAAGATGGAAAGAAAAGTGACGGGCCTGGTTTATCCACATACTATTTCTGGTGAATGAGAATTTTAATTATATTTATTTGAGTAAATATATATATCTTTTGTTAGAATCTTGCTTTTATAAATTTTTAATTATTCATAAATAATAATTTCCTGAACTTTGTTTTTCCTTTCATAAGCTTCCCACATGGAGCTGAACAAAATTTAGATCAGTGTTTTCTTTTGGTAAAGTCTTTCTTTGTGTGAAGGCTAATGAAATTATGAAACATTACGAAGAGACCATAATGTGAAGGGTGAAGGATAGTCGAGTGGGTGAGAAAGAAGTGTTGTGAGGTGTAGTGTTAGGCTTATGATCCCAATGTTACATCTTAAGTTCATCTCTCACCATAGTTTATCATAAAAAAAAATATTAGAAGCTTGTGTTCTGTCATTAACTCTTATGGTATTAAAAAAATAATAATTAAAAGCTTGTCACGAAGTGTACTAGATCGCTGGCCATTAACTCCTGTAATATTAAAAAAAAAAAATTAAAAACTTTTTGGTTGTGCTTAGAACTGCTTTAACTACATACTTAAATACTTAATATAAATGGTTTGTCTTTATTCGGGGAAAGTAGATATATAAAGCTTTTTAGAAAAAAGCTGCAGATTTTTGACACCATCTTTCCTCCTTTGCATTTTGAGGACAATCAACATGAAAACATTTGAACAAGATCTGCTGCCCTCCAATTCATTAGTCTTAATTCTCCCGTGAAATTGAAAAATGCTTGAAACTAATTCCCTGGAGAAATATTAATCTTCATTCATTGATTTGAGTTGATGGGAAAATCTTCTAAGTTCAATTCAAGTATATTGGGTCTCACAAATATGGCGAAGATCTTCAAATTTGACCCTGAATCAGTCACCCTCAACCACAGTCACCCGTGTAAAATTTCTTCATTACTTTTGTTTTGTAATTTAAAATTTGTTTAAAGGTTTCCTATTGCTCACCCATTTGATCGGTTATAAAAAAAATTCATAAGCTACTCGTTTATGGTTCAATAAATGACTATGCTGGTAGGAGTCGATCATTAGTAGTAATGATTATTTTTTATTTTTTTTCTTTGTTGATACTTTTGTAAAATTTGAGCCAATGCATTTTTTGTGCAGAAATTGATTAACCTAACTCTTAGCAGAGTCGACCATTATCTACACAAAGTGTTGTTTTTGGTTTTTGGTTTTTGGTTTTTTTGGATATAATTATCCATGCACAATTATTTTCAAGGATGCAATTCTATTAACATGAAAACTAATCACATTTCATTTATTTACTAGTAATCGCATGTGAAATGTGTGATGAAAATGCCAAGGGGATGTGTCAAAGAAGGTAAACTTAAAGGAAATGAATATCAGAGGATAAAGAGAGGTGATAAAGATGGAGATTGAAGGAGGGGAAGTTGAGGGATATTAGAAATGTTCGTGTGACCTACGCTAAAATATTCTTTGTTATGAGCAGGCATATATGAAATGTGTAGCTGACCTGCTAACCCTGGATCCAAATACAAATCCAATACAAACTGGAACAATAGATCTAGTTGAACCCAATGAAACCATAATATTTGATGCAAGCATGAACCCAAGTGTAGCAAAGGGGTTAGATGTGGAATTCATTTTACATTGGTTTGCAGTGGAGAACGATCTAGGAAAGAAAACAAAAGGTGCATTCCAAGGTGGAAAGGGGAACTCGTGACCCTCTTGTGGGAACTTCTTTCCTAAATGACAAGCTCTCTAAAATCATTGATGGCATTGAGGGAAGAATAGTTATTCCCGTGTGCCCACCTAGGACTGGAAAATCAACCTCCTTGGGATCAATACCAACAACTTCAACCTGTTCAATTCAAAACAAAAATGGTGAATCAATTCCTATAGCCATTGGACTTGCCAACAATGCACTTAAGTCAAAACAAAATGGTTTATCATATTGTGTTTGGTGAATTTCTTGAATTGGGTCTTATGAAGTTCTTGTATTGGGTTTAAGAGTTTTGAGAATTTGGTCTTATAATTTTTTTGATTTGGGTCTTATAAATTTCTTGAATTAGTTAGAGAAAAAGCATGTGTTCTCGCTTTTACACCAAGTGATGAGGGAATGGCTAGATTTAAGATACCAATAACAGTGTTGTTCGTCTAAGCTGTCAGATGCAACAAAGCCACACGGTAATTAGTTGATATTTGGCTCATCATAGAAATGTTCTCTTCTTCCCTGATTGTCATCATGTGGATGTACAACACGCAGTTGTTGCCATATTTTACCGTTATTATTCCACACGTAACATAATACATAGTGAATCCCTACAAGTAAAAACACACATAAAACATAGTTTGTTTGGGAGAAATGGTGTCAAGAGATGGTATATTAATTCGCCAAAAAATCAAATTTGATTGTATTATATTACTTCTCACAAAAAAGAAAATAGAAAAATAAGATGATGAATTCATCCTCTAAGTTTTTCCACGTAGATGTTATTTTACCGTTATTTTTAACAGAAACGAAACTTGGGTGAAATTTTTTACGTTTGTTAAGTGGTTGGGTTAAAAGGTTGGTGGCTGGGTGTAATGACCAATGTGCATATATGTGGATGGATAAGATTTTTCCGTATTGTCTACACCATTTTTCAAATCAAGTATGGGGAAACATTTCTACCATTATAGTGTTACAATATAATATATAAAACTTTGCTACCATGATACACATTAATATAAACATCTTGTATAAAAATTCATGTTATTTAAATTTGATGCATAATATGTGTATTAGACTACTTTATGACCAAGTAAGACATTGGTATATACTCTATAGAGATAATTAAAGCTAAAATTCTATTTAGTTTTACAAAAAAATTAAAATAAAGAGATACAAACATGTTATTCCTAACTGCTTGGTCATAGACCATCTCTATGCGTTGAACTTGGCTTGGGTGTTTTTGTCATGGATTCTTAAATGTAATGCCATGTAGTGGATTGGGCAATTACAAAATTCTAAATTGATGTATCACTTATCATCACTAGAATTTATGTAAACTCTCATTTTTAAGAAAAGGTTTGTCACTTTTTTTTTTAATATAAAAGTGTAACACATTACCAATCATTCACCACATGGATAGTAAATATTTTACTTTTTTCACTTTTTACACTTACTTTTTTTGGTTTGTTATATATACCTTCGTGAAATATCATACTCACAATTTATTAAAGACATGGGCATCCTCAAGAAGCAGGGGACCTATTTCATAAAATGCAACTAGTAGGTGTCCAACATGATGAGTTAACATGTGTTATCATGTTGTCATCCTATACCAAAATAGGAGCTTTGAAATAAGGTATGGATAGACATCAAAGCATAATGGCGAAAGGAATTTTGTCAAATGTTGTAATTGCAAGAACCCTAGTAGATATATATGTAAAATGTGGAAGCACATGCAAGGAATGTGAATTGCTTGGTGGAATCCCTGAAATAAATTTAGCATGGTATGGAATGTAACAATGAGACAATGTGGATTTAAATCTAAATGTGTATAGTTCTATTTAATGCTTGTCTAAAACAATATTTTTGTAAGTTCATGGGGCAACGAATATGTATACACATGTTTTGTCTTTTGAATCTTTGAGAAACACTAAAATTTTAAATTTGTAAATGTAATACCCATGTTATGATTCATACAAATTAAGGGGAAAGAAATTTAAGAGGAACATCTTAAGTACAATTAATGCATTCAATGATTTGAGCTTGCAACATAATTAAATGTTTATAATCCATCTGATAACAAATGAAAACCATGTGCAACTGTAAGGGTCAACTAGATCTTTTCTGATCTCCCTTAAATCACACTAACTGAGTGGGTATAACCTGTATACTTTTGGTTAAATGTTTAATAGGTCATGAGAACTATTTGCATATCCTGTCTACCTAGAAAACATACAAGTTGCATTCCATCCGGTATCCGAAATAATGAGTTAGGGGAATGGTGAACAAGAAATGTAATCAACTAGTTACACTACTTTGGCCAAAGATTCAAGCATTGCATTACAAGCTTAGTTTCGTGACCGCACACAAGTCAATGAAACTTGTCTTCCGTCGCCGCAAAACCATCTCTACAAGGTCATCTAGATTTCATTTCATTTTTTAAGAAAATAAGTTTCAGTTTTGAAGAAGTAGAGTCCATGACTCACCCTACTAATCGAAAGAATCATATCTATTCCACCTTAGGATCCCTATGGGAAAGATAGTGACCATGTAAGTATTATCATCATTACGTCTTCACTACCTTTCTCGTAGCCATCCTAAGTTGGCATGGGTAGGATATTATTGAGAAGACGATATGACATAGCACCTACACTTCATTTACACTTTAAGATATCCACAAAATGTAAAGTAAATAAGTTCATCTTTGCGACATGTTAAAATGTATCGTTACATGATATTAGATTCTCCAAAGAGGATTACAATAAATCTATGAGTTACTATCTTTCATTAGTTCCTCTTTTAGAACTAACACAACATATTATTCATCATTAATTATATGTTTACTAACCATGTTCTGCATTGAGTTGTTCAGTTACATTACTTGCTACAGATAATCCTTAATCTCTTAAGTTAATTAGTTGTCATGATTAGGCCATTTAAATCCATATGGTATTATGATAGTTATACTTTATTTTCATTGTTGTGTTGTCCTTACCATTCTATGTTTTGTCAATCAACATATTGGGTCATTTAAAATGAATCAATGAAATCATCAATAAATGTAAAACATAAGTTTAACCATCTTTATTTATACTAAGGTGTATAACATCTTATACATTCTTTCATATCCATAAATATTAGTTACAAAACAACCAAGTAATATATTCAACTTTAATAAGGATAATCCCTTATTTTTGTAATTAATGTTATACAAATCATCATAATAATACATTAGGTAAAATTTGCATAAAAACTTGTGAAGATGATTCATTCGCGTTTATAAAATAAATACAACAATCCTTTTTAGATTTATAACAAATATCACATGTCGTAAATCAATTGCAATAACCCAAACAATCACTTTATAAACACCATTCCTTCTTGCAAACTGTAGGAGAGATAAAATGTATATATGGGTCAATTCAAAGAACTGACATGAGTTCACTAACTCATATTCTTCTTGTGATTAAATGAAATAGTAAAATAATTTAAGATTAACTTATTTGAAAACAAATAAACTTCCTAGTTTATTAATAAGATATCAATTTCATGCACATATGAAATGATATGTATCATATTGTATAGTATGTTTACAAATAGTACATGAATTCAACTGATAGACTTAACCTTTATATTGTTAAGTGACATACTATTTTTGTCATGTAATATAATAATTCAAGATTATAATTCAATCTATGTCATTTAATTCCTTTTAAATTTTGTTTGTGAACATTTTACTTTTTCGTAAAAGAATAGTAACAATTGAGTATCAGAAAGAGCATATCAATATAGATCTAGCATACTTAAGTAAAATTTCATTAAGCAAACTCAAACACCAGTGATCAAAAGAGAGCCAAAATTCCTATTCACTCTTTAGCTTCTCAATCCTAAAACTAAGTTTTAACAACATTCACAAACTTATGAACAACATTACAAATGAGTAAATTGCATCCAACTTACTATTTAAAATCCCATAACATTTACAAAGGAAAAGACATAACATCTTATCTTATAATAAAACCATATTGTTCCCCATATTTTCATATTTGTAAATATGAAAGAAATCACAATCAAGATAAGTCAACAATCATGATTAAAGAAAACTAAAATCAATGCTATCAGCCAATATGGCCTTGAGGAGTCAAATCTTCCAAACAACAAGTTCTTAAAGTTGTATCAACTTAATAGCATTTCCAAATAAATAACCAAATGAAATTAGTTTGTAGTAATTAAATCCACCAGTCAATGCTTTAAATAGAGAGATCAATAATTCATGTTTTAATAGGGTAAGTGCATGGAAATGGGGGGCCAAAAGGGGGTAAAACAAGGACACATTTTTCCTGAAATCAACGAAACCTGAAATTCATTGAATAATTCGGCATGCATATGCTCAAAATTTGACAAAGTGATAAGAATAAGTACCATAGAGCTTGGAATCTAGTTTCTAAACTACTATTTTTTTCAAAAATGGTAGAGATTAAGAGGGTCAAATGCGGTGTGCACACACAAAGTATGTCTATTTTTGTGTCAAAAAGATAAGAACCTATTATGTGTGTGTCCCCCCATTTTTTGAGTTTTATAAATTATTTTTCAAATCCCTTCAGTAGAAAATTAGGTAATTCCATGTACGAGGTGCCACTATTTTTTCATAAATTTTGGATGAATATATAATTTGTAATTAATTTTCAAAGTACACACACCCCAAAAAATTAAATATTGGTGTGTACACCCCCGTAACTTTGAAAAAAACTCATTTTTTTCTTTTTTAATGCGTGTAGAATGGAGTTTTGAAGAAGATTTTATTTTTTGAAATTCAGATGAAAAAATCATAAATTGTGCACCAAAATGTATAAATAGGTTTTCACAAGAAAAGAAGGCACTAGTAAAAGAAATTATGGATGAAATCCTTAAACTAATCTTATTTTAGAAAGAAGCATATCATCACCAAGGTAAAACCAAGCTTGACGTCATAGTATAATTTTTTTGGAATATTATGTTATAACACATTTTTTATCGGGGTGTACACGTAACATTTTGTTGTTTTTTTTTTTGTAAATCACGGATTACACAGTCCAAGCCATATGGTAGGATATCAAAGGAAAATCAAAGCATATGGATTGGGATTCCCAAACTCATAGAAGGAAAAACACGAGCACGTTATAATGCGCTTGCGTTCCTGTGTGTTATGTGGTATATGTGCTTGTGACATGCTTCTATTCACAAAAATAAATGTTTAAGTATAAGAAATAATAAAATATAAATAATAATAATTTTTTATTTTATTATTTCTTATACTTTAAATTTATATTAGTAAATATAAGATGTTAGGGTCACTCTATACCTTACAGAAATGGTCTCACAACTCCATTTGTCATGGTTTAGAAGATAGTTTTTCAGATTCTAATCTGGTCAGTACATAGGTATTTTTCAGGATTTCAACATTCAATCTTCAAGCTTTTAGGGTTTGAATTATACAATAATTATCTATTTTGTGAAAGAATATAGACATTTTTTAGGTTTTGGGGCCTTTTGAATTGGTAATTGAGATTTGTAGGAGTGTTTAAGAAGATTTTGGAAAGGTTTACTCATTCAAGGACAATCTTCTTAACAACGGGTTTTCTAGGTGTAAGGAACAAACACTCTAATGGTGAAATTTGACTTCTTCAAATGATTTTGGGATCTCCGTAAGGAGTTAGGAGGAAAAAAAATAGGTACTGGAAAGATATGTGAATCCTATACATGTTGGTAACATTCATTTTTATCTAAGACTTGAAGGTTTCATGAATAATTTCAATATAGTTGTATCCACGTATTAGTTAACTATGTTAAGAGAATTGAAACTAACACCTTAATAGCTCAAAAAAAAGATAACTACACAAAGATCATCATGTTAAGAGCTTAAAGAGAATAAATACCAACATTATGTATTAGAAATTTGAAGGAAAATCAAACTAATATGTTAAACATTTAACCTCTACTCTTTAGATTGCAACTACAAATGAACCTAGATAGATCCATGACAATCAAAGTTGATTGTTTGATCTTCAAGGGTTTGAGAGTGGAGGCTCATCAAGACATGACTACAAGACCATTTTTATTCCCTTCATATGACTCAAAAGCTTGGATGGATGAAATGCTAGATGAAGATACCTAACTCAACACTAATGGAATATGCTCAAAGATGAAAATACCTATAGTTTATGCTATATGCATGTAAAGGTGTAATGCCTTTTCCATGGTTGATATCCTTGCTTTCTTCTATAACTGAATTTGCAAACGTTGATAAATGATTCTTGTTCTGAAGACGATGTACTCTTTAGAATTGAGTGATCATGTTTTCTATAGATGACATGTTTTATATTCTAAAATTGGATTAAATCATACTATGGAAATTATGAATTGATATTGAAGTATTTCATATATAATTTATGCTGAACTTTGTAGGACATTCTGTATACTAGTGAAGGAAATAAATTCATTTTTAAAAGACTATTCTAGTACATTTCCGAATTCACATTAGTGAACTTATTTATTAGTCTATTTCATTTCTAATATAGGAACTACCATACCTTGGATCAATTGCAGTGATCTAAGACATGTCTATGATAACTATGATGTTTTGATCATTTTGTTAAGCCAGGTCAACATGTTCTATTGCTGAGATTTCTTCATACTCAGGCTCACATTTTAGGAGATCATAGGGGCATCCTGTAGCATCTTACGAATGCATCCTTCTATGTGATCTAATTACCTTATTTTGATAAAATTACTTAAGGTAATGTCTTTTGATTATTGTGTGGAACCTAAATAATGTAAATGCATTTGATAATTTACATTACCCTTAACCTAAGTTAAGTGAATGCATTTTGAAGGGTATTAATTCTTAAAAAGGATTATCTTAAGTTGTTTGATATTAATTTACCCAAGCTATTAATGGAAATTGCTAAGGTCCTAAGCTATGGTTGTATCTAATGCTAAAGATGCCTAACCTAGGTGGCATCGAACTAGCCTAAGGGAGACTTTGGTTAGCTTGGATGGAAAGTTAAGAGAATGGGATGGTGGCAACATTCCAAAGGCCTACCGAGAGATTTAAATTGATCAATTAATTCTTTTTATTATCAGTTTTGGCCGGGGCATGGTTTATGATGGAATGTGCTAAAAAGGTAACTCTGTTAAGATTTAGTAAATAATTTTTTAACTATTAGTTGTAACTAATGATGAGATGGAAATTAGAAAGAATTTCAGAGGCCACTGGTAGTCCGACTGACATTAATGAGTCTCGACCCTTGAGCGAAAACCACCTAGGAATTGACAAGATGAGTCTCCGATTTTTTTAGCTCTATGGCTTTGTATGTAGTTTTTCCATTTTTCGAACTATCGGTTCGATTCTGTTACAAAGTCAAGTTTTCCATTGCATGATAGAAATAATGGAAAAAAGTTACTGTGGAAACTATAAAGGAAAGATGGGGGGATTTTTAGAAGATTTTGTTGGAGTTTTCGGTAGAGATATTTCATTGGAAGCTTCGCAAAAAATTTTGAAGCGTGGAAAATAAATCAAGAGCAGTACTAGGCATGATAGGCTCTATCTCTTTAATATTTCTTACCTTATTTAATGATTTCATGAAAAGAACTCTGCTCTTCGTGAAATCACTTCTGAGATTCGGTTTCGTGTTTGTGTGTTGCTTTGATTTTCCTTTCTCCTTTGTGTTTTCTAGAAAGATATGGCTTTTTGGTTGATAGAATGACACCGTATTGTATGAAGTTTGTTATACTTTGAAATTGTGTTTTAAGATAGATTGGAAAACGTTTGTGTTTGAAAAATATGAAGCTACGAATGATTTATTATGTTGTTACTGTGATATCTTTGCTACTGATTGATATATCTCGTTGTATTTCCTATCTTTGGTGTTAAATGACATCATAGGGTTTTGGGTCAAAGTATTCTTCGAATTTGATATCGATTTAGTTTGTTGAGAAACTGGGTGTTAACAAGATAGATATAGTATCGACTTTTTAATGCCTGATATAGGCTCTTGTTTCATTTTACAATCATTTGTTTATGGATTTGAAATCATGACTTCTCTTTTTTATTTTAATTTGCTGAATCAATCTTAGACCCATTCTAGGTACTCACAATAGGGATGTCTTGAATTCATTTAAACACATAATGGTGAGGGTTCCTAGTAAGTTTCATGTCTCCCTTTTTAGTTATGTTTTGTTTGGTTATTCACCCTTTTCGGGTCGACTTGTATTGGAAAGGGTGTTTGGTAAAGTTTCATGTCTTTTTTTTAGTGGTGTATTGTTTTGTTATTACCCTTCTTGGGTTGGCTTTAATCCAATCTTATTTTGGATATTGACCATCTCAAGTCTTCTTGCTATTAGCTCTTGGGTTTCACACTCCTTTTGCGTAAGAGGTTCCCTTGAGCTCTGTTAGTTGATAAGTTTCTTGGGTTTGATACCATTGTTTTGGCAAGTGATTCTTGTATAAAATTTGGAGATTTTGTGGATTTTGGTCAACAGTTATTCCCAGAGGATGTATTCTTTAGTGACTGAAATTTGTCCTTTATTGAATTTTTACCATCTTGCAAAAGGTATCATTGGAGACTGTGCTCAGATTTTAGGGTTGATTTTAAATAAGTTGGGAGTGGGGAATTTTTCAGTGATCATTTCAAGAGTTTTATAACTCCCTAAGTTCGAAACCTTGAACTTAACAAGTGAAGGTCATAGTATACGCATTTGATCTTTTATGCGGTTTGGTTTTTATTATCTTGTAAGTTTTGGTTGTGAGAGTTTTTTGTGATTTCAACCGTTGGTTGAGTCCTTGGAGCTTTTGGTCTGGTTAGGAATATTTTATTTGACTTGGTTCAATTAAATTGTGTTGATCAATGTCAATTTATATCTCTGTCTGATTACGTTACAATAAACCTTTCTTGGGTTCTTTATCTTAGCTTTTCTGAATCATCTCACTGTTGGATGGAATAAACCTCCTCTGGAAATTTATTATGCTTGTATTCTGTCCATGCCAACTCTTTCTTGTTTTAATGGCATTCCCTTATGGATTGGTGATAGGGAATTGGTTAGTAATAAAGTGGAAAATTATGGCTTGGTGAATTAATTCGATATTGATGAGGATTGATCATGAAGTTTTATTAATCCTCTTCTTTAATAGTTGGTTGCAGTTTTAAATATTATCATGTTTGAAATGATTATCATGAATGTAACATAGATGGAACTAATTATTTTTTTTTACTTAACTTCTTTTATGGGAAATTGGTTCCTAAAGAGACTTTAATGACTTCCTTTCTATTTCTGACATTGTGGCTTTTTGGGAAGACTTTTTAATTGTTCTTATTTTGGGTACTTGGAACATTTTCATAATCAACAATGTTCCTTTTACGAAGTGGTTAGATAAAATAATATTGTTTTAATGTTTTAGCGCTTATCATGCCCAGTTCTTGTGAACTGAATTATGTTAACAATTTTGTAGATGGACTTCGTGAAAAGTGAAAGGAGAAAGACTTATAGAAAGTTGCATTTGTTTTATTAACGAAGTCATTTATTTTATTCAGATGCTTAATGTATTGAAATTATCTTAAAAGGAACTTGTTGGATAAACTATGTGGGCATATCACATTAGTATTTTGTACTGCTGAGAAATATTTTCTTAAAAACCTTATGAAAACACTTATTAAGCATGGAATGAAGTGAATAACTTTTCTGATATAATGAATTGTTGTATGATTGGTTTGTTATATATGGCTTATATATGTAACATATATGATTTATATTTTATTAATAATCTTAAAATATTAACATACATGAGTTAATAATTATCTTTGAGACAAAGTGTTGTTTGAGTAATAAACTATTTATCTGAACCAATTAATTATGGGTAATGGTTAGACTATGATGATTATAATATATAAAACCTTATTCGGAAATGAGAATCAGAATGGTATACTATTAAGATGGATGTGACATTCTTATTAAATTTAAACTCCTTATGTTTTTCAAATTCACGAATAGGACAATAGTCCTTAATTAGGAAGAAGAGAATACTTATTATCATTAATTAAGAACCAAGTATGTTATCCTTATTTATGTGATAAAGTATAAATCAATATTGTTGACTGGTTGTAAGATCTACTTTATGGGAATGATAAATGGTAATTGGGAAGCTTATAAGAATTAGTAAGATGGTTTCAAAAATTATGATAACACTAAGTTTAATTAACGAGTTTTCAATCAAGATTGTTTACATTGATAAATTAAAGTAAAGAGACTTAATGATCTTACTTCTTGATTTAGAATGATATTTAATGCTCAATGAAATAATGGTTAAGAAATAATGAGTTCATAAGTATGAACGCATAATTTATATACATACCTTCAATTGGTGTAAAAGTGTATTTAAGATCCTTTCTTTTTTTGGATCAATCATACGTACTTAGTGGACCCCCAAGTACGATGTTTAATAAATAATTAAACCAATTAATTAGTTGAAGGTTAACAAATTTAATGATTCTTTAAGTATGTTAGTTTTGTTAAACGAACTTAGTAGGTTATTGTAGAGTAGATATTGCTGCAAAGTACCCTCTTAATGATGGGAGTCATTATGAGGATACTGTGAAGCAACTGTACGCACCCAAAATTACATGTGCTACATTGGCAGGAAAACGGTTATAAAGATCCCTAGTGATGATTCAAAATCCTTTCGAGAAGGTGGTCGAGCTCCAAAAACCCATTTGCAGTATATATTTTTGGCCTAGATAGCCTTACTTATCTTTTCCTTACATTTTCCCCTTTTCCCCTTTCATTATGTGCTTATTTTGGCCTTCAGTGCCAGGACCGCCGCCTTGCACAGGGCGACGGTCCTGATCGATTTTTCCAGAATCTTCATGCGAGAAATTGCATGTGATGATTCACTTAATTTTATCTTTTGAACGCGTCTGTGAGTCGAATTTGATAAAAATAGCTTCGTTTTCTTGGTTCTCTTAGTTCCTTCTATTTTTAAATAGATTTAATGAGTGGAACTACCTCTTCAATTCCTTGTGTATGAAGTAACCTTCTAGCCTCCATTCCTATATATTCCATGGTTGTATTCAAGAAAAACCCCCTAAGAATTTTGTGTATGTTGCATTGTTGTGTTGCAATAATCTTGCTAGGAATTGCATAGCCAAGTTTAAATCTCTTGTGCTATCTTTCTTCTACCTACATTATGCCCAGATTGCTTCCAAGCTGCCATCGCTCAAGCACCATACTCTTGTTGTTGTTCTTTGCATTCCCATCCTTGGACTCACATAAACGCTCAGAGAAAGAAAGGAAAGAACTGAGGGGACATATACTCATACTTTTATATTTTCCAAAGCTCTTGCTCTTCTAGGTTAGAGTTGTGTATTTGTTTGCTTTGTTTTGTCAAATTGCATATCAAATAGAGTAGAGAAACAATTCATTTCAATTAATCAGATAGTTACAAGTAGATCAAGTCAATAGGAAGTTTTCTCTTCAATATTGCCAAGGAAATACTGGGTGAATGATAGCTCTGTTAGAGTCATGGTTTATTCTTCACTTTTGAGGTAGAGTTGGAGAGATTTCATTTGAATTAGAGTAGATCTTAGATTTAGATTCACACATCTGCACATATAGCTAGCTACATTCGGCCAGCTATTTTTTTCTCTAAATTGTTTGTTAGATTAGATGCATTGTTTGAAAAGTTAGAAAAGCATAAAAATATTTATTTCCATAGATTAGCTTGTTTTATTGTTTTGTTCTTATATATTGAGAAAACACCAAAAATATAGTTTAGATTTCATTTGATAGATAGTTTATTCACTGGAAACGAACCAAATTCATTTTGTATGACCATCAACAGTCCGTAGCAAGAAAAGACCTACGGTTGTGATCCTCTGGTCCCACAACCCAACGGGCCAGAGTTAGTAACTGACATTGACACAAGTTTGCGCTTAAGAATCTTATGCACACCCACCACATACATAGAGAAAATAAGATAGTTAGAGACTTTAAACATAGATGATAACAAGGCCTATGACTTTTGGACTGCTCATGGGAATAGGATTTGACTGCATGTATGACCATTCCATGGCCTCAGCCTTAACGAGTCTTTGGTTGTGACCCACAGGTCCCGCAACCCAATGGACCTACTAGTCAGTTAGATATCGACACTAGCCTTCACACGTAGGTATTCATATCCTCCCCGATTTCGCATGATATTATCACACATCTTTCATTATTGAACATAGTATCCGATCAGGCTAAGAATTTCTTAACGAGACCAGAGAATCGCCCTTAGTTCCTGCAGCTCCGCTACATATCTTATCTCAATTTGCATGACCTTGTTTGGAAACCTATACAAGGCACCTGCAGGATACTTTCCACGTATTCCGTAACCCACCAATAGAATCTCCGTTGAGCTAGACATCGATTGGAGTCTCCGAGTAGCTATTATATCAGACCCTACCATCACACCCCTTCAATTTAAGAGAGCATTCCTTGCATTAGATTGTTCACCACCATCACTTTTACTCCCATTTCAAATTCCACACTGGTTTTTTTCGACACGATCTCGGGAATTCAGTTGCACAGAAGGTCATGTGTTGATTTTCTATTGTACAAATTGGTGAACCCAACGTGAAGAGATAGTCTCTAAACGTTTCCGATTTCATTCATCCTTTATTCTACGGGTATTATTATACCCCCAAATATGTCGGGATATGACGAGTATGGTTGACTCATCTTGGGTTTTTACTTGTACCAGCACCACTTAAACATACCACAATAGTCACGTTCACTTTCAACATGGGCAGAAAACCACTAATCCACTCAAAAATTTCTTCTTCAGGGAACCAATGTTGGTTCTTTTGTGCGCATCGAAGAATTGGATCAGATCACTCAGACTTACCTCCTTAAACAATCAAGTTCAAATAACATGACATTTACTAGAGAAGCTAGTTCATCTCCTCGAGTATTGTTTCGACAGCCCATCATCATGCAATCTGATACACTCCCCCATCTTGATGAGGAGTATCTAGTACGATATGCTAGAAGTGAGCAGCAATTCCAACAAATGGACCAATATTTTGATAGGTTGCAAGGGTAAGGTAGTGTCCCGCTTCAAAACAATAATGCTACCCCACCACCAACTAACAATACAACCAATGAGGGGTGGGAACATCGTGAAAAATTCATAGTGGGACACCATATTCCTCAACAACCTTAAAGGCTTCAACCAAAGGAATCTAAGCACCGCCCTGTCAATGGGTGATGTCATTTCAGCTTTGGTTGATAAGGTCAAGGAGTTAGAGCTTTCCCAGAATACATAGAATTCATACGCAGGGCAAGTGTGGGCTCCTTCCTACCCATAGAACCATGGGAAAATATTGACTACCCAAAAACCACTAGTCTACATGAATATTCCAAACCATGTAGAATTGTTTACTGGGATGAGTACCTTGGGTATGCCTCCTCAAGCCACATATGGTCATCTACAACAGGAACCAGTCGGAAGTGCATTCTTAAACACTATACCAGCCAAAAATGTAACGTTCCCTGGCTTCACGCCTTCAGCTCCATATCAAGGAAGTCAACCCCCATATATACACATGTATTCCAAATCTCCACAGGGGGACATGTACACCTACCCAAGTCCATATGGACAAACGCAAGGGATGTCATACACCCTGCCAAATATTTATGCCATCCCATTTTAGCAGCCAATGCAACCCCCACCTCCCTAACAAGGGTCTTCAATGGTGGAAACATATGCAATGGGGACTTATTCCGAATATCTCAAAGAACCCCTAGATTTCTCCATTTAGGCAGTCATGCTCTCAAGACCCTTGCCTGATCTTCTGAAGTTCAAGGGGGAGGGTGATCCAAATTCCCACATCAAAGCTTATGCAATGACCATTTGAGAGTTGCTCTCATGGGATGCAGTCGTTACAAATATTTTCCCTAAGACACTTGAAGGTATTGCTAGTATTATAGGATACTAGAGGCTTCGATACACTCATTCAAGCATAGTGTCAGAGTTTATCAAATCCTTTGATATGAACAAGCTTTTGTGAATAGGAATAAGAGAATTTATTCATATCAAACAAGAACATAACGAGTCTGCAACTCACTTCATTGCGAAGTGGCGAAATGTTCTCTACTCTTCCGCAAGTGATCCAAACATGGACCAAATGGAACTTTTTGATTTGTTCCTCCACTCCCTCAACAGAGGGACAAAGGAAGAGGTTCAAAAGTTCCTGCTAAGGAGCTATGAAGAGGTGCTAGAGGGTGCTCTTCGGATCGACCAAGTGGCCATAGATAGTGGTCGTAAGACCTACGGAGAAAATGGGAAGTTAGTTACTCCTTCTCAAAACACTCCTAACTACTCCAATAATACAAATAACAATCAAGGACCAAAGATCCTTAACAAGAATCGTGGAGTCATGACCGATGGTGTAACTGACCAACGCAAAAAGCCTAATGTTGTTAATCCCACCGATACAGGTACAATGAATAACAACAATGGGGAATAATAATGGAAACAGTCAGAGGAGCAATAATTTCTAACCCTTTGTAAACACTATGCATTTTAATCGTCCCCAACAACAACAACAACAACCTCAGCCACAAAGAAAAATGTCAACACCAAGCCCTAGTCAATACCCCAACCAATTCTAGAACCAGGGGCAAGGGTTCCAAAGTTTTAACTATAACAATCAATAACTGTGGTTTGGACCACAACAAGGAACTGTTAGTGAAAATTCACAGCACCCCCAAATGACTTATGGATTTTCTTTTCTAAGGTAATGTCATTTGGTGTGAATGCACAACATTGAGATTTCCCAAAGTGTGGGACCTTTTCAAATGGGGGAAAGCTCTCCATAGAAGGTTGGTTCCTCTTCCTAAACTACCTGCCACAATCTACTCTAATGCAGGCGAAACTAACTATTCTAATCTAACTTTCCAAGTGACTAGAGAGAGAGAATGCATAAAATGAAAGCCTACACTAAAGCGGTGATACACCAGAAAAGGAGGGTGTGAGAGTAGTCTCCAAATGTGTGAAATACGGAAGCAAAATACATACTAAAAGAGGTGATGACAGTTCTCCATAATCTAGTAAAATGCATTCACAAAAATATTCCAAGCATACACAATGGTAATGGATCCCTACAACAATATAATAATAGACATGATATCCTTATGGAAATATTAAAGGGGCAAGAAGAATGCAAGAAAACACAGCAGGGGAAGATACATCCACAAACTTGTATTTTATTGCTTCATGGTATGCACAGTTCAATCTATCACAAGAAAAGGGCCTGGATCACCATGCAAGGAGTCCACTACAAGGGCCTGCAACACATTGGCTTCACAAAGCAATTTTGACAGAGCTTTGCTACTAAGAACTCTCCCTTTACAATGAGCCCAACACTCCAATTTATAGAAAAATGAGAAGAGAAAGAGAAGGGAAAAATGGAAATCCCAAAATCTGTCCTTCAACCACTTGTAAGAGGAATTAAATGGAGTACAATGATCATATATTACTTGCAAAAGGCCCCCCATACTGTCACAGGTGTTGCAGCAGAGAAAGAATGATGAACATGCCTCTTAATTGCACTCCCAACTACCAAATAAAACACTGTTTTGAACCTGGTCGCGTTTTCTTAAAAATATTGATCAATCTGTCATCAAACCCAGAATTTATTGACTTCTATGCGTCGGTCTTGGAGCCATGATTCCAACGGTACCAATTTTGTGCGATTTTGTTGAGAAATGCAAAAGTTATGGCCTTCTGAGTGCGGGCAACTATTTTGGGTCTGGCAGGCGTTTTCTGTCATTTGACGGGAATGAACATTAACTGACTGGAGCCGAATATATTTCTCTTAATTAAATATATCTACCCTCATTAAAAATAATAAATCTAGTTTCTGTGGCGTAGAGGACGTCGTGCTCGTTCCAGAAAGTCCAATTTTGTGAAAATCGGAGCTCGGAGTCAAAAGTTATGGCCGTTTGAAGTTTCGCATGTCAAACGTTGACTTTTCCTCTTCTGTCTTTGGCCGATTCGTGCTTTCGCGTCCCACGCGTCCCTCGTGTACTTTTGTCCTGGCTGTCCCGGACGAAAAACTTAGCCATTTTTCATGATTTTTTCTGCCCTGAGCTTGTTTTTTGCAACTTTTTTCACATTTTTAAAACTTGTTGGGTTTTCCTCTTGGACAGGAGAGTTAGAAAAAATCCGAGGGAACCCCAGAACATGATTTTTTGCCTTGAATTAATATAATTGCTTGGGACTAAAGAATTTGATGCATGTTATCAAAATTACCTTGAGGGGTGAATTTTGGATAACAGGAACAAACTAAAGGCCTCAGGATTATGATCCTGACTTATATTGTGGTTTTCATAGGGTTCGTGGGCATGACATAAGAACTTGCCTCAATTGTAATAAGTTTTTGCAACATTTTCCAGAAGACTAAAGACAATTGTTAGTTGACATGTTTTTGGCCAACCCAACTGGGCCTAATCAAAACACCTATATGGGACTAGTGTCTCCAAAGAACACGTCGTTGGGAATCTTTAATGATCCTCTCCCCATGCATCCGAAGGACGGAAGACTAGATCCTAATTGTTTGAATAAAGGCATTGTAATAGGGAATTATGATCATGAAGCCTCAACTTTGTCAAACTCACAGGTGGAACCTCCTTTAGATGGTCACCAGCAAACGAAGATCATAGGTTTGGTTGAGTTAGACACTGAACTTCAGATTAATGCTGTAACAAGAGCCAAAGACTATTCATCGCAGTCGATCCTGATTTGCCTAGTTTTCTCGAATAATGCTCATGACATGCTAAGCATGTCAATAGGGTCTTATGACTTGATCAGTGATCTAACCAATACCTTTTCAAACATTTCCTTCTTAGATCTATTGAAGAATTCTCCCTCTCATTGAGCCGCTCTCTTGGAAGCGCTCGATCTCAGCCATTTGGCTAACATTACCCCGTCACTAGAGGTGCAGATAAACCATATAGACTTTGAAATTTTCCCTCCAAGGCAGCCCGAAAGGGATATTGGGTTTGTATTTGACATAAGCAAGATGCCTACAGATGTTGAAATAGCTCATAGAGGTGATCCAGTCCTATTTTTGCAAGTTTGGATCTACAACAACTATGTGAAGAGTGCGATGATCGACGATGGGGCAAAAGTTAACATCGTCCCCTTCTCTTTTCTTCAGAAGTTAGGATATGGGGAGACTAATTGCTCCTCGACACAAAACACATTAAGAGGCTATGGTAGTCTCAAGGCAACCTCAATCAAGACCATAGTATTACCAGTCAATCTTGAACCCAAGATGGTGCTTACTGAGTTTTATATTATAGACTGGGAAACCAACTATAATATGATTCTTGGTTGCCCTTGGATACACTGCATGAAAGCAATCCCACCCACCCTATTCCAAGAAGTCAGATTCCTACATTTAGGGAAATTATTTATCACTCAGGGTGATCCAAATCCCTTTGACATACTTCTGGCCAACTTGAAGAAAATGCCAGGGGTCCACTTTGAATTCGAGCTTCCCACCAACCAGTTAAACAAACCGGTAAGCATGTTACCAGAAGAAAAGCTAGTTCCCACGATAGAATTATAGGTTACAGGTTTGATCGAGGTCATTCCAGCCATCAAGGATGAAAGCGTTGTTGTAGAGACAGTTTCGCTAGGAACTACAACAAAGATTGTTGAACTATTAGAAAAGGATTTTCCTATCCTTCTTCCCTTCGATTCCATGGGTATGTGACATGCTTTAGGACCTGCTTCCCTTCCAGCAGATGAGGTTTGCATGGTAGATGTAACGAAATAAAAGAAGAACTTACAAAGGATGACTCAACATTTGTCTCTCTGAGTAATAGCTAGACTCTCCACTTTGATGGGGCCAAGTGTTGCTTTGGTCCTGGGGCGGGTGCAATCCTTACCTCACCCAAAGGAAGGGTTTTAACTTTTGCTTTCAAATTGAATTTTGAATGCAAAAAAAATGGGGATGAGTATGAAGCTCTTATATTAGGTCTCATTATAGCCAAGAGAATGGGAATCCTCAATATTAGGGTGTTAGGTGATTCACAACTAGTCGCAAATCAGGTATCCAAGGTATACAAGACTAGGGCTGAACACTTACAACTCTATAAAACTACCGTGTTGGACCTAACTAAGGGGTTTGATTTCATATCAATCAAGGAATTTTCACGTGAACAGAACCTTATGGAAGACTCTATAGTGACTTCTACCTCACGCTTCACCCCAAGTAATGATTTAGAGGACACTAACTTCACAGTTTCACTCCGCGCGGAATCCTTGATTCACAAAGCGCTAGTGGCATCAATGTTGACATACGTGGAAGCTGAGGGCCAGTTTGACTCTTTCGACCCTATAGAGGGGGATGAGTCAACTTTAGCCTTTTAAAATGCTTTGGCAGAATTGCATCTTACTTGTTAAGAGGTAGACTTTTCCCTAATTCCGCGTTCCTCCTCTTATTTTTGGAATCCAATGATTGAGTCATCTCCGGGAAGAGATCTTGAAATTTATGAGGTAGAAGAGGAAGGGGAATTGGAGTTTCCACCAGCCCCACCTGAGTTTGAGGAGGGTAATGACTCCTTAATTGAGGGAGCAATTGATATAAACATCAAAACAGAGGAGGAACCAGAAATATTAAAACTAAGGTCCTCTTTCACTCTAGAGGAAGTATAAATTCATACCCAAGTCCTTAAGGAACATCAGAAAGCCTTCACATTTAGTTATAAGGAAATGATGGGAATTACACCACACATCGCAGTTCACAATCTCGTTACTAAGCCAGATGCCAAACTAATTAAGCAAAAATCAAGACCTATGAAGCCAAAGGTAGCCCTTATGGTAAAAGAAGAAGTAACGAAGCTTCTTCAAGTAGGATTTATCAAGCCCATTGATTATTCACAATGGGTATCTAACATTGTCCCCGTTCTAAAAAAATTGGAAAGATCTGTATTTGCATAGACTTCTAGGACATCAACAAGGCTTGTCTCAAGGATGATTTCTCGCTACCATCCATTGATGTTATCGTCGATGCAACGACGAGATTTGAGTTGTCCCTCATGGATGGGTTTTTGGGATACAATCAAATCAAAATCTCTTCCGAGGATCAAGATAAAACTACTTTATAACTCCTTGGGGAACTTATTGTTATGTCATCATGCCATTTGGTCTTAAGAATGTTGGCACTACATACCAATGAGAAATGACCTACATACTCCATGATCTTATTCATAAGATTATGGAATCCTATGTGGATGACCTGCTGGCCAAGGCCAGGAAGCGCTGCGATCACCCAGAGGTGCTTCGTATCATTCTCTCATGCTTGATTGAGTATGGAGTCACATTGAATCTAGAGAAATGTGTATTCAGTGTAACAGGTAGAAAGATCCTAGGTTACATTATATCTTCACGAGGAATTGATGTTGACTTGGCCAAAATTTGGGCTATGTTAGAAATGGATCCACCATCAGACGAGTCTGGTATTATATCTTTCCTTGGGAAAATTGGTGCAATCCGAAGGTTCATCCCTAACTTGACCTTTGTCATTCATCCAATCAAAAAAAATTTAAAGAAAGATTATAGCCTAGATTAGATGGAGGAATGTGATGAGGCATTCAAAGAAGTTATGTGAATTTTGTTATCACCTCCCACGTTAATGTCACCAAGGTCAGATCACCCTTTGATCTTATATTTTCGGGCTACAAACATTTCACTAGCCTATATGTTAACACAAGAGGATGATGAAAAACAAGAACATGCTATTTATTTTATCAGTCAGACGTTACTCGATTACAAGACATGCTACACACATAGGCAGAAAAGGAATTCCTTGCCATAGTTTTCACAACTAAGAACTCAATACATTACATTCTTAGTCAAGATACAAGGGTCATCATCAAGTTAGATCACTTACGGACATTCCTCATGCAAGAATCCTTGTCTAAAAAAGTTTGGGAATTTCATTACATAAATGGGTGAGTCCAATATAATTTTTGTAAATCAAAAATTAGTTAAGGGTCAAATAATTACAAATTAGTTGGCTGATAATCCATTAGACGGGGGTGATTTGGTAGATTTAGACTTTCTCAATGAGTGCATATACTTCATTGAAACTAGACCCCCTATGTCTGTTTGTCCCTTGGTACACTGACATCATCGATTTCATCATGGACCACACGTACCCAGAAGGGGAAAACGTCGCAACAAAGAAGGTAGTTATGAAATAATTTCTGCCAAGTATGCCATCTTAGAACAGGTGCTTTATCGTTAGAGCCTTTGATGGAATGCTATTGAGGTGTATTGATTCTGAAGGGTCTGAAAATATTCTTTATGAGTCACATAGCGGGGTATGTGGTGGTCACTTTGGTGGCCATGTTACTACCCAAAAGATACATCGGATGGGCTATTTCTGGCCCACCCTCGAACATGATGCGGTAGAGTTTGTGTGCAGATGCCACAAGTGTCAAGATTTTTCCCATGAAATCCACATACCGGCACAAGCTTTACAACCGATCGCAACTCCATGGCCCTTCTCCATGTGGGGCCTAGATCTGATAGGGAAATTCTCTTCCTCATCAATGGATGGCCATAATTTCATAATTACAGCCACGGAGTACTTTACCAAGTGGGTAGAGGCCATGCCCCTTACCACTATTCCCTAGCTCTGTAATCACTAAGTTCATCTTGAACTAGATCATTTGTAGGTACGGGGTGCCACAGGTCATTATTTCTTTATAATGGCACGTCTTTCAAAAATGACGAGGTGTGTGAGTTGTGTGCAAAGTTCAAAATAAGTCATCACACAGCTTATCTCTATTACCCTCAAGGCTAATGGACAAGCCAAGGCTACCAATAAGACTTTAAAGTCCATTCTTCTAAAAACTGTTAAGGAGAATAAATGAGATTGGCATCTGAAGATTTTTCCAGCCTTGTGGGCCTACCGAACATCAGTTAGAACACCAACAGGAGAAACTCCCTTTTCTTTAGTGTTTGATGCTGAGGTAGTTCTACCACTGGAGGTCGAACTACCCAGCCTCCGCATTTCATTACATGGGATCCTAGGAGAAGAGGGTTATCGAGAAGCTCATCTCTCCCAATTAGAAAGCCTCGATGAAGTTAGATTGAATGTTGAGCAATGACATAGTGTATACGCTGACCGCATGGCTCGGCAATACAATAAAAAGGTATATGAACGTGAGATCTACGAAGGAGATTTGGTGTTAAGGCTCGATAGCTCGAATTGACAAGAAGAACGACAAGGGAAGAAAGTTTAGACCTAGGTGGATAGGTCCATATCGAGTGGTGGAAGATTATAAAAATGGTGCATTCCATTTGTGTACTCTAGAAGGTGAGGAGTTTAGTGAATATGTGAACTCCCTTCACCTAAAGAGATACTACGCATGATCCATCAACATTCTCATATGTACATTATTGCATCTACATTGCATTTTCATTTGTCCGTTCATTTTTTAAAAAGTGTGATCAAGGAGCTTATCCTTATAGCAATCCCCAATAACTTCTGAAAATATTGGCAAAACATTCAAATCATGTCTCTTCAAATCTTCATTGTATCATTAACTATTTCTGCATCATTTCATCAGTTCCAACAATATAAGATGAAGTTTTGACAGTAACCATACCAAGGCATGCATACTTGGTTCTTATTTTGATTTATTCTTAGGATAGGTGTCTTTTGTTCATGGTCTATTCTAGAAGCTTCATGGTGTCACATCCATCCCACATACATTTCCTTGGAAATAAGAACATTCTAAAGATTTTTTCCCAAATAAGTAAGTCAAGTACAAATCAACAGAAAATATTATTTTACACATTTATTTTCCCTATTAACCTTCGGTGTTGAGCCTGTGTCTCTTACTAATGACATAGGGTTGGGAAAGGAAGGAAATTCCCTTACTCGCCTATGCTTTGTCCTTGGTGATGAGCTCATGCTTCCTACTGGTAGCATGGGGCAAGGTATAGGGGGTCTCTTTGACAAACCTGAAAGTCATAAAAAATTAGACCAATTACTAGGAAATCTTAAGTCAAAGCAAAGTGGATTAGATGTTCAAAATTACAAGAAGAATTCAAAACCTTAAAATCAGATTTTTTCAACCAAGTGGCCATCTACGGATCCAAGTCTAGATAAACTACAGAGCAATTCACATTCTAAAATATGAGGTAGCATTAGTGGGGTAAGGTTGTAGCATCCCAATTTGGCTCTGTCAAACCTTTGTCTTCATCTCACCACTACCATTCAAAAATTTCATGGCTTGTGCCCTTCCTAGCTCTTGGTGTTGAGCCCTCGCATCTTACTAGTTGTGTGGGGTTAGGAGTGAGGCAAGCATATCTATTCATCATATCATTATGTCATCACGTTTTGTCAAGACAAATACGAAGTACCAAAAATTGCAAAAGAAACTAAGTTTTAAGATCACATTGTGTTTGCATCATCATATATCAGCATCATGAAATACAAAAAGAAATCATTTTTTTATCATTTCACATCCATTGCATACATTCTGAAAAGCATAGGAAAGTGGAAATTCTAAACATCTAGATTACACATGAGAGATAAGCCAAAGAGAGTCAACTCGGATGCAATGGAATACCAAACCAAAAATAGAGTCTATATATCATAATGGATCAAGTTTGTATACAATGTCATCATGCACCATGCATGGTAAAAAACGCTCGCAATGAGCCCAAAACACACAAAAAAATCATATAATGTCAAAAAAATGGTATCAAAGCAATAAAGGCTCAGTGGCCTGTCAATCCCTGTGGGATCCCTCAGATGGTGCGTGGTCACACCTAGGGCTCCTGCTGTGACTACGATGGTGCTCAGAATGGACTGAATGGTGTGAGTGCTCATGGTGGCACCCGCTACCTGTAGCCTCACTATGAGAATGGCTTCATCTCATCAGGTGCTCGACGGTCTCATACCTGGCTACTATGGCAAAAAGGGAGGTCACCATCTCTGTAATCTTCCAGATAGGAGAAAATACGGTCGGTATGTTGGCCAGCGGCTAAGGGCTGCCCTGAATTAGTAGCTAACTCGGCCCAAGTCTTCCCGAGGGGATCAACAGGGTGTCCACACATACTCACCGGATGAGCTCTCGCCACTCATGTGCAGATGCTACAAAAGGAGGAGATAGTGAGAAAGAGAAAATCACATAACACGCAAGTCAAAAGAGAATACTAAACTAAACCTGGAAAATCAATAAGCAAAAATAGAGAGAGGAGTATTGAACATACTCTAGGTCTCCCATGTGGGATCAGCAGGTACTACGGTATGCTGTTGGTGGCTGTGGAGCCTCCCCAAATCCAAAGGCATGGTTTTGTCCCATCATAGCAATCATCATCTCCTCCAAGGGTCTCCTCTGAGACTAGAGTCTCTCTCTCTACACTCGCCTCCTCATGCACTGCTCTGAGGATCTCCTGGGTGTCATGGCACTCAGGGTTGCTGTCATCTCCCTCCGAAGGTCTTGCTCCCTCATCCTCCTCTCCGCCTGAATCCCCCTCCGTGTTGACTCCTGCCTCCTCCTCAGAATCAGAGTCCAAGTCAATCGGCTCATCCTCCTCCCCACTGTGAGCAGGAGCTTCCCAAATATGAAGTAAAGGTGCTTGAGGAGCACTAGCTGCTCATCAAGCCTGAACTATGTGCCTAACTACAATAGGCACACCAGGAGTAACAACTATCTTGCCAAGATCCCCTCTAGGACCTCTCTGTGCCTCCTAGATAGTCCTGTAAAAAGGTGTCACTGGAGGAAGCATGACATGGTATAGAATACCGAACTGCTGAGGTACTTGGTCAAAGTGGATGAATCTCTAGTCTCCCAGCCCTATCAACTAGCTTGCTTGTGGAAGAGCAAGCTACCATCATCACAGTCTCCTCACCCCATATCCCTGCCATATCCTGATAGGGTGTGGGGGTCGTGTCGAGCCGTATTCAGAGAGGCCACCAACTGATGTGGAATCTAGAACACTGACATGCCTCTCCATCTAGTCGTCTAGATAACCCCTAGATCTGACACCTCCACCCCCCTGCCATATGAGACTGAAACACTTGTAGACCAAAATCATAACCAGAGTGGGGTGGCTCAATGAATGCCCCTACAATCTCATGAATCTATGTATAAATCATGGTATGTGGTCCCTTGGATATCTGCTCCCTAGACATACCTATGCCATGAGCCTCAATCTGTGCAATGATGGGGCCCCACTAGTACAAAAGTGTATCTCCCCCCTTGTCCTCGATCAGTCTCGAGGACAAGATACCCATGATGGATTTCTAGAGGGTAGGAATGGGAGCAGTAGCAATAGACCAAACCTTTATTCCCTTCTTCGAGCTAGAAGAGACAATAACATCTCCCATGTATGTAGCCTGCTGTCTCATCACGGCTCTGGACCCCGCTATCTCCAATGTCAATTTCCTACCAAGTACTGGGAGACCAAGAATGCGATAGACATCATCCAAAGTGATGGTCCACTCCCCCCTGACACATGGGAACCAGAAAGTGTTTCGGTCTGCATCCCAGTAAGAAAATAAGTCACACATAATATGACTAGTAGGAGCAACATGGGGCACTCGTGCTATCCGCCAGATGCCTGTCTGCTATAGAAGATCCATCTCATCCTGGGTTAATTGATCTAAAATCCCAGGGAGCCAATCACAATCTCTCTCTCTTTTCTCTAGCGTATATACTCCACCTTTTTCTGCATCCACCAAAACATGAGAAAAGAGCAAGTTAGTAAAGCATGCCACATAATAAGCTCATCAAAAACATCATCAAAAATCCAAAAAAGGTCAAGTTTGAGCATGTTTTGACGTTCTGTCCAGAACCACCGCCCAGTGCAGGTGGGCGGTGGTCCTGACCACTGAGTTGGGTTGCAGTCTTGCTTTGGGCGGTGGTCTTGAACCAAATTTCAAAACCCACCGTGAACACTAAGGAAGACCAAAAAAATGATAAAATTGACCATTTTTGCTAGAACAAAAGCATGACCTATGGGCACCCCCCTTAAAGACTTATTCAAGACAATTTTTTTTGAAAATCTCCCCCTAGGTGAAGTTTTCAACATTTAAACTTTTAGGGTACAAAAAGACCAAAGAAGGAAATAACTAACCTGGGAGCGCACTGGTTGATCTCCCGCATGTGGAGGCATGATCATGATCTCGACACAAACGTATTGACTGTATTCTCGTCGAAAACGGTCACTGTAAATCCAGAGCTCCAAATCAATCAAACAATCCAAATCAACAATGAACAAATGAATTAGAAAATGAATTTGTTTTGATATATATATGGTCTTTCTAACCTTGTCTTGAGTATATGTGTTCACAGGGCTGGAGCATTGGCACAGGTATATTTCTACATCCCCGCGCAAATGTTAAGTCCTCTTTGTCATTTTAATTTAGTGTTTATTTTTCGATATTTTATCTATCTACACTTGAGTCTTATTTTTCTCTTACAGGTAGTGGGAGCTTGGACGTCGAGATTTCAACAAATGGGCATGTTAGGTATAGCCTCTAACTCCCCATTTCAAGAATGCCATACTCAGACTCTACGTTTTACACCTATTTCATATCTAAGACGCTTCTTCGAGGGGGAAATATGTACACACCCAAAATTGCATGTGCTATATTGGTGGGAAAAACGGTTATAAAGGTCCCCAGTGATGATTCAAAATCCTTTTGAGAAGGTGTTCGAGCTCCAAAAACCCATTTGCCATATATACTTGTGGCCTAGATAGCCTTACTTATCTTTTCCTTGCATTTTTCCCTTTTCCCCTTTTTATGTGCTTATTTTGGCCTTTAGTGCGAAGACCGCTGCCCTGCCTAGGCGGTGGTTCGTAAACCGCCGTCTTGATTGGGACGGCGGTCTTGAAATCACCACCCTGCATAGGGCGGAGGTCCTGATCGATTTTTCTAGAATCTTCACGCGATAAATTACATGCGACGATTCACTTAAGTTTATCTTTTGAATGTGTCCATGATTCGAATTTCCTAAAAATAGCTTCGTTTGCTTGGTTCTCCTAATTCCTTCTATTTTTAAATAGATTTAATGAGTGGAACTACCTCTTCAATTCCTTGTGCATGAAGTAACCTTCTAGCCTCCATTCCTATATATTCCATGCTTGTATTAAAGAAAAACCCCTTGAGAATTTTTTGTATCTTGCATTGTTGTGCTGCAATAATCTTGCTAGGAATTACATAGTCAAGTTCAGATCTCTTGTGCTATCTTTCTTCTACCTGCATTATGCCCAGATTTGCTTCCAAGCTGCCATCACTCAAGCACCATCCTCTTGTTTATGTTATTTGCATTCCCATCCTTGGACTAACATGAACACTCAGAGAAAGAAAGGAAAGAACTGAGGGGACATATACTCATACTTCCGGATTTTCCAAAGCTCTTGCTCTTCCAGGTTGGAGTTGTGTATTTGTTTGCTTTGTTTTGTCAAATTGCATATCAAATAGAGTATAGAAAAAATCCATTTCAATTAATCATATAGTTACAAGTAGATCAAGTCAATAGGAAGTTTTCTCTTCAATATTGCCAGGGAAATAGTGGGTGAATGATAGCTCTGTTAGAGTCATGAGTTATTATTCACTTTTGAGGTAGAGTTGGAGATATTTTATTTGGATTAGAGTAGATCTTAGATTTAGATTCACACATCTGCATAGATAGCTAGCCACATCCGGCCAGCTATTTGTTTTCTCTAAATTGTTTGTTAGATTAGATGCATTGGCTGAAAAGTTAGAAAAGCATAAAAATATTTATTTCCATAGATTAGCTTGTTTTATTGTTTTGTTCTTATATATTGAGAAAACACCAAAAATATAGTTTAGATTTCATTTGATAGATATTTTATTCACTGAAAATGAATCAAATTCATTTTTTATGACCATCAATGGTCCGCAACAGGAAAATACCTACAGTTGTGATCCTCTGGTCCCATAACCCAACGGGTCAGAGTTAGTAACCGACATTGACACAAGTCTACACTTAAGAATCTTATGCACACCCGCCACATACACAGAGAAAATAAGAAAGTTAGAGACTTTAAACATAGCTGCTAACAAGGCCTATAACTTTTGGACTGCTCCTGCGAATAGGATTTGACTGCATGTATGGCCATTCCACGGCCTCAGACCTCAACGAGTCTTTGGTTGTGACCCACAGGTCCCGTAACCCAATGGACCTACTAGTCAGTTAGATATCATCACTAGCCTACGCACGAAGGTATTAATATCCTCACCGCTTCTGCATGATATTATCACACAACTTTCATTGATTAACATAACAACCGATTAGGCTAAGACTTTCGGGACAAGACCAGAGAATCACCCTGTAGTTCTTGGAGCTCTGCTACATCTCTTGTCTCAATTTCCATGACCATTTCTAGAAACCCAAATGAGGCACCTAGAGGCTACTTTCCACGTATTCCACAACCCACCAATAGAATCTCGGCTGAGCTAGACATCGATTGGAGTCTCCAAGTAGCTATTATATCAGACCCTACCATCACACCCCTTCAAGTTAGGAGAGTATTATTTTCATTAGATTCACAGATTCCATTATTGCATGTTGAAGACATAAGGTTTCCCAATTAGCTTGGTCATCACCATCACTTTCACTCCCATTTCAAATTCCACACCGGTTGTCTCGGCACGACCTCGGGAAGTCGGTTGCACAGAAGGTGACATGTTGATTTTTTGTCATACAACAACCTCTATGCTTCAAAATCCCACTCAGTTCATCTAACACAACTATCATAAGTGGAATTTAGGTTCACTGTTTTACTCTAAATTGAGATAGGCATATGGAAAAATATAGTTGTCAACTCATGTTGACATAGGGTAAATAAACACACCCAAATCAAAGAGAGTTGATTCGAGTATGTCTACTTATCCTTAATCATCATGAGTAGACTGCAACACTAATGAATGTGAGATATTCCTATTTAGTGTGAAAGTCAAGGAAGACCAATCTAGATAACAGATCGAGTGGGGTGAAAGACATATTCCTTTAGATGAGTATGTTGTCTTGGAATGTAAACATGGTAAACATGTTTCAAACTTTGGCCAAAGTATCAAAAATTGTTGGTTGTGTTGACTTATGTCACCTGGTCTAAGATTGCAAGATTTCAGATGAGTATCAGTAACATATACTTCAAATAGGCTTCTTAGACAAAACACTTGAGTGACTTGTAATGGGTAAAGGAACCAAAGTATACATTGTATACAAAAGAACAAGTTAAACATGAGAGATTGGTTAATACTGAGTCATGAAATGAGATATCGGTGTTACACTGAGTCATTACAGTTGCATATGGTTTTTTGTTATGAGATAGACTGACAATGGAATGTGTTTTCTAAATTGTATGAATTTAGAACAGAGAACATTATGTAAAATAAAATTCCCGTGTTTCTAATTCATAAAAGTGGATGTTACAAAAGATGTAAGAAGAAAGGTAGGAGAAGGGTTCTTTATATAACCCTATGGTTTGAAGGATCTTTGCATCCTATTGTATGTGGGATAATAAAAAAGATAGGTTAGTAATGGATAAGAATAGTTTAGAGTGGTTGATTTTGCTTTAGGAGAGCTTAATTTTTCCTTTAGTGACTCATGGGAATTGAGGTGGGTGCATTAATTAAATAAAAGAGATTAATTAATAGGGACGTGTAAGCTTGTAGAATATTTTTGGAGGAAAGTTAGCATGATCTAAGCTATGAGAGGAATTTAATGAATTAAATGACGATTTATTGATTTAATAGAAGAGATAATTAATTAATTAAGAGTAATTAATTAATTATCTCTTCTATTAAATCAATAAATCATCATTTATTTGATTAAATTCCTCTCATAGCTTAGATCATGCTAACTTTCCTCCAAAAATATTCTACAAGCTTACACCTCCCTATTAATTAATAATTAATTAATTTAGATAGAAAGGGGGACTAATTAAAGGGAGTTCATTAATTAATTAGTGTAATGTAACTAATTAGCGGGGATAGACAAGAAAAAGGTACATTATTAATTATATGTCGTCAATTTGTGGGAAAGGGTGTGATTAATGTAATTTCAGTAATTAAATTGATTTATCCAAATTATAGGTGTTTACAACATTGTAGTTACCCCTTTCAGTTCCAAACAAAAGTGGCCCCTAAATTTGTAAGCACTAGAGAGATGTTCACCACATGGTGATAGGTTAATATTTGTAAACGTTGATAAGTACCTCTGGGAATGGGTACTATCATAAATAGACTATTGTTTACAATGGGTAATGATCTCATGAGGATGGGGCCAAATTTTTTGAGTTGAAAACACCTTCCTAACACTCCGGGTTGTATTTTTGAGTGACAAACTTTTAACATGAACTTTAAACCCTAAACCCTAAACCCTAAGCCCTAAACCATAAAGTATAAAATTAAACCCTGAACCCTAAACCCTAAACCCTAAACCCTTAGACCTAAACCCTAAACCCAGAGACCTAAACCCTAAACCCTAAACCTTGAGACCTAAACCCTAAACCATAAACCCTGATCCCTAAAAATTACACCATAAACCCTCGCCCCTAAACCTCAAACACTAAACCCTAAAACCTAAGCTGTTAACCCTAAACCTTAAACATTTCACCGATAGCCCCAAGCCCCAAGTCCTAAACCCTAAACCATGAGCCCTAAATAATAAACCATAAAACCTAAAACCTAAACCCTCAACACTTATTCCTAAACCCTGAACCTTGAACCCTGAACACTAAACACTAATCCTTGAACCGTAAGTCCTAAACCCTAAACCATAAACCTTGAGACCTAAACCATAAACCCTAAATCCTAAAGCATAAATCCTAATCCCTAAACCCTAAACACTAAACACTAAACAATAAACCCTAATCCTTAAACCCTAATACCTAAATCTTAAACCTTAAACCCTAAGCCCTAAACCCTAAACTATAAAATCTTAAACCCCAAATTTTTTTTATGGTATGATGGATTATGATACCCATAAAATTTAATCATTTTTATGCTATTTTAAATAATTCTTTCAGTTGCAAGCTGTTGGGAACAAATATTTCATTCGAAGAACAAATATTTGATATGTTCAGTGCTTGTGTAAGCTGGAAATTTGAGAGGGTTTTTGAGGTTCAATTTTATTTTCAAATATGCATTACTCCCATGTTTGAAAATGTTTCTCCAAATACAATGGAATTATGATTTAGAAAATTGTTGATTCTTGTATGTCCAATCCTGCCATAGTCCCCAGTAGTTCTCGATCCTTGGATATATGGAGGCACTATTACTGAGACAAACCAGAAACTTTCAAGGAAGAAGAGGTTATTGTGAATATGAACGTGTATCAAAGTAAATCATGAATGTGAATATGAGCATGTGGTTATTGTTTCTAGATTCCAATGGGTCATCCAAAGCTTGCATAATACCATACATGTAAATATGAGAAATGTGAAATTTGTTTTAGAGTGTGAAGAAATTGACATTCAAGAGTGCAAGTATATGTGGGGAGAAATGTGTTTGGAATAGATGTGTAATATGCATTGCAAGGTATAAGGTAGATGCTATATCCATTTGGTTAATTGTCCCACCCCTCATAAACAAGGTAGTTGTACAAGAAGACTCAAGGTAGATGTCATTTTTGCATATTTGAGCCTATAGAGCTTGTTAGAAAGACTTCTAAAAAAAGGATACTAATGAGAATGATTGAAATTTGTGCACAAATTTTGAAGGAGGGAAATTCCAGATATCCAATAAAATTTGGTACAACCCTTTTCTAAGTAACCCCTTTCCTACGAGAAGCTTGCATAAAGAAATGTTACCCAATACCACTATCTTCTTTTTCCCATCGCATGAGAACTATTTCACTCACTGTATTGTTCTGTGTCTTACCCATTCTTATTAGTATTGACAAAGAGTATTCAAATGACAAGGGTTCATCTAATATTATGGTTGGTTGAGGGTCGAATATCAAGGATCATATTAATATTCAGTGTATCATCGTTGAAGAGGGAAACTCCCATGTCAAATCAGTTATTTAGTATGATGTGGAAGACGAGAAAATAAAATGAAAGTTGGAGAATTATATTTCACGGGTAATTAGTTCTAAGTATCAACAAGACTAATATGGCTTTCGAATAATCGACTAGGAGGGCATGACAATATTAGGACCATATTTCCTAGTCTCGTGCCTAGAACCATCATATAATCTGTTTGTACAAAATAAGCCTAACAAAATGGGAATGGATAAGAATATACAGGGGTTATCAATCACCTAGTAAATATTTCTTGTTTAGTTCTGAATGGGAGTCATCTGGCCTATGGCTCAGTGACCTTTCATTCATTGATAATTTCTCCTATGATAAACCCATGGATGTTTTCAAAAGTGCCTTAAAAAAGATAGGGGTAGTCATCAATCCTAGTGAAGGGAGTGATGTGATTTCTAAAAAAATGAAATGCATACAGATTTATAGGTCATAACACGAATTTAAAAATATCTTTATTGTTATAAATGGTAGCCAAGTAACTGTGTCTTCCTATATCCAAGGATCAAGGACTACGAGGGTCTGTGGAAGGATTAGACATTTAGGAATCATTGAGTGTCTAAATCATAATGTCGTTGCATCTGGAGAAACATTCTCAAACATTGGAGTAATGCATCTTGGAATATAAAATTGAACCTCACAAATCCTGTCAAATTTCCATTCTAGGTCCTGGTCTAGGTCGTGTTCCTGGTCCTGTTTCTATTTCAAGTTTTGGTTCTAGTCGTGGTCATTGAATATGGAAGTTTTAGGAAAGGAATCCACACTTGAAGAATTATTCCCATTTAGATTGTTGGCAATACTAATGGTAGTGGCAGTTCCTATGGAATTCGGTTGGTGGAAGGTGGGGTTGTGCCCTTGTTGGTTTTTCCTCATGGCATCTTAGGTAGCCTTTCTGGTATTATCAGAGAGAATTCCCCATGATTATGTGATAATTTCAAAGATCCCATGGATCCTGGGAACTTTTTTTAATCAGGATACAATAACACGGCTAGTTTTAGTGGGTATTAACAAAAAAAAAAGAAAACAACTTTGACTGTAATTACTTACAAAATGTATTTCTTCACTTCAAGATTATCTTTATGAATGAAATTTGGATAAACCAGGCTCTCCATATTTTCCAAATTTGGGTTGAATTGACATTCTAGACCTATGAAAGTATGCAGAAAATGGTGAGTTCATTTCCCCTGACCTTTCTTAAAGCAAATTTAAACGAAATGAAATTTGGAATTTGGAGGTGGCATGTGGTAGACATTGATTGTTCTACTACCGATTTACTTATAGATGATTAATTTTTATTGGCTGGATTTATTTTCCATTATTATGATAAGTACATTTTTGAGATTTCCAAATCACTATCAGGTTTATTCATGAGAATACAATTATTATTGTGGCATGGTGAATGCAACTTCTTAAAGCCTCACATAATTACGAATACCTCTCCTACGAAACCTCATACAAATGGATATATGCTAACCAAACTTTTCATACCTCCTTGAGATTGAGAAGGGTTTTTAGGGATGATTTTATCTTGCATGAAGAGTTTGCAAAGTAGAAAAACCAAGAAGTGACTAGTGAACCTTTCTCTTGTGCAATGTAAAGGGAATTTTGGTAAAGGCAAGTGAGAGGAGTCTTTGGATGAATGTTGAGCAACTAGATGAGTCAAATAGGTGGTTTAGTTATATGAGAACATGATGGCATGATAATAATATCTCAAAAGAGAAGAATATGTTCAAATCTTCCTAGATTTGAAGCTTCCTGGTTGAGGAAACAAACCCAATTGAACTTGTCAGGGCAGAGTTGGACCAAAACATAGCACTAGAGTAAATTCTTGGATAGGGATAACACTGAGAGAATGAAGGAAGCATTGAGGAAGACATCATGATTTTTATAAGTGCACCCATTTTCCTCATGATGTTTCAAATCCTTCACAAACATCATGAAAACCATTCCCTTGATTATTTGAATCGATAAAAACTTCCATATGTGTTTTGATTTATTATGTGTTATAAGGAATTTCATGAGTCCATATATTTGAGTGATTGTTTCTAACTTTAGGAGTTGTGAGGCTTAAAATATATAGTTTTGACACATTTAACACTCCTGCAAATGTCAATAACCAATCTAAAAGGCCTCAAAACCTAAACAATGCCTATAATATTTAACAAAATAGATATCAATTGTATAATTTAAACCCTGAAAGATTGATGGTTGAATGATGAAATCCTGAAAAAATACCTATGTATTGACCAGATTAAAATCTGAAAAAACTATCTTCTAAACCGTGACAGATGGAGCTGTGAGACTATTTCCATAAGGTGCAGAGTGACCTAACATCTTATATTTACTAAAAATAAATTTAAATAAGTTTTTCTTTTATTATTATTTATATTTTATTATTTCTTATACTTAAACATTTATTTTTGAAAATAGAAGCATGCCACATGAACATATACCACATAGCACATAGGAACGCAAGCACATAATAATGTGAGCACGATACGACTTGGATTTACCAAACCATAACATACTCGCGTTATAGCATGACCTAACCATAACGCAAGAACGTTATGGAAAAAATGGCCACAAAACGGATTTGTGTCAAATTTTTGGCCACCTATATTTTTGCACTTACTCACATAATGAATGCTATATTAGCAAAGCTCGTGCTGAGATAAAACACACCAACAATCAAGCTCTTAAGAGTTAGACCAACATGATATCTTCAAACCCCGAAGAGAAATTGAAATCCAACTTTAATAATAGCACAACTTCATAAAAATTACATAATAACGTGTTTAAAACCATCAAAACAATGAGCTCGAAATAATCTAAGCCCACAAATAGTCAACCAAGCACAAACTAAGTGACGCTCGCAAGATCCAAAGAAGGGATTAAAACCGCCATAAAAACAACATAGTTCAAAATCACACGAGTTAAAAACCACATAAATGGAAAGCTCGATACGAGATTTAGAAGCTATCGAAAATTTATCAACTCAATATTCCAACACAAACCTAGATTCATATATCACTTTAAGACCCACATATGTTCCAGACCACATCATCAAACAGACCCATTACGCCAAATCGACTGTAAAACCTAATCTCACATTTTCAAGCAAATCCATATCGTTTTCTAAAATTTGCTTTGATTTTATTTCCAAATTTTCACATTAAGAATTAGGAGACGTTCTAGATTTAGAACATCAAATAAAGAAGGTTTTATTTAAAAAAAACATTTAACAGCAAACTCTAACAAGTTGTAATAACTTTAAAATAACTCTTCCATAATTATATACTAACCCAACAAAAAGGAGAGAACATTTCAACAATAATGCCATCTATGTCTAGATGGAAAATTGATTTGAAAAACCAAAACATATCCTAAAGTTTCATATTAATAACAACATGAAGAACATGAGAGAGAAAAACCTTGCCAGATTTTGCTTTTGTTTTCCTTATTCTTCCCTTGAAATATTCTTGCAAATCGAATGTGCCTAAAAAAATGCCACAAAACATTTTCAAAAGAGCCTTTAAACATAAATATGCCATAAAAAATAACTTCAAGTTTGCATGCACTGGCCCAAAAAGAAATTTCAAAATTATCTCCTCAAAAATATCCATCCAGAGTTCAAAGACCAAAAACAAAACAATAATGCAAACAAATGTGAGTGGGAGAGAAGGTTGCATGTTTTAGCTTCCTAAGCAAGCTACCGGTTCCCAAGGAACCAAGTTATTGAATGCCATTAAAAACTTATAAGTGCCATGTCGTGGCTTCTAAAACCCAAAACCTTACATGCCACAAATTCCATTTACCTTGTTCTATGCCATATGGTCTATGGCTGTCATTTACCTGATATTATACAATATCAATGCCAAGTGGTCGATGACCATGTTTTAACCATTTTTAAACAATGCATTGTAGTATATGACCAACTATTCCAAACATTAAACAATGGTCCCCCGACCTTTCCCAAATGGCTTTACCTTAAACAATACAAACAAATGGTGGAACTCATATAATCATAACTTTCAAAACATTATATGTGTGTGTACACACACACATACATATATGTGTATATATGTATATATATGTATGTATATATATAATTATTATATTATTATTACTACTGTTGATTACAAATAGACTATTATATTATTAATTAATTTGATCATACAACAACTTGTGAGTTCTACACTTTCTCCCATACAACGCTTCAAATAGAGACATTTTAAACGAAGAATGGTAAGTGTATTATAGGTAAATTTAACCAACGATATATATTCCTCCTATTTGTATTGTTGATCCATGCAATACAGTTTGAGAATATCCTTAATAACCTAGTTAACTCTTTCTGTTTGACCATTTGTTTCTGGATGGTAGGATGAACTAAAGTTCAGTTTTGTTCCCAATGCTGAGTTTTAAGTTTTTAAAAACCGAGAGGTCATCCTAGGATCCTTATCTAAAATTATCAATTCCAGAACTCCGTGCAATCAAATAATATCACACAGAAACCTTTTTGTAAGTACTGGAGAATCATCTTTTAGATTTCTTGGTATGAAGTGAGCTAATTTGGTCAATTTTTCAACCACTACTAAAATCATGTCATGCTTGTTCTTGGATAATGGCAGTCCTTGCGAAAAATCCATGTTGATTACCTGTCACTTATAATGTGGAATACTACGAGGATACAATATACCTGCAGGATGCTACTGCTCCACCTTCACATGTTAACATTCAAGACAATGTGCAACATAGTTCATCATATCCTTCTTCATTCCTTTCCAAAAATGTTGTTATTTTTTTAATCAACGAACAGTTTCGTTACTCTGATATGCTCGGAATCCTGTACATCATGAAATTCCTCCATAACTCTCATTTTAAGACCATTACCCAAGGGTACATAAACTTTTTTTTATCATACGTAATACTCCTTCATTACCGAACTTAAAACCTTTGTATCTCCTATAATTCAGATTTGTCTCTAACGTGGTTTTCACATGGTGATAATACATATCAGTTTGTAGTTGTTTCTTCACTTCTTCCTTCAACCAAGATCTGAGGGTAACAATTGTGGAAATATGATTTGTGAAACTCAGTGCATCAGCCACATGGTTTTCCTTGATGTAACTAATGTCAAACTCATATTGTGATAGAAATTCCAACCACATACATCGTCTTGTGTGCAAATTTGGCCGCATAAAGATGCATTTCAACTCCAAATGGGTTGTTTTCAATTCAAATGGCTTTCTTAGAAAATAATACCTCTAAATTTATCATGCATGAACTATGGGAGAAAGTTCTAAGTTGTGGAGAGTATAGTTCTGTTCATGCAACTTTATTTTTCTACTCTTATAAGAAATTACCTGATCATTTTGAAGAAGTATTCCTCCAAACCTTCACACAAGGAATCAATTACCATGATAAATATCCCATTGGGATCTAGAACCTTCAGTATTGATGTTGTTGTAAGTTTTTCCTTTGGAAAATTAAATGTAATTTCACATTTATCAGTCCAAAAACTCTTTTTATCATTTTTTTGCAATGAAGTTATTGGTCCATTTCCTCTTGAGAAATATTTTACAAATTTTCTATAGTAAACAACTAAGCCCATAAAGCTTCTTACTTCATGTATGTTTTTAGGTGTTGACCACTCAGTTATAGCCTTGATTTGATGGGTCAACTGAAATCCCATCTTTATTTATGATTTTCTCAAGGTGCTAATCATCATTCTGATAAAAATAGCTTTTCAAAATCTCAGCATAAATTTTCCTTTTTCTCAACACTTCTAACACTATTCTCAAGTGTTCATTGCATTCCTCTATATTCTTTGAATAAATCAGAATATCATTAAGAGAACTAGTAAAAAGTTATCTAAGTATTCCTAAAAAATATTATTCCTAAGATTCATAAATGTAGTAGGCACATTAGTGAGTCTAAATGGTAAAACAATAAACTCATAATATCTGTATCGTGTTTTGAACGTTATTTTTATGAATGTATTTATATTTTATCCTTAGCTTGTGATAACCATATCATGAACCGATCTTTGAATAAATAGATGCTTCTATCATCTGATCAAAGAGGTCATCAATCCTTAGAAAATGATATATATTATTTATTGTTGTCTTGTTAAGCATGTGATAATCAATGCATAGTATTAACGTTCCATATTTCTTCTTAAAAAAAATAACCAGTTCTCCCCAAGGAGACACACTAGGTTGAGCTAGTCCTTTAGAAAAAAGTTAGTGAAGTTATGCTTTAAGTTCAACTAAATCTATTGTTGTCTTTCTATATGGTGCTTTTGATATCGGCTCAGTTCCAGGTTTGATGTCAATGTTAAAGTCAAACTCACGTTTAGGAGGAATTCCAGGTAATTATTATAGAAATATATCCCTATACTCTTGTAACAACAGAAAATCCTCTAAGGAAGTATTACATTACTCACTAAAATCAGAAATTTTGATTGCATTCAACATGTAGCCTTTGTTTTTAGCTTTCTTAAGTTGCATTGCATATATTTGTCTAACTTCAAAACTGATTAAGCTAAAATGTAAATATATAAGCCTAATCTGAATGGTAAAACAATAGTAAATGAATAATGATGAAATATACAAATTACACCCAAAGCAACTAAGCAATAAAGTGAAAAAACTAAGTGCAAAGAGAGGGTAAGAAGCCTTAGTTGATTCACAAAAGAGTTTGGACTGGATTGAAGCTATGCCCGACTGAATAGAGAGGAATAAGTGTCACACTAAAGACTTGGAAAATGTAGAACTGGAGGAATAAGATGGACTGTGGAAATTGGAGAGGGACAGGGGCACCCTTTGGTGCCTTGGACCAATTTCTGGGTGTCTGTGTCTATGGAAATGCTCGGAAAACTTCCTCTGAGGTTTCACAAGATATTCACCTTTAGTTTCCTTTGATCACTCTGAGGTCACACTAAGATTTCCGAGGTCACACTAAGATTGTCGAGGTCACTCTAAACCTGCAATGAAGAATGTACTTGCAAAACCCTCAAATAGGCATCAAATCCCAAAAAATGAAAGATGCAGAATGAGGGGTCAAACTGTCTTCATCTATCACAATGGTGAACTTAAAAATGAATGCTACAGTACATCTCAGACCTAACGTTTTTTTTTTGTGTGTGTATAATTGTTCCCTAGGTTACTATACATACCCAAAATCGTAGGTACTGTACTGCCGGAAAGAGTTTACAGAAACCCCAATGATGATTCAGATCTCTTCGCAAGGTGTTCAGAATATAGAAAATCTCACCAAGTATACGTTTGCATTCCAAATGCTTTATCCAACTTCCACGTGCTTTGTTCTAACCTCTACCCCCCTTTTTCTTACATTTTTGTCTTTAAGTTACAGAACCGCTACCCTACCTGGGTGGCAGTCCCGTGACCACTGCCCAGGACAAGGCAGTGGTCATGTAACTACCTCCATGTGCAGGGTGGCAGTCTTGTGCGCGTTTTCCAGAATGTTTTGACGATCTCATCAAACGTAAAAATTCAATTTTCACCCGCATTTCTCAACCACTAAAGCTTGTATTTATGTTTTGGCTGCCTAGTAAATAGTGATTTCTCTTTGTTTATATTAGAAGAGATCAATTCAAACTTAACCTCTGGTAAATCCAAATTCTATAAATACCCAGCTTGATCACAAGCAAATGGCCCCTCTCCTTCCATGTTTGATTATTCAGTGTGTTTTGAAGTTCTTCTATAAGTTTCAATAGGATTAGATTTTGCATGAATTCTCAGCCTCTCCTTTCTACTTTAGAGATCATTTGATCCTCATACTTTCATTTTACTCCATTGTTGTAAACATAGTCAACTTAGCATAAGGTAGTTCTAGTTCTAGATTATAATGCATTTTCTTAGAGTTGCAGGTTTTGTTTTGTCATAAGAAATAAATCCTAGAATTCTCGGTATATTTGTGTTGTATCCCTGCAATAAATCCTGCTAGGAATTACATAGTCAAGCTCTGTTCACTTGCACTATCCCTCTCTTACTTGCATTGTATTTGGTTTATATCTAAAGATGCCATTGTTCAAGTATCTTCTTTTGCTGATACTATCACATTCATACTTTTCTGGATTCACGAGAACACAAAGGAACGAGGAGATCATACTGAGGGGACAAGTCATGACATGACTAGATTTACCATTGTTCTGTAAAATCCAAGTTTGAGCTATCAAAGTTGTAGTTACAATATATCAAATAAAGTAGCAAATCATTTTATTTCAGTTAAAAGCTTGCTTTCAGTATTATTAGGGAAGTTGTGGGGAATAATAGCTTTTGAGAAGCTGTGATTTATTCCTCAGTTCTGAGGTAAGATTGAAGGTCTTTTCGATTAGATTAGTTAGTTATTTAAATATTTAGGATAAAATCACAAGTGCACAGGCAAATAGCTATATCAGGCTAACTTGCTTGTTTTAATTCTATCATTAGATTAATTGTCCATTATTTGAATATATTAAGATAGCTGCTATTTTAATTTCATTTAAATATACATCATCGAAAATACAAAAATAAAAGGAATATAAGCATAGTGTAGATATATCTTTCATAGTTAGTTTACTTGTTTCAGTTAAAATTGAATCATCTATTGCATGACAATTATGGGACCCAGAGAGCCTAGGGAATACGTATTCGAACCGGTAGTACCTCAGCCAAATCTCTTCACAACGTTAACAGATATAGATCAAGGGCTTAGGATTCAAGTCTTTCAAACGAAAATAAACCAACAAGGAATTAGTGAGCAATTGAGGCAATTGAATATTGAAGACGACAAAGCATACACATTCTGGTAAAGTCAACCCAACTATAGACTGCCTTGATAGGATATCTGCATGACCATACAAGAGCCTGAAAGAAAACAAATATTTGGTTGTGATCTATTAGTTCCGCAGCTAGATGCAGGAGACCTTCTCATCGACATAGACACAGGGTTACGTATACAAGTTTCCAGAACACCCGTAAGGTATTATGAGAAGATCGCACAACTCCTAGTGTTAAACATAGAAGCTGAAAAGGCTTATGACCATTGGATAATTGGAAGAAGAGATTGATTCTTCACATGACCATAATAGGTCCACAAAAACCACGAACTCATGGTTGTGATCCCTAGGTCCCACAACCCAATGGGCCTGCTAGTTAGTTAAGTATTGACACCAGTTTACGAATGTTGGTATTTAGATCCTCACCACTCCCGCCAGATATCATAACACAATTTTCTGCATTAAACATAGAAGCCAATAAATCCAACATTTTTTGGGCTAGACCAGAAAACCACCCATAGTTTCTACAAACCCATTCTCATTACCATTCTCCATGACCTTGTCTAGAAATATACATGAAGCACCTATAGGTAATTTTCCACGTATCCAATAGCCAATAGATAGGATCTCGACAGAGCTCGACATTGATTGGAGCCTCTGAGCAGCTATTATATATGAACGATACATTACACCAATTCAGGTTAGGAGAGATTTCTTTGCCTTAGACTCGCAGATTCCATTATTGCGCATTGAGGATATAATATTTCCCAACTAGTTTGTCTGTATCCATATATATTCTATTTCCACCGGCTATCTCGGCACGACCTTGGGAGGTCAGGTACGAAGAAGAGGTACTTGTAGATTTTTATGCTCATATGTCACTTTTCTATCGTACAGTTACTCTTGTGCATGTCATACTTAGATAATGAGAAAGTAACTAGATGCAGAATGTAATAAATGTGTACATGGAATAAAACAAATTTCCCTCCTATGAAGTGTGATGCTGAAAACCAACCCTTATGTCCCTTGTGATGGTGCTAGATGGATGCAATAGAGATCTTTAAATTCGTTGATGGATGCAACCTTAGGTGGTGGTAGCTAGTGCTTAATGCTTGGTCCCTTATTATGATCACATAAATTTATATTTATATGATTTCCTTGCTTGAATTTCATAATGAACCCTAAAAAGGCTAACTACCAAAAAGATAAGACGCTCAAATGGCTTGAAAGAACCCAAAAAGTGTGAGTAAAGTACAAAGGGGACATGAGTGCCCAGAGGGGACAAGGGCACCTAGCACTGATATCCTGGCTGGGTGCTAGTGTTTAGGATGAAAAATTCTGAAGTATGGAAAGGAAGATTAAGAAAGAAAGGGTGAAAGACTAAAAGTAGCACCAAAAAGGAAAGAAAGGTGGCCAAAGACATGGGTTAATTAATACTTTTCCTACTTATGAATCACATTAATAGTAGTATATAATCAGGACTAGATAATTACCCAAAGTGCGTGATTTACTGTCTACATTCACCCCCAATTTATGTTGGTGAGTATAAAAATTGGTGTAGACACAAAATCATGCACTTTAGACATTATTTAGTCTTGGTCTCATACTACTATTTAGAATGTTTATGAGTGAAGAAAGTACTGATTAACCCCCATTTTCTAGCCATCTTGCTTTATTTTATTGTGTCATTCTTGACCTCTTGCACCCGCATGCCCAATTAGCTTTTGTCATTTCATATTATTTTCGCTTTGATTGGGGAACCTAGGCTAGTATTGGGGTGCTCATGGGTGCCTTGGTCCCAACAGGGGCACCCCGACCCTTTATAAACTTTCTCACCACATTTTTGGGCATTTTCTAGCCATTTTAGCTTCTTGTATTTTTAGTGGTCGACCATTTTGGGATTAGTTATGAAATTAGATCAAGATAACCCTATAAATATAAATTTATTAGACCATAATGAGGGACCAAGCACTAGTCACTACTATCAACCACCAAGGGTTTCATTCACCAAAGGCATTTGGAGATCATTTCCATACATTTAGCTCCATCACAAGGGACAAAGCTGACTCATCTCCATCACACAAGCATAGGAAGGGATTCTATTCTATTCCATCCACCATTCTACTACATTTCTACATCTAGTTATTGTGCGCTACTTCACAAAGTGTGACTGACACAAGAACACCCAGGGCACATGATTCACACACACACTAAAACTACATTTGGGTCCAGAATGTAGTGCAATGATCAGTTAGTAAGTCCACTGTTGTGGTAGCTGAGGTCGGTATGACGTATTCATTTACATTTTTCTTTTTTTAAGGTTTTTTATACTCATTGTGGTCTCTTATAGGTATTTATTTCATCTTGTATTATTAGCGACACTTGGCGCAGTGTAGCGAATATGATGTAACACACAGCGAGGGTTTGAGACCACCTACCGAACATGTAAAACTCAGTTTTTGACCTCTTGCATAGACCAGAGCACCCATACTGCAGAATAGGGCACCCATAGGCACCCTAGTCCTTCTTTAGGTGCTCCAGTTCATATCTGTCCTTTTTAGGACCTTTGCATAGTCATTCATGCTTCCAAATTAATCTGTTTATTCAGCGACATAGTCTAGCGAGCTCCTCTAATCATATGAGTCACTTCCTCACTCTTCTTGCATATTAGGGTTTTTATTTACATTAGGTTAGTTACTTGGATTACTTTCCATAGTTTCTTATTACATTTATTTATTGTATTCACATGCTTTTCTAGATTAAATTAACTATCATATATTCAAAATTTTAGTTAATCATTTTGGTCAATTCGACTCGATCATTCATGATTACCTGTTATTCATTCATTTCTTGTCATCATAGGGTTTGGTCATCACGAGTATCCCAATCAATTATTATTTCCATGTAAATCTCGATTTACTGCATATAGTCTAACATCTTCTTGCTACTACTCACATTCGTGCTGACATGCATTCTCTTCACACATAGTATTCAAGTCTAACCTTCCCAATGATGTTCATACTTTTGATAATTACCTACCTCTACATATCATATGTTATATTCATAATGTAGGTGTTAAGCGCACTTTGATTGATAATGGTTCTGAATTTAACTTGTATCATATGTCATTCCTTGAAGTTTTGGGTCTTTTTGCTCATGATGTTAGTCCATCTAGTATTTCACTACGTACTTATGATGGTTCTGTGCATCCATGTCTAAGTCACATTACATTTCCTATCATTGTTGGTCCCAAGACTGTCCACACTATCTTTTTCGTTGTTGATTTCTCAGTCTCCTACAACTGTCTACTTGGTAGGCCATGACTTTATGCCATGCAAGATATCCTAGGATACACCTAAAATATCACTCGTTGGTATGCACACGGTTTTCCACTTCCTTCATTCACAGATGAGGAGTATGCTATGGGCATGTATAACTTACGCCTCAATGGCTCATTACGTGATCAACTAGACACTATTGCTTATCAAGTCACCAATGCCTATCCATTTGATTATGATCCAGAGAGCGATGATCTCCTAGATGACATTACATGATAACCTCTTTCATCACACATCCTTTGGGGCCATAGTATTCACATCCCCCTCTCCCATCATCATATCATCATAGGAACATTTCTCATCTTTGCATTATCATTCATCCACATCTTTACATAGTGTTGTTAGGAATTATAGTATTTACATGAGTGTTTGGTAAATTAGTTGGGTAAAATACTTATGGTTATGTTATCCTGTAAAATTGACAAGGGTAATTTTACCGATAACCATACCGAAAATTTTGTTCCGATCCCTCGTTAGGGATACCTTGCGTTCGAAACATTGTAAAATCCCTTCCCGGGAAATCTGGTTTTTCGAACTTAGTTTTTTGAGCCTTTTTTGGCTGGGCGCATGAAATTTCTTTGTAACGCCAAATTTTGGTGCGCCCCCTTTAAAACCTTTGGCGCATGATTTTCAGTGTCAACACACCTTTTGGTGTGCCAAAGATTGTTGAGCCTTCTCTGCGTGCGCCAAGGCGCATGCGCTTTCATGTTGACACAACTTTTGTTGCGCCAACTTTTGGTGCGCCAAAGGGCGCACATAATCTCATGTTTTGGTGCACAAAAGGGCACACATAACTTCATGTCGACATAGCTTTTGGTGTGCCAAAGGCGCGCTTTATTTCCTGCTAGCAAGCGTTCTCAGGTGCCAAAGGGTGCACGCTTTTCCCTGTCGATAGCATTTTTCATGCGCCCCTTTAAAAAGTTAGTGGCGCATTGATGACTGGCTCACCTATATATATGTGTTTGCATGCCCAAATGTCATTTTCATTATTCACAGAGCACGTGATTTCCTTTTTATGAGCCTGTCAGCCCCTGCTTCGTCGTTTTCAACGTGTTGTGGACCCGTTCTCAAGATTTTCTCTATTTATCCGGGTAAGTGCTCTCGTCTCTTCAATGAGTTTTGCTAGATAGTGCTTCTTGCTTGCTGGTTTGGTTTTTGATGTGCATGTGTTGAACTTTCCCCCCCGGCATGCCATTTTTCCTTATCTTCCTCTTTCCAGATCTGCTGGAAGAGGATGTCATCCTTGAACCAATGGTTTGTAACCCTCTTGGTTTTAACCATTTTATTTACCCAAATGGCCTGTAAAAAAGGAAAAGAGGAGAAGAAGAAATCTAAACCATGTAAAGATCCCTTTGAGCGTGATGTAGTTCACTGTTTCCCTCTTTTCCCCTTTGACGCATCTGTGACCCCTGCAACATGAACAAAACCCGCGCAAATGGTGCACCCATCATGCTTGTTACATCATTAACCTCTGCGCCCTCAAGGCGCGCCTCTTTCACACGCTGCAAGTGTTAAAATTGCGCCCCAATGACGCACCATCCTTCATTGCTGCATCACATTTCCATGCGCCAATGGTGCACCCAGTGTACATACAACACAAGCCTTATCTGCGCTAAGTATGAAGCTATAAAGGTGCAGGCGCATCCCCGATTGCAATAACACCATGTTGTGTAAGCTCTTCGTGTGCCGCGCCATATTCCCTTTGGCGCACGAAAAGTCATTGTTACACGAACCATCCATGTGCCAAAGGGTGCACCAAATCACAATGCAACATGAAAATTCCATGCGCCAAAGGGCGCATCCTGTCACTATGTAACACGCACTTTTCATGCGCCCTTTATAAAATGCAATCTGCAGTATGCATGCGCCATGCGCCTTTGGCGCCAGTTTAACCTTTGCAACACCCCTTTCCTGTGCGCCTTACCTATTTAGCCCTGTAAGCTGCAATTTTCATGCGCCCTGAGCCTTAAAATCTCTAACTCTTTCTTCTACTAACATTCCAATGGAAGATCAAATGGCTAATTCAACCTTTTCGGATTGGGTCTCGCTTGTTCTTCATGCAGATCAACAACTGAGTTCGAAAGAACATATGTCCACATCCAGCAAGAGACCCACCAAACCGAAAGGAAAGGCTAAGCTTACAGAGCAAGAGATGAAGTACAAATATCAGAGGGTCAGAATGCTCGAGTCACAGGCCGAATGCAGCATGGACGTCAGAGACTCAGAATTGGGTCATATTGACATGGAGGAATTCTGGGCTAGAACTTAGAAAGTTACAAGGAGTCCATGGATGGACAAAATGATAGGCAGTGCCTTGCACTTCGCCGGAGGAATCCCCGTCAGCACCGTCAACAATGAATTCATGATGGTGGTTGCCCAGTGTTACAACAAAGACACAAGATGTGTCGAAAAAAACAAGGGCGAGGTAGTCATAAAACTAATGAACGAACTGTACTTGAAGAACAAGAAGGTAGTGACTCAGTGGCCCCAAATCATCCACTGTAGTGACTTCGGCCAAGTTCTGGTCAAGTTCGGTGTCTTCGGCCATCCAAGGGCCCTCAACAAAACCATGTCCACTCTGGACTATCGGGTGGATCAGCTCGAATTTGTTTTGGAAAAGATCGACAAGGTAAAGGAAGAGGCCCCGGATGCAATGCATCAAATGGAGCGAATTGTTCTCAACATGTCTCCAGGGTTTCTCACTCCTTCCTTTGCCATGAGGTCAGCTGATGAAACCATCCAGATCTTCAAGGAGATCACTTCTCAAGGAACAGGGCCAGAGGTCATATTTGACACTGAATCTATCAATAACCTGCTGGCCTGTAGGGACTTCATCGGGTTCCTCATTGAGGCGGAGAAGGATTATTCCAAACTCCCAGAAAAGCTCATAGACGAGCAGGAGACTTGTGAAGCAATCAGCAAATGGCACAAGGATCCATCACAGGATCAATTTGGGCCGATGATTAACAAGTTTTTGGAATACCGCGCTCAGTTCCATATCTCATCACCTGAGCAGCATCAAAAGCAGGCTACCCCTTTTCGGCCGCAGGATGATGACGACGAGTAGCTGCTCCTTCTTCTTCTTCTTCTTCTTCTTCTCTCCATTCTCCAACTTTCTTGGGAATGTCTAAAGTATGTTGGCACAAATGAGGACATCATCCATGTTGCATCATGGGATGATGTCATCCATCAAGTTGTCAAAGTCAACATGACTTTTAGATATTTTGTAAATATCTTTGTAAATAGGTGGTTGGCTCCATTTTGCCTTCTTTCCTCCTCCTTTTCTATAAATACTGGAATACTTGTTGTATTCAGGGGTGGACATTTTTTAGATGAAAATAGAAGTGAGGAGAGAAAGACTTTGAGCTTTCTTGTAACAGAAGAAAACAGTAATACAAATATTAAGACTTTGTGCTCAATAGCTGTGTTATGCATCAGACCTTTCTTATGTTAGATCTGTATGTGTTTATTCTATTAGATTCATATCTACCTTTTTGTCATTTGCTCATCAGTATTGCTTTGTTCGTTTATGCAAGTAGGTTTGGCTCTGTTTACTACCAATCCCAAAACATAAACTTTCTGACCTTTCTGCTTTGGAATTCATTTCTTTTCTTCCTTCGAATCTGCTCTTTCTCTATCCCCTCTTTCATTCCTTTCTTTTTGCAGTCTGAAACACTTTACTGGGATGAGACCCCAAACCCCCGAAGGCAGAATACTGTGAGATTTGCACAAGATTCGTGCTGGTAGAATAGCAATAAACCAGTTTGGCTTTGCTGACTCAAAGAGGGGCTATGCCCTGCACACTGTTGGCTCGTCTATCCATAGATCTATCCAGGCGACAGATTTTCGGACCAACAATTTTTGGCGACTCCGCTGGGGATCGAACGGATCTATCAAATCTATGAAGGTGGTAAGATAGAAAATCAGAAAAATCAAAAAAATCACTACCTATTTGCAAACTTAAACTTTTTGTTAAAAATCCAAAATTTTGCAAAAAATGCTTCAAATTGAAAATTTTCTCCTGAGATCCATAGATCGGGCCTAGTTAAGGAGCTTTAGTTCGCTGAGTTTTTATAAAAATCAGTATTTTTCCGTAGATCTGAATTTTTGACTGTTTTCCAAAAAAAGCTTGAAACCCTCTGAAAAAGTCAAAACCAGATCTAAAAATCAGCTTGCTAATCTTCTCTGTCGTTTTATCCTCACTGTTATTTGTCATTAAGCGCAATCGGTTTTCTGAAGAGGATAGTTTTTAAATATTTAGAAAAGTGCCTGCTCCTGCTTTTTGACAGAAAAACCAGAAAATCAGCAAGTACAGCCAAAAAGAAATTTCAAATCTGCGCTACAATATCGCAGATCAGGAAGGTGCACTGGTGGGTGAACCTTTTACACGCAGCAGGAAAGCTCGCGGAGAAACTGACCCGAATTTTGATCTGCTTCAAAGGCACAATTTCAGCGTAACGCCGGCACATTTTTCAATGCTAAGCTCGGCCGACCGGTCGTCCAGGAGTGTCTCGCCTCCGCGAAAGAAGAATTTTTCACAGGGGGCATCCATGTCCCTTTGTAGTGCCTTGCTGCTCAGTGGAACCACACTTCCCGCTCGTGTGCTTTTTCTAGTTTTTCAAATGGCGGTACCATGGGGAAATGCTATGGGTCCTCTCGCACTGCCGCATCCAGTTCACGCGCTCCCTCACAGAAACCGAAAGAATTTTCCCAAATTCGACGGGAGTGGAAATCAAAGCACGGATTCCCACATATCTGCATTCATTATGTCATGTAGTATTTTGGATGTGACTCACGAAGATGTGTCGGTTCACCTTTTTCTGGAAACTCTACAAGGGCCCGCAGCTGAATGGTTTCAGCATTTGCCGGCCGGATCTATCACCAGTTGGGCCACCTTGTGGGAGGCTTTTGAAGACAAGTACAAGCCTTCAGAGGATGCATTTGCGTTGTTATCACGGATCACTCATCTGAAGAAAGAGGCCAATGAGACCATGCTCGATTTTATCACCCGGTTCAATGCACTAATCAACCGTGTTCCTGTTGCCATGCTTCCGACACCGGAGAATCAGAAGCGTTTCTTCGTAAATGCTATGAGTTCGAAAGTTAGTTTCTTGCTCCTTCAAGAGCGAGTAGCTACCTTAGTTCTCGCCCAGGCTTCTGCCATTCAGATAGAAGATAATTTGATAATATCTGGCAAGTTGAAAAAGGAATCATCCAAGTCCAAATCTTCAGACCCTTTGCCTACTACTTCGTCTGATCCGACATTCCAAAAGATGGCAAATGATTTGCCAGCATTGAAGAAACAGTTGGCCCAGGCTCCTAGTTCCTCATACCGGGATGTTCCACGAAGTAGTTTCGTTCCCAATAATGTTTCACAAAGGCCGCGTCTACCTGTAACTACTCCACGGTTGGCGCTTGAAGCTCCTCCGGTCAATGCTCTGGCCGAGATTGAAGAAGAAGAGCAGTACTATGAAGAACCTTCATCTCAAGGCGAAGATGATCAAGATGTCGGTGAGCCGACTGGCGACTCTACTATTGGATACATGGAATTTGATGAGTAAGAATCTGATGAAGAGGAGGGTACTCAGGGCTATGCAAGCGGACAATCATATGCTGTTTTTACCCACTTGCAAGGAAAAGAAGCAGAAGTGGCTTCCCATGTGCAGAAGGAGAAGGCCGTGTCAAACGTGCCTCCAACCATTGCTAAAAGAGGTAATCCTCTTCCTACTCAACTCCCTGTTAAGTCTTTTACAAAGAAATCTTTTCCCCCCATCTCTCCTCCAAATCAACCCCCTCATATTCCTCTCAAGATCAGTAACCCTGTTCCACCATCGCGAGGAGAGGGACTCATTCCCTCGCCAGCGCAACCCTTGGCCGCCTTTGATATCATAGATCATGCCAAAAAGACCAAGATCCAAATGTCTGAAGCTGAGTACCTTCAGTCAAATCCTGAACAGCTTGTAAGATTAACTAAATATATTCAGAATCAAGTTGTTATATCTAAGCAGGTTTCCCCGAAAGGAATCCTTTCCACTCCTCCTGAATCTCGCATAAATGTTGCCTCAACATCTGCATCAGGCAAGATTGATCCTTTTTATCTCTCCCTCCTAATCAATGGCCATAAGTTGAGTAACTGCATAATTGATTCTGGAGCTTTGGATAATGTCATGCCGGTGAAAGTCGCCCATGCTTTGGGTCTCACCCTTACCAAGCCTTTTGGCAGATGTTATTCCTTGGAAACCAAGCAAGTGCCGTTGATTGGTCAAATCAAAGACGTGTAATTTGTGTTTGCGGCATTCCCTGATAAGAGGGTAAAGATGACCGTCCTTGTCGTTGACATTCCAACAGCCTATGGGATTCTGCTGGGAAGAAGTTTCTGCAGCGAAGTTGGTGGAGAAATCCATATGGACTGGTCTAAAGCTAGGATTCCCGTCAAAGGTGTAATGCAGACATTGGAGCCAGAATCACAAAAGAAATACTTGGTTACTAGCTCCGAGGACCCCAAAGCCCAAATCCTTTTTGAATCATCAGGGATGGGGAACTATTTCTTGTCTACCGAGACAGATAAAACGGGTGTTCTCGTTCAGGAAAAAGATCTTAATGAGATCTAGACCTTGCAGTTTGATGGCAGCTGTGCAACTAGTGGATGTGGCGCCGGGGCGGTGCTGATATCTCCCGAAGAGGAGATAATTCCTCTCTCTTTCAAATTGCAGTTTTTTAACACTAACAATACTGCTGAGTATGAATCTCTGTTACTCGGTATGCAAGCCGCAAAGGAAAGAGGAATTAAAAATCTAAAAGTGTAAGGTGATGTGGAATTGGTTGTAAACCAAGTCAAGAGGATTTATCAAGTAAAAAATGAGAGGCTCAAGCACTACCGTAATGCGGTATGGGACAACATCGAAGAATTTGATGCCTTTTCAATAGAGGCAATTCTAAGAGCTCAAAATGACATGGCCGATTCATTGGCCATTTCGGCGTCCCTCATGGTTCCACACCTGGGTTTGAAAACAGACAAATACACCATTGAGGTGGTTTTCCGCCCAAGTGTGCCAGACAATTCTCAGCACTGGCAAGTTTTCAATGATGACAATCAACTCATTGCCTTCCTGGAAAAATCAAAAAATTTTAAGGAGTTGCATTTCGAAGGATCCACTTCTGAGTGCCGTGAATCAGTCAATGCCCAAAACCATGAATCAAAAGAGAACGATGGCATATGTCAGCTCAAAGGAAATAAAATTCCGAAGGGCTTGGTTTCTCTCGAACTGCTGTTCGACAGGCATGATCGTTTTGTGAAAAAGAAGAGGCGAGATGATCCTGACTCATCCCCAGAGACCGAACCAGTTAATATAGGTTCGGATACACATCCGCAATTTGTGAACATTGGAAAATGTTGCACACCTGAAGAGAAGTGGAAATTTGTCAAACTGCTGAAGAAGTATATGGATGTGTTGGCATGGTCCTACGCCGATTTAAAGTCCTTCAAGCCAAAGGACGTTCAACATGATATCCTGTTGAAAGAAGACGTCAAAGCCTTTCGCCAGAAGCAGAGGCACTATAATCCTAAAATCTCGGGCACTATCCAGGCTGAAATTTGAAAGATGCTGGATGCGAGAATTATCTTCCCAATCCATCACAGTACTTGGGTAGCAAATATTGTGCCAGTGCGCAAAAAGAACGGTGAAATACGCATATGCATAGATTTTCAAAACTTGAATCAGGCGTCCTTAAAAGACAACTACCCACTTCCAATAATGGATCAAGTTCTGCAAGCAGTGACTGGATCAGAGATGCTGTCCATGCTTGATGGTTTTTCAGGCTACAATCAGATTGAAGTCTCGCCTGAAGATCAGTTTAAAACAACATTCACTACTCCCTGGGGTACATTCGCCTACAGCAGAATGCCTTTCAGTTTAACCAATGCCGGTGCCACTTTTCAACGGCCATGGACTTGGCGTTCAAAGGTATGATGGGGAAGGTCATTGTGGTTTATTTAGATGACTTAACTGTGTTCTCTAAAAAACGAAGTGATCATTGTGATCATTTGGAACAAGTATTGGCCAGATGCCGAGAGCATGGGATTTCCCTAAACCCAAAAAAGTCTGTTTTTGGAGTCACGGAAGGAAAGCTTCTGGGGCATGTCGTTAGCAAGGAAGGAACGAGGATAGATACTGAAAGAGTTAAGGCTATTCAGAACCTTACTCTGCCTACAAGTAAGACTAGTGTTCATTCTTTTTTCAGAAAGGTGAACTTCCTAAGGCGTTTTGTTCCCAACTTTGCTGAGAAGACTCGCCACATATTAAACATGATGAAGGGGACACCAACTTTCAGATGGAGTGAAGAGGGGAAAAGGTCGTTTGAGGAAATAAAATCTTCTGTTGCTCACGCACCGGTCCTGGTATGTCCCGACTTCTCCAAAGATTTTATCATGTATAGTTATGCATCTGAGCATACTGTGTCTGCAATATTAATGCAAAAGAATTCAGAAGACGTTGAATCTCCGATTGCATTCATGAGTTCTCCTCTCAAGCTTCACGAACTAAAAATGACTCAACTGGAAAAGCATGCCTTTGCCGTTGTCAAAGCAGTTAAGAGTTTTAGGTACTATATTTTAAATTCTCATATAGCAGTACTGGTTCCTGACACAGCAGTGAAGTCAATCCTAACTCAACAGGAGTTAGGGAGCTTGCGAGGAAATTGGATTGCAAAGGTCCAGGAGTACGATTTGGATATAAAACCAACCAAGCTGGTGAGAGGCAAGGGCCTATGTCAGCTTATGGCTGAAAACAAAGTTTTAGAAAGCCCTAAGGAAAAAGATGACTGTACCAATGAAGCGCAAAGCCCTCTGGAGGAAACCCATTCTCTACCTCTGGTCCTATTTGTTGCAACCAGCGATGAATGGTATTCAGATATTACTTTCTTTCTCACCTACAGTGAATGTCAAACCCACCTAACTGTAAAGGATAAGCGCACTACAAAGCTCAGGGCGGCCAAGTATGTCATCTAGGATGATGGTTTATATGAGCGTGAAATAGATGGTGTCTTCCTGCGATGTGTTGACAAACCCCAGCAGGTGAGACTACTAGAAAGTTTTCATAATTCAGCCTGTGGAGGCCATTTTTCTTCCTCTGTGACGGCACACAAGATCATTTGAGCTAGGTACTATTGGCCGATGCTCTTCCAAGATATAGCTACGTGGGTGGCAAAGTGTGAACCTTGCCAGTAGTTTGTCGGTAAGCCCAAGCTGGCTGCCTTTCCCCTAAGGCCGGTTATTATTAATGAGCCATTCAGGAAATGGGGAATTGATTTTTATTGGCACACTCAACCCCCAATCGAGTGCCCAACATAGTTATGTCCTAATAGCAACGGATTACTTCACTAAATGGGTGGAAGCCATGCCTGTCAAACATGCCACTTCTGAGGTTGTTTGCAATTTCATTAAAGAAAATATTATTGTCAGGTTCGGCATCCCTAACAAGATTGTTGCTGATAATGCTTCTAACTTCTCCTCTCGAGAAGTTATTAGTTTTGGCTACGAATATGGGATAACCTTGGCTCATGCCTCAGATTATTACCCTCAGGGAAATGGTCAAGCGGAATCCAGCAATAAGAACTTGGTGACCATCATACGAAAACTGGTGGAAGCAAATCAAAGAATGTGGCACAAGTCCTTATACGACGCTTTGTGGGCAGACCGCATTACTCCTAAGAGGTCTCTCGGTATGTCACCTTTTCAAGTGTTATATGACACAGATGCCGAGCTTCCCATTTCTGTTGAACTCCCTGCTCTGCGCTTGGCACGAGCTATAGAAGATGAAACTTTCTAGAATTCTCTAGAAAAAAGGATCATGTATCTGGAAAAACTTGAAGAAAAGAGAGTGAGGGTGGTCGACAGGATCACCGAACATCAGAATCAAGTCAAGAGACTATTCGATAAGAAAGCCAAGCAGAGGGATTTTCGAGTGGGAGATCTCGTCCTTTTGTGTGACAAGCGAAGAGAACCAAAGGGCATGCATGGAAAGTTTGATTCCCTGTGGAGAGGGCCCTTCAAGATCAAGCAGCTCAACGGAGAGAATAGTTTCTATCTCTCATATTTGGATGGGACTGAGCTCCCGCTTCCCTATAGCGGGCAGCATCTGAAGATCTTCAGGAAGTAGAGCTTGCTCTCTTCTTTGTACAATTTGCTTTAAGTTGTGTGTTTTCTTTTGTCGTGTGTTTGCTTTCGGTTTGTTGTGTGTTTCCTTTGTCCTCCCTCCGGTCGCCCTTGTTTTTGACTCTGTTACCCAATGGATAGGCACAAGTAATCTGGGATTCTCTACCCCTGAGTTTGCTCAGGGATAGTCCCCAGAAAGAGCGAGCTGTTATCCCGTAAAATTGACAAGGGCAATTTTACCGATAACCATACTAAAAATTTTGTTCCGATCCCTCGGAGGGGATCCCTTGTGTTCGAAACGTTGTAAAGTCCCTTCCCGGGAAATCTAGTTTTTGAACTTAGTCTTTTGAGCCTTTTTGGGCTGGGCGCATGAAATTGCTTTGTAACACTAACTTTTGGTGTGCCCCCTTTAAAGCCTTTGGCGCATTCTTTTCAGTGTCAACACAACTTTCGGTGCGCCAAAGAATGTTGAGCCTTCTCTGCGTGCGCCAAGGCGCATGCGCCTTTGTGTTGGCACAACGTTTGTTGCGCCAAAGGGCGCACATAATCTTATTGCAACACAATGTTTTGGTGCGCCAAAGGGCGCACATAACTTCATGTCGACATAGCTTTTGGTGCGCCAAAGGCACGCTTTATTTCCTGCTAGCAAGCGTTCTCAGGCGCCAAAGGGCGCACGCTTTTCCCTGTCGACAGCATTTTTCATGCGCCCCTTTAAAAAGTTGGTGGCGCATTGATGACTGACTCACCTATGTATATGTGTTTGCACGCCCAAATGTCATTTTCATTATTCACAGAGCACGTGATTTCCTTTTTCTGAGCCTATCAGCCCCTGCTTCGTCGTTTTCAACGTGTTGTGGACCCGTTCTCAAGATTTTCTCTATTTATCCGGGTAAGTGCTCTCGTCTCTTCCATGAGTTTTGCTAGATAGTGCTTCTTGCTTGCTGGTTTGGTTTTTGATGTGCATGTGTTGAACTTTCCCCCCCGGCATGCCATTTTTCCTTATCTTCCTCTTTCCAGATCTGCTGGAAGAGGATGTCATCCTTGAACCAATGGTTTGTAACCCTCCTGGTTTTAACCATTTTATTTACCCAAATGGCCTGTAAAAAAGGAAAAGAGAAGAAGAAGAAATCTAAACCATGTAAAGATCCCTTTGAGAGTGATGTAGTTCACTGGTTCCCTCTTTTCCCCTTCGGTGCATCTGTGACCCCTGCAACATGAACAAAACCCGCGCAAATGGCGCACCCATCATGCTTGTTACATCATTAACCTCTGCGCCCTCAAGGCGCGCCTCTTTTACACGCTGCAAGTGTTAAACTTGCGCCCCAATGACGCACCATCCTTCATTGCTGCATCACATTTCCATGCGCCAATGGCGCACCCAGCGTCCATACAACAAAAGCCTTATCTACGCTAAGTATGAAGCTATAAAGGCGCAGGCGCATCCCCGATTGCAATAACACCATGTTGTGTAAGCTCTTCGTGCGCCACGCCATATTCCCTTTGGCGCACGAAAAGTCATTGTTACACGAACCATCCATACGCCAAAGGGCGCACCAAATCCCAATGCAACATGAAAATTCCATGCGCCAAAGGGCGCATCCTGTCACTATGTAACACGCACTTTTCATGCGCCCTTTATAAAATGCAATCTGCAGTATGCATGCGCCATGCGCCTTTGGCGCCAGTTTAACCTTTGCAACACCCCTTTCCTGTGCGCCTTACCTATTTAGCCCTGTAAGCTGCAATTTTCATGCGCCCTGAGCCTTAAAATCTCTAACTCTTTCTTCTGCTAACATTCCAATGGAAGATCAAATGGCTAATTCAACCTTTTCGGATTGGGTCTCGCTTGTTCTTCATGCAGATCAACAACTGAGTTCGAAAGAACATATGTCTACATCCAGCAAGAGACCCACCAAACCGAAAGGAAAGGCTAAGCTTACAGAGGAAGAGATGAAGTAAAAATATCAGAGGGTCAGAATGCCCGAGTCACAGGCCGAATGCAGCATGGACATCAGAGACTCAGAATTGGGTCATATTGACATGGAGGAATTCTGGGCTAGAACTCAGAAAGTTACAAGGAGTCCATGGATGGACAAACTGATAGGCAGTGCCCTGCACTTCGCCGGAGGAATCCCCGTCAGCACCGTCAACAATGAATTCATGATGGTGGTTGCCCAGTGTTACAACAAAGACACAAGATGTGTCGAAAACAGCAAGGGCGAGGTAGTCATAAACCTCACTGCCCGTCATTTTGAGATCATACTCGGCATCCCTCACCACCGGCACTTTTTGGCCGTTAGTCAAGCAGAGTGCATCAAGGCCTGGGAAGACAATGAAGACCAATGTATGCAGCTAATGAATGAAGTGTACTTGAAGAACAAGAAGGTAGTGACTCGGTGGCCCCAAATCATCCACCGTAGTGACTTCTCAGAAGAGCTCAGTGATACCATTACTTTCCTGAGTAGGGTCTTTGGGCTTTCTGATGCCCATTACTTCCATAAATGGATGCTGCGCTACTTGGAAACAATGAACAAGAATTTGCCTGATCAGCGCTTTTGCTGGGGGGAAATTATAAGCAGCACCATCTCCGAGCAGCTACAACAATTTAGCACAACGGGAGTGTTCCATATGAACTCCTACGTGGTCTACGCTGCAGCGTCAGAGAGGGATTATCTAGGCCTAAACCGAAGTGGAGTTTGGCCTCAGGTCAAAATATATGAATATTATCCAGAACTGAGGTTGGAGAATAGCATCGTCCAATTCACCAAAATCAACGATGTATTCTTTTACCACGTCATCTGCCTGCTCAGGCCAAATATGACTCATAGTCGTACGACCAAAAACATAGTGGCAACCACGAAGAAATGGGGGGCCCTGTTCACCTAATTTCCCACATTCACCTATCTAAGGGCTGTCAACTTTTTGGGAGAGCCAACCAGGCTACCGAGGTATGCCGGGCCTAAACTGATTCTACTAGAGCTATCAAGGCAGCTGGTCACATACCATGAAAAATGCCTTAAAAGAAAGAAGGGTGGAACTCCTTTCCCCCTCACAGTAGGCCGATACACATGCTCCACCCACCACAAGGTGAAGGAAATGTTCGCAGAGCTGGAGTTACTCAATTTGAAGCATGACTTCCCAGCCAGGCCTACCTTCTACCCAAGGAGCTGCCTACCAAGAGCAAAGCTTGATCCAATCCATGTCCCTCAAATTGAGGATATTTATATTGACGTCCTCCATGAGGTAGAGCTCAGAAGAAAGGATCATTCTCGCCTAGCATTGGCAGAAATCATCCAGTATGGGATAGCCATTGTCCCCAAAGGCTTCCAAAGTTCGGAAGATGAAGTAGACAAAGTATATAATGACACAGATGGGGACAATTGGCCCTTCCCGGCCATTGACAGAAACAAGGCTCCTCAGACAATTGAGGAGAGGGTCAAGGAGACTTTGAGTAGGATAGAGCACTGGTGCCGCATGAACGGGCTGATGTAGCTCGGGGTAGATTTCACAACCTCCCCATTGGGCAACGCACCTTCAAGGTCCAAAAAATAGCTTAAAGGCAAAGGTGTAGAAGGTGAATCCAGCACCATTCAGGAAGAAGCCCCTGAAAGTCCTCCTTCCACAGCGCCAGAACAAGTTATAACTCTGGAGGAAGAATTAACAGAGGATAGTCCCATAGGCCCATCCACTCAGGATGTCAGCATTTCTACAACCACAGAGGTCCCTTCTATCCCTTCTTCTTCTCTTCCTTCCCCTCCTCGAGTTACTCAAGCGACCATCCCTTTGGTCATGTCCTCTGCCCCTTCTTCTACTCTTTCCCCTGCCTCTTCGTCTATCTTCTCTTCCCTCGCTGATTTATCTTCTTCTATTTCTTCCCTTATATCTGGGCTCCCTTCCCTTCCTATGTCTTCTGCAGCTCCAGTCCCCCTTCCTCCCGTGGACACTTCTTTGGCTATTCTTTGAATGCCGCCGCCGCGTGTCTCCACGTTTTTCCCCTTTTCTACTGTTGCTGCCTCCTCCTCTGTCTCTGGTCCTTCTTCCATAGGACCAGCCTAGATCTCTCAGCAGCTAAGCCAACAAAAGAGGAAAGTTCCCATCGCTCCGATGGACTTTTCAGTGATTCTAGCCAAAGGGGCAAAGAAGCAGAAGCCTGTTACACGCTTCTCTCAAAGTACTGCAGGTGAGAGAATCATGGAAATTGCATACCCCAATCCCCTCAAGGAGAAAGAGAATCTGTCTTCGACAGATTTTACTGTGACCCAAGTCACAATGGGGACATCTTCTGAAAGTCTCCAGGGGGAAGCTCTTTCCGCAGTCGATTCCCTCTGTAAAAAGCTTCAAGAGATAAAAGAAGAGAAAAGGCTATTGAAGGAGTAGAACAAATATACGCTTCAAGCCTTATAGAAGATGGGTAGTGCGCCTCCCACAACTACCGCCGAGACTTCTGAGCTTCTCAGCCAGGAGAAAATCAACAAATATTCAAAGATCGGTGAGCAGGGTATGGCCATTTCTGCTTGGAGAAGCCAGATCCTCAAGGACAGTGAAAGAGTGATCGCTGCGTTCATTAGCTTATATCTAAACATCAGAAAGGCAAACAAGGAACTCCAAGCGTTAGCGGGTCCCATATCAGAAGAGCTAGAACATGCTAGACTCCAACACGAGACCTTTCAGCAAATGTTCGACTGTTCAGTCGAAGATCTGGTCAAGTTCGGTGTCTTCGGCCATCCAAGGGCCCTCAACAAAACCATGTCCACTCTAGACTATCGGGTGGATCAGCTCGAATTTGTTTTGGAAAAGATCGACAAGGTAAAGGAAGAGGCCCTGGATGCAATGCATCAAATGGAGTGAATTATTCTCAACATGTCTCTAGGGTTGCTCACTCCTTCTTTTGCCATGAGGTCAGCTAATGAAACCATCCAGATCTTCAAGGAGATCGCTTCTCAAGGAACAGGGCCAGAGGTCATATTTGACACTGAATCTATCAATAACCTGCTGGCCTGTAGGGACTTCATCGGGTTCCTCATTGAGGCGGAGAAGGATTATTCCAAACTCCCAGAAAAGCTCATAGACGAGCGGGAGACTTGTGAAGCAATCAGCGAACGGCACAAGGATCCATCACAGGATCAATTTGGGCCGATGATGAACAAGTTTTTGGAATACCGCGCTCAGTTCCATATCTCATCACCTGAGCAGCATCAAAAGCAGGCTACCCCTTTTCGGCCGCAGGATGATGACGACGAGTAGCTGCTCGTTCTTCTTCTTCTTCTTCTTCTTCTCTCCATTCTCCGACTTTCTTGGGAATGTCTAAAGTATGTTGGCACAAATGATGACATCATCCATGTTGCATCATGGGATGATGTCATCCATCAAGTTGTCACAGTCAACATGACTTTTAGATATTTTGTCAATATCTTTGTAAATAGGTGGTTGGCTCCATTTTGCCTTCTTTCCTCCTCCTCTTCTATAAATACTGGAATACTTGTTGTATTCAGGGGTGGACATTTTTTAGATGAAAATAGAAGTGAGGAGAGAAAGACTTTGAGCTTTCTTGTAACAGAAGAAAACAGTAATACAAATATTAAGACTTTGTGCTCAATAGCTGTGTTATGCATCAGACCTTTCTTATGTTAGATCTGTATGTGTTTATTCTGTTAGATTCATATCTACCTTTTTGTCATTTGCTCATCAGTATTGCTTTGTTCGTTTATGCAAGTAGGTTTGGCTCTGTTTACTACCAATCCCATAACATAAACTTTCTGACCTTTCTGCTTTGGAATTCATTTCTTTTCTTCCTTCGAATCTGCTCTTTCTCTATCCCCTCTTTCATTCCTTTCTTTTCGCAGTCTGAAACACTTTACTGGGATGAGACCCCAAACCCCCGAAGACAGAATACTGTGAGATTTGCACAAGATTCGTGCTGGTAGAATAGCAATAAACCAGTTTCGCTTTGCTGACTCAAAGAGGGGCTATGCCTTGCACACTGTTGGCTCGTCTATCCATAGATCTATCCAGGCGACAGATTTTTGGACCAACAGGTTATTATTGAATATATTGTTATAACAACAATATATTTAATTGTTGCACCCGTGTATCTATACCGGGTAATTTTTTATTGTCACTTCCTATTTTATAAGAAGTTGTTTACCTATTCCTTTGGCTATATAATATCCGGTGTAATATTGCCTAGCTTTTGCTGAATAGAAGATAAATTATTCTGTGTATAAATTGTTGTTGTACATTTCTGCAACTCTGTCCATTCCTTGATTTGGTATCAAAGCGACTTTAATATGGAGAGTTAGTAGGAAAAGGGGGCAATGTCATGATTACATGTTTGCCCTGGTATATGCATTTCTAATTAATAAAGCAAGTATTCTTAGAGTACTGTTGGGATAATTATAGTATAATTTAATATTATATGTGTCAATGCCATATCATTAGACTACATCACGTATTTGGTGTGGATAAAGTTTTTTTTTTTCAAGTGTGAAAGTTTTTCCTCATAACGGCTGTGCATTTGACTATGCCTGCTACAATTATCCAGATCTGATTTTATTCTGAGCTATTTTCATTCAGATCGAGCTCAATGATTACGGTTATGATATCAAACGTTTGATTAAGTGCTCAGTGCCCTCCATCTCATTGAAAATTAGCTATATTTGCATTCATAAGGAATTGATAGAATTTTGTTCACCGTGTAAATCTATTTTCTACACGTATGTACAGATCCGACCAGGACTCTGCTTGATTTATTTTACGGAATCTTTTTACCTTGCTCATATATCTCTGTTCACAGTCTCGTGAAATTAGTACCTTGTAACATTGGCAATTGAGATTTGATTCACATGTGTTTAACGTATTCAAACAACTTCATTGGAGTGGCGACATTAGTGTTCACAAGAATTTTGTTGAGATCGTTTCCATCAAGGTGATCTTCATGGAGATGAAATCAAATACCAATAAACAAGTAGAAATCACAGGGGTGTACCATTTATAGAGTCTTGTTAATTGTTGATTAAAGAAGGAGATAAAATTTACAGTGAATTATATCAGAAATATGGTACTCTTTTTTGTGTCACTGGAACTGAGTTTTCAATGCACACAAACAACATTCAATCCTCAAGGAGTGAAGCCCCTCCATTCATGAATTCTACTAGTCCTGTGCGAGCTTTGAGGTTGAATTCCATGTGCAGTGCAACACTATACCATTATTTGTGTCTCTATGTATTGTGGTCTTTAATAAATGTCATGGAGAGAGAGTCTTATTGTATTTAAATTTGTAGTGTCAATGTGTAAGAACATACTCTATCCAAAAATAATATTCTTGTGGCGTTTTGTTATTAAAAGAATCAAGGTATATTTTTTGTGTTTTTATTATATATACAAGTGTGATTCGTATTTAGGTTATTTGTTATTAAATTGGAAAAAAGGGTCATTGTGTCAAATGAGTGTCATCAATTTTCATAGAGTTAAAGTTTCATTAATTCCAATATTTAATTGGAATTTGTAATGAGTTGTTTTTTTTTGTGTCGTTAAAAGTTGTATTCTCACATGTTACTCATTATAGCCATTGTGAATCTGAGTCAAAAGTATAGTTGTCTTGTGGAGTCAAAAATTGTGAAAAAAAATGAATTAGTCATTGTCAAGTGTCAAAAGTCAATTGTCTATGTCAAGTCTATTTCAATGTACAATTATTTTGTGTGAGTCAAAATAAAATTTTTACCTTACGAATGCATTATTGGTGAAATCCGACATTCGATTAAGGTATGCAATATGTATTGTTTCACACTGCAGGAGAAGTACTATACAAATAATACAATGTGGAAACTGCTGAGCTTCATATTCAAATCCAGCCAAGTTAACAACATGTATTGGAGGATGGAGGAAATGGAGGCTGGAGGTTAGACATCGACCTCTCGTTAGTCACCAACGACGGGGTTGCACGAAGTTATGGTGGCATTTTGTAGTGTGAGTTTTCTTCCAGTTGTGTGCTTCATTTTTTACAGTTTGCAGTTTTCAATAAGTGGAAATTTCACATTGAGGGGGGAGCATGATCAACATGATCCAATGTTCCATTTCCCATTTTTCAGTTGTGTATGTGATTATTCCTATTTCCCCAATGCAAAAACAAAGTGAAGAATAGATAACACATTGAAAGGAAGCATCATGAGTCTTGATGAGGTAGAATAGTCAGATGTGTTCCTTTTCATACCTAGGTTTATGGTTAGCCTTTTGAAAAGCATTGAAGGCTATTCAGATGTGTTCTTGCTTGAGTTCCCACACTGCTAGGTCAGATGTGTTCCCTAGAGTGACTAGTTGATAAGCACATGATTCCTGAGCGTGTTCCCATCCTTTTCGGTTAGATGTGTTCCTGAAAGTGCATGGTTGATAAGAAGTTGTTGTGTTCCTTCTTCTACCTTCAGTTCAAGTATTGTACCAAGATCATGAGAAAGCACAGGCGACAGGCTGCAGAGGAAGTGTGAAAGTTATATTGCTACCATGTGAACACTAAGGGGGGAATTTTAGGAATTATAGTATTTACATGAGTGTTTAGTAAATTAGTTGGGTAAAATACTTACAGTTATTATTGAATATATTGTTATAACAACAATATATTTAATTGTTGCACCCGTGTCTCTATACCGGGTAATTTGTTATTGTCACTTCCTATTTTATAGGAAGTTGTTTACCTATTTCTTTGGCTATATTATATCCAGTGTAACATTGCCGAGCGTGTGTTGAATAGAAGATAAACTATTATGTGTATAATTTGTTGTTGTATGTTTCTACAACTCTGTCCATTCCTTGAAGTACTACATCATACTCTTAGAATTTGCACATACCTTATCTTGGTATTGTTATCCACACCTTTCATAATCACACACATCGAATGACAGACCTTTTTCCTTCACTATCATTGGTTAGTTCATTTCATTCATGTACACTTAGGGGGCATCACATCGAATACACCCCCCCATCCATCTTAGTATATATCATCTTTGCATTCTCATACATCAATCTCCTAACATACACATACTCATTCGTAATTTAGTGTCATCATTACTTGATGGCACACTCTTGTGATTCGGTTCACACTTGACTGTTGAGGGATTACTGCACATGAACCCCATACACCACACTATAGAAATTACACATTGAATTTCACCAGACATCTCACACTATACATCTTACATCATGAACATCGTACATTTAGATTACATCATTTCAATCATTGCACTTTAACATATCATACATACTTTATATATCATATTATTATTTATCATACATGTGTCATGATTGCATCTAAATTTCCACACTACTAATCATTCATAATACTTTTCTACATACATTGCATCTTATACATCGTACATTACATATCTATTCATCATATGATTGTCTATTATCATCACACATACTACATTGTCTTTTACGCGCTGCACTCACTGCCCTATAATACACTTTAGTTCCTTGATCCATACTCGACTGCCAAGGGTTTACAAATAAAATGGACCTTATCATACTCACACATTTATCATTTGACTTTCCATCATGCGATATTACTAGGTTAGTGACATACGTTATAGGCTAAATGGTCACCTACTCTATCATCTTGTAGTGGTATATGCTTTAGGCTAAATCACTACTCCATCTATTCATCTAGGAGTGATATATGCTTTAGGCTACATCATCACTCTTTTGATTATATTGCTGTGATATACGCTTTAGATATAAGGGTCATGCACACATCATCTCTAAGTCACATATCGTCATAACACATATAAAAACTCATTACAATGCGTTAGACACAACACACTATTCGGCCATTTCCCAATGACGTACTCTGTTTTATGGTTCATTCTTGACTGCTGATGGGAAAAAAATGAAACTCATTATATACATATCCTTTCACTCAGGGGACACGCAAATCCTACCATCCATCTTGCATTCCATTCCATCCATCCATAACTTACTAAATATTATGGTTGCTTTTACTCTTGCTTACTTTTTCTTGTTCATGGGTGCTTTATTACACATGCTAGTTAGATTACTTGTATGTAATTTATCTATATCATCCACACATGCATGTTCATGTGTTTTTCTAGTTGTGATCATAGATACATGTCTATCACACACATCATAGATTCTCACCTTCTGCCCTTTATACACTAGTGTTTGGGGGCATTTGCCTTTGTCTCTCACAGGTGTTATTGTTTCATTTCTTACTTAGCACTTTATATTACTTAGTTATAAATGATTTCAACATACTGGTTATCTTTATAAAATGCTAACGGGCTTCATGTACAACATTTTTTATGTAGGGATATTTACTTCCATACTTGTTTATTACATTATCTATTATTGATTGTCCTTGTATGCAGGCCTTGCCATATGTTTGGTGTGCACACTTGTTTGTTGTATGTGGTGATGATGGCATTACATGTCTTGTGACATCACGAGTGATGTCCATGTTTGTATCTTGCTTTGTGTGGATTATTTTCTTCTTATGTGTTTACATTACGACTTTTCTTGGTAGCTTTTATATTGTTCATGTAGATTACACATTGCTTTATACATGCATGCTTGTTTGGACTAACACTTGTCTTTGATTAGCCTTCTTATTTGTGTTCACCTTGGTTTCTACCAAGCACATTCCCTTCCCCCTGTAGGGAAGAGTTACAAAGTTCATGCGGTTGGTCCTCTTTTAGGGCCACATTCTCCTATCAACGATGTCACATGTGCCCCCAAAGAGGGTGGCATCATTCAGTGTTTTACATTCTACAAAATTCTTCTACACTGATTCAGTTCAGTGCACTTTCTACTCTTGGCATTTTGGGTTACATACAATGAGTGGGTTCAGACTAGTCTACGAACTCCATACACAACGGGTTTTACAAGACATGGTTGTCCTTAGCATTCTGGGAAGTAGTTAAAGGTTAGAGGATACAAAAAAATTCCTCCCTATACTTCTTCATCCAGTGGTGTCGGATCACCCAAAAAATCAAGACGTATAAAGATCTCTTCACACATGTTCACGGAAGCAGTTAAAGGTTAGAGGATACAGGGGAATTCCTCCCTATACTTCTTTGGTCTATAGCATCAGATTTCCCAAAATACCCCGACAATATAGGATATCCTTCTACACTCTCTTTCTTGACATGGATCAGGTGCACATGTTCCATTTACATTTTCCATTTATGTATTTTACATTCACATTATTTTTACATTTATATACATGCATCTTTTACATTGCATTTTTACACATATATACATATATTATATATATTTGAATACTCGATCATTTTCTCTGTACAGGTCTGGTTATATGAAAAATAAACAATCAAATGGGGGTAATAACAACAACAAGAATGACATCAACAACAACATATTATGGCAACACACACCATATCGACCATGCAGGTACATTACACACATCAGAAACTACACACACGTTTCCCCTAGGTTCAATCTCATAACTTTTTTTACACTTTTGCATATTTAGTTTCTATGCTCCATCATCCTTTTGTCACTCCATGCTTTGTCTAATCCTTCAACGTGTTTCTACATCACTCTACATGGATTATCAAGTACACATCTCTATTTAATTTATGTTATCGAGATTTCCACTCACCAACATAAATTTGGGGAAAATATAAACACAAAATCATGCTCTTTAGACACTATTTAGTCCCGGTCTCATATTACTATTTAGAAGGTTTTTGAGTGAAGAAATTACTAATTAACCCCTATCTTTTGGCTATCTTACTTTATTTTCTTTCGTCATTCTTGACCTCTTACACTTGTATGCCCAGTCATATTTTGTCATTTCATGTTATTTTAGCTTTTATTGGGCACCCAGACTAGTATTGGGATGCCCATGGGTGCCCTGGTCCCACCAGGGGCACTCTGATCCCTTTTGAACTTTCCTACCACTTTTTGGGCACTTTCTATCCATTTTAGCTTCTTATCTTTTTGGTGGTCAGCCATTTCGAGATTAATTACAAAATTAGATCAAGATAACCCTATAAATATAAATTTATGAGGCCATAATGAGGGACCAAGCACTAGTCACTATTATCATCCACCTGGGGTTGCATTCATCAAAGGCATTTGGAGATCATTTGCATACATTTAGCTCCATCATAAGGGACAAGGGTTGTTCATCTACATCACACAAGCATAGGATGGGATTCTATTCTATTCCATCCACCATTCTACTACATTTTTACATCTAGTTATTCCTCACTACTTCACAAAGTACAACTAACACAAGAGCACCTAGGGAACATGATTCACACACACAGTAGAACTACATTTGGGTCTGGAATGTAGTGCAATGCTCAGTTAGTAAGTCCACTATTGTGGCAACTGAGGTCATTTTGACCTATTCATTTGCATTATTATTATTTTTAAGCTTTTTGATAATTTTTGTGGTCTCTTGCAGGTATTTCTTTCATCTTGCATTATCAGCGATACCTGACATAGTGTAGCGAATTTGATGTGACACATAATGAGGGTTTTAGGCCACCTACTGAACATGTTAAACTTAGGTTTTGGACCTCCTTCATCGACTAGAGCACCCATATTGCAGACCAGGGTGCCCACATGTACCCTAGTCCTTCTCTAGGCACCCCAGTGTAGAGAACCAATCCATATCTTTCATTTTTAGGACCTTTGCACAGTCATTCATGCTTGTATATTATTTTTTTTATTCAGTGACACGGTCCAATGAGCTCCTGTAATTAGCTGAGTCACTTCCTCACTCTTCTTTCATATTAGGGTTTTTATTTACATTAGCTTATTTGTTTGGGTTACTTTCCATAGTTGTTTACTACATTTATTTATTGTATTCACATGTTGTTTTAGATTAGATTAACTATCATATATTAACATTTTTAGTTAATCACTCGGTAACATAAAGTAGACAATAATGCATACTTGATAACCATGTAAATTGATGATAAAAGCATGCCTAGGGACAAGACAAAGTGTGGAGTGATAAAAATGTGAAGCGTGGGTGCTAAGGAGGAGAAAGTGTATAAAGTGATGATGAAAAACAAACCTAGGGTGGAAACACATGTGTAAATGTTGCGATGTACTTATTATCGATGCCGACGTTGTTATGATTGTTGGTATTGTGATAATGTTGTTGTTGATGTTGACTACCACTCCCCATATGGATGGACTTGCAAAAGAGAATTCAACAAGTAGTCAAATACACATGTATATGATCAAAATATGCAAAAAGGTGTGTAAGGAAAGTATGTAAAAATGCTAAAATTATGAAAAAGGAACATGTGCACCTGATCCATGATGAGGAAAGGGTGTAAAAAAGGATCATGTAGATGATGTCGATGCACACATTTTTTGGGTGATCTCACTCCAATGGCATGGAAGAAGTGTAGGGAGAATAGTCATGTGTCATCCTCCAACTTTTAATTGTTTCTCATTGTGTAGAACACCACTAGAGATGGTGTGTATAAACACATGTGCTAAGGACCCAAGTTTGATTCTGAGCCTTGTAAAAGCCACTTTTTGTGGATTTCTGTAGACTATGGTGAACTACCAATCACTGTGTAATTGCCCCCTAGTTTCATGCATCTAGGAAAGGCTACTCTGCTAAGATTGGTTTGAACCCATTCACTATATATAACAGAACTGAAATGGTGTAGAATATCTATGTAGTGTGTAGAAAAACACCAAATGATGTGCCCCCTCATATGCGGATGCACATGCAACATCGCTAATAGGAGAAATGCTACCCATAAAGAGGACCAACCCGCTTGTACTTTGAAAATATGTTCCGTACTATAGGGAAGGGAATGTTTTTGGTAGAAACCAAGGAACATGCAAACAAGGTGGCTAGGAAACAAGTGTTAGTATAAGAAAAGACAAACACTCGTGTAAAATGTAAGCTAACAGACAATGTATAAGTTAAAACGCAAGTAGAAGACAATGTAGAATGCGAAAAGTAGGTTACAAACATGGGACATCACTCATGATGTTGCAAGATAATCAAGGCCATAGTGGTTGTAAGTAGACAATTGTGCACACAAGAAAAATGGAAAATCCCACAAACAATGGCATACAAAGAGCAAGCAATGAAAAATAGTGTAATAGATAACCATGGAAGAAAATAACCCTACATAACAAATGTTGCACATTAAGAACCCCTTAGCATGTTAGAAAGATAAAAAAATGTCAAAACGTGTATAATTTGATAAATTAATATGCTATGAAACAACAAGAAATAATAGAACCTGTAGTGTATGAAAGTGGATGACCCCATGAGCCGTTGCGAAACTAGTAATAAGTGTTATTCTAAACATCCATGCTGTGTGTGTAGATCTATATAATCTGTGATCAAAACTAGAAAGGAAAGTGAACGCACATGTATGTATGATAAAGATAATAACATACACGACATCTATATAGTATGTATAATAAGATGTGCATGTAACAAGTAAATGTAAGCAAGAGTACATGCAACCAAGATATGAAATATGTTGTGAATGAGGAAAAATTGAATGTAATGTGAATGATAGGAGCAACGTGCCCCTCGAGTGTATGTGTATGTATGTAATGAGGTTCATTTTTTATGCCCCATCAAAAGTCAAGAATGAACTGTAAACGAGAGTTCATCATCGGGAAATGGATCAAGCAATCTATTTTTGTGTGTAGAATAGTGAATATAATGCCAGAAAAGTGTAGATTTTGGGGATTGTAAGATGATATTGAATGCAACATAGGGATTATGTGTTAGAATGTGTGATGATTTAGCCTAAAGTGTATCTCACAAAATATATGAACGTGGTGATTTAGCACAAAGTGTGTATCATGTAGTGAATGAATAGGAAATCTAGAAAGGGGTGATGGTTTAGCATATAGACTATATTATGATATGTGTGAGTAAGATGTTAGCAAACGTGATGATTTAGTATAAAATGTATATCAAGAAATGTATGGATAAGGTGATGGATACAAATTTCACATGATAAGAGGATTGAATGATTAAACGTGTGCATTTTATGAGGTCCTTTTTATATGTATACCCTCAGTAGTCGAGTATGGACTGTGGGACTAGAGTGAATCATTGGGTAGTGGGTGCAACACATAAAATATGACTAATTAAAATGTGCAATAGTTGTAGTAGATGCCATAGGTGTGTGACATGTAAAGTATTTAATATGTAATGTAGATTGTGTAGTATAGAATGTAAGATGTGTAGATTATATAAGTGTGGAAGTGTAATGTGTTTGTGATGTCGAAGATGTGGATAATGTAAAATGTAGGATAATACAATGTGTAAAATGTGTATTATGTATAGGTGTATGAAGCATATAGTGTGGATGATGCATAATAAGTGGCATATTGTATGTGTAGAAAAGTGCATGAAGTGTGAAGACATGTAATGTGTAATGTCTATAGCGTGGTGTGTGAGGCTCATGTTTATAGGATGCCCTCAACAATCAAGTGTGAACCATAAGATAAGAGTGTGTAATGAGGAAATTATGACATGATTATGTGTCAAAGTATGAGTTTTTTTAGTGAAAGTCTAATTGTGATGTGATGAAGATGTAATACACATGGTGATGTTAGAGGATGAGGGAAATAATCGTGATGCCCCCCAGTGTATGAAGAATGAGAATGATAAAGTAATGTTATCAAAAATATATTCATTATCATAATCAAAACCAATAGGTGTTGAATCATAAACTTGATAAGAAAGAGTGTCAGGCTAGTCACGTAAAGCACCATCTAAGTGTAATTTGTACATGCCTAGAACATACTCCTCATCAATGAATGAAGGTAGTGGAAAACCATGTGTGTACCAACGAGTAAGGTTTTATGAATATCCTAGGAATGAGTCATTGTAAATGAAAACAAGATCAAATGGCACATGAAATGATATATTAGTTTGATCAAGATCTAATGTGGCCCAACGTAATCAATAAAATATTGTCCCAACGTAATTGGAGAAGTACAGGGAACACGTGTAAGAAATATCGCGAGATAAAAGACTAAAAAACAATAAGCAATAATAATTTGAACAAACCCATGGTAGAGATGATGATCATAAGGCAGAGGAAAGATGTTGTCAACTATAATCCTAGCCGAGTCAACCCATCAAGTGTGCATATAGATTCACATAAAGTAGGATCGAATGGCATATGTTCCCAATAAGATTCATTTATGAAAAGTGTACATGTAAATGGTGGGTGTGCTAATGGAGATGACCCTTGTGAAGGTGCAAGGGATGGATCGATGTCCATAGACTGGATAGGCCCCTGATAAAGAATCATATAAGTAGTAGAGTAGGTGGAGGGGATGGCGTATATGAAAAAATATATATCATGCAAATAACACCTTCAAGTGGTGGCAAATGAGGCAAAAAATCCAAAGGTTAGGGTTCATTAATAGTACCCATTTTTTGGAGTAGGAAGTGTAGTATTTAGATCATGGTTGTAATATTTGTATGGATGATGGTCACAAAAAAAAATACTCGATACCCTCATGTAGGAATTTAACACAGTGATGATGGTTTAGCATATAGACTATATTATGATATGTGTGAGTAAGATGTTAGCAAACGTGATGATTTAGTATAAAACATATATCAAGAAATGTATGGATAAGGTGATGGATAAAAATGTTACATGATAAGAGGATTGAATGATTGAACGTGTGCATTTTATGAAGTCCTTTTTATATGTATACCCTCAGCAGTCGAGTATGGACTGTGGGACTAGAGTGAATCATTGGGTAGTGGGTGCAGCACATAAAATATGATTGAGTAAAATGTGCAATAGGTGTAGTAGATGCCATAGGTGTGTGACATGTAAAGTATTTAATATGTAATGTAGATTGTGTAGTATATAATGTAAGATGTGTATATTATATAAGTGTGGAAGTGTAATGTGTTTGTGATGTCGAAGATGTGGATAATGTAAAATGTAGGATAATACAATGTGTAAAATGTGTATGATGTATAGGTGTATGAAGCATATAGTGTGAATGATGCATAATAAGTGGCGTATTGTATGTGTAGAAAAGTGCATGAAGTGTGAAGACATGTAATGTGTAATTTCTATAGCGTGGTGTGTGAGGCTCATGTTTATAGGATGCCCTCAACAATCAAGTGTGAACCATAACATAAGAGTGTGTAATGAGGAAATGATGACATGATTATGTGTCAAAGTATGATTTTTTTAGTGAAAGCCTAATTCTGATGTGATGAAGATGTAATACACATGGTGATGCTAGAGGATGAGGGAAATAATCGTGATGCCCCCCAGTGTATGAAGAATGAGAATGATAAAGTAATGTTATGAAAAATATATTCATTGTCATAATCAAAACCAACAGGTGTTGAATCATAAACTTGATAAGAAAGAGTGTCAGGCTAGTCACGTAAAGCACCATCTAAGAGTAATTTGTACATGCCTAGAACATACTCCTCATCAGTGAATGAAGATAGTGGAAAACCATGTGTGTACCAACGAGTAAGGTTTTATGAATATCCTAGGAATGAGTCATTGCAAATGAAAACAAGATCAAATGGCACATGAAATGATATATTAGTTTGATCAAGATCTAATGTGGCCCAACGTAATCAAGCCAAGACTATCCTAGCATGTAGTTGGAGAAGTGACATGGAGCACGTGCAAGAAATACTATGAGATAAAAGACTCGAAGATAATAAGCAACAAGTGATGCAAACAAACCCATAGTAGAGATGATGATCATAAGGTGGGGGGAATATGTCATCAATTGTAAAGCCTAGCTGAGTTAACCCATCATGCGTGCATACATATTCAGATAAATTAGGATCAAATGTCATATTTTCCCAATAAGAGTCATTCATGACAAGTGTACATGTAAATGGTGGGCATGCTAAAGAAGGTGACCCATGTGAAGGTGCAGGGGATGGATTGATGTCCCTAGACTAGACATGCCGCCAATAAAGAATCATGGTAAGTAGTAGTAACAAGTGGAGGTGACGAAATAGGTGAAAAAATATATATCATGCAAATAACACCTTCAAGTAGTGGAAAATGACGTAAAGTATCCAGAGGTTGGGGTTCATTGAGTAATATCAATTCTTTGGAGTAGGAATTTTAGTATTTGGATCATGGTCGCAATATTTTTATGGATGATGGTCACAAAAAAAATAGTATACTTGATGCCCTAATGTAGGAACTTAACATAATGATGTACGGTAGAGGGAACCACGTGCATGGCATGAAGTCATGGCCTACCAAGTAAACAATTGTATGAAATGGGGAAGTCAATGACAAAGAAGATTGTGTTAAGAGTTTTTTGTCTAACAATTGTAATAGGTAAAGTAATGTGACCTAAGAATGGATGAACATAATTCATCATTTGTATGAAGATAAAGACGACGATGGGTTAACATTAGCAGTAGAATTTTTTAGATTTTTAAGAAATGACATAGGACAAAGATTAAGTTTAGATCCATTATCAATTAAAGTACACTCGATATCAAACATTGTAAATGTGAATCATGATATGCACATGGTAGATCATTGTCAAAAATAGTAATATCGGCATGAGGATTATACTGGAAAATATATATGGTGACAGAAGGCATCCACAAATGTTTGATATACTGAATCAGGATGCATATTAGCAGGAATATGAGTGGTAGCAAGGAGATTTATTTACTCTTTCTCATAATTCAGGGTTGATGAGTAAGAAATCATTAATAATGGAGATACTCAAGATGGATAAGAACTTTGGAAATGAGGAATAATAAAATAATGAGGATCCTAGGAGTTTGAATATCGAGTTCAGGTTCACCAAAATTATTAAGCTAAAATGTGAATTTATGAGCCTAATCTAAATGTTATAACATTGCAGTAAAGTAAATAATGTAATGAAGTATATAAATAACACCCAAAGTAAATAAAGCAATAAATATCAGGAACTCTAATTGTAAAGAGAGGGTAATAGATCCTTAGTTGATTCAAAAAAGAATTTCTAGAGGATACAAAGAGTCTGAATCAACTAGAATATACAGGAAGCAGCATCGCATTGCATTGGCACCTGGAAAAATGTAGATCTAGAAGAATAGGCTATACTGGGGTGCACTTGGAGAGGGACAGGGGCTGCCCGTGGGTGCCTTAGACCTGTTTTTGGGAGCTTGGCTCTACAGAAATGCTTATAAAACCTCATTCGAGGTTTCGCAAGGCATTCACCTTTATTCATCTTTGGTTGCCTTCGAGGTCGAACTAAGATTGCCAAGGTCGTCTGAAAACCTGTAATGAAGTATAGTACCTGCAAAACCCTCAAATAGACATCAAATACCTAAAAAATAAAAGATGCAAAATAAGAGTTTCAGATTGTTCTTAGTTGTCATGATGGGGAACTTATGAATGAGTACTAACATTACATCTCAGACCCAATGTAGTTCTATGTGTGCGCGTGTGTGTGGAATTGTGCCCTAGGTTGCTCTTGCGCATGTCTCACTTAGATATCGGGAATAAGTAGCTAAATGTATAATGTAATAAATGTGTGTATGAAATAGAACAAATTTCCCTCCTAATGAAGTGTGATGTAGAAAACCAGACCCTTGTGTCCCTTTTGATGGTGCTAGAATGGATGCAATGGAGATCTTTAGATGCCTTGATGGATGCAAACTTAGGTGGTGATAGATAGTGCTTAAGAGTGCCTGGTCCTTTATTATGATCACATGACTTTATATTTATATGATTCCCTTTCTTGAATTTTGTAACTGACCCTGAAAAGGCCGACTACCAAAAATATAAGATGCTAAAACGGATAGAAAGGATCCAAAAACTGTGAGTAAATTACAAAGGGGATATGTGTTAGGATTATACAAGTTGTACAGGTAAACAAGCAAGCAATGAATAATGCAGGAAATGTAAATTAGAAATAAAATGCAATAAAACAGAGACACAGATTTAATGTGGTTCACCCAAAATGAGCTACGTCCACCAAAAACAACCAATCCTTTTATTTAGTATAGAAAAACTCTCTTATAGTGCATCAAATGCTACAGTGAGCCTCATACATTATGACCCTTTAAATATATTAGGTTTTTTTTTTTATCGTTTTGGGGAAGAAACATAGAAAACCACCCGTTAGATCTATGACCTAATAGGGAATGGTCCAGATTTCACAATGTATAAATACATATTAAATGTGGCTAATGGAGGGCACTGCCCTCAAGCCCACCACCAGGGAGCGCGATCCTTGGACCCCGCAAAGGGGGCGAAGCCCCCCTTGTAACTCTCATCGCTATTAGGCTCCACAACCAACAATCTCCCACTTGGAGATTGATTGCTGTAACTCCACCACTACAATTCCTGCTTGGACTTTTCTTCTTGGCTTGTTTCTTCCACTTCAAGATCAATCTTGAAGACCCACAGAAGTTGAATGAAAATCCAACTTCTCCTTTGTCACTAGCTTAGTAAACATATCAACAGGATTATCATCTGTATGAATCTTCACTAACTCAAGTTTCCCATCCTCCAACACTTGTCGTATGAAGTGATATCTTAGCTGAATGTGTTTTGTTCTTGAATGGAAGGCTGAGTTCTTTGCCAGGTGAATTTCACTTTGACTGTCACTATGTAACTTACAATCCCCTTGCTCCTTACCCAATTCCTCCATGAACCTACTCATCCATAACATTTCCTTCCTTGCCTCAGTCACTGCAACATTTTCTGCCTTTGTAGTAGATAGGGCAACTACCTTCTACAACTTTGAGATCCAACTCACTGCCGCACCACCAACTATAAACACGTATCCAGTAGTGCTCCTCCTGTTATCCACATCTTCTGCCATATCTGAATCCACAAATACTTGTCAAGTATAATCCAACCCTTTGAAGCTCAAGTGCCTACTAGTGGTCCCTCTCAAGTACCTAAGAATCCATTGGACTTCCTTCCAGTGTGCTTTACCTATATTTTCCATATATCTGCTAAAAACTCCCACTACTTGGGAAATGTATGGCCTGGTACAAACCATGGCACTCATAAGGATCCCAACTGCTGAAGAATAAGGAACCCGTGCCATATAATCTTTTTCCTCTTGTGTTGTTGGGAATTGCTCTTTACTTAATCTAAAATGCCCAACCAATGGTGTACTAACTAGTTTCACATTCTGCATCTGAAACCTTTCTAACACCTTTTCTACATAGTTCTCCTGAGACAACACCAATTTCTTATTTATTCTATCCCTCTTGATTTGCATACCAAGGAATTTCTTTGTTGCACCCAAATCCTTGATTTCAAATGTTTGTGCAAGCTTTTCCTTAAGCTTTGCAATTTCCTACATATTAGACCCTACTACAAGCATATCATCTACATATAACAGAAGAATAATGTATCTCCCACTATCTAACCATTTAAAGTATATACAATGATTTGATTGACATCTAGTAAAACCATGCTCATGCATAAAACTATCAAACTTTAGATACCATTGCCGAGGAGATTGCTTGAGCCCGTATAGGCTCTTATTCAACCTGCAAACCAAGTTCTCCTTACCCTTCACCTCATATCCAAGTGGTTGCTACATATAAATCTCATCCTCTAAGTCACCATGGAGAAATGTCATCTTGACATCAAGTTGCTCTAAGTGTAAATTTTCAACAACAACTAAACTTAATACAATACGAATGGAAGACATATTTACAACAGGGGAGAAAATTTCATCAAAATCGATACCTTTCTTTAGTTCATACCCCTTCACTAAAAGCCTTATTTTGTACCTTTTATGTTCACCTTCTTCTTCTTTCACACAGTAGACCCATTTGTTTTGTAGTACTCTCTTCCCAACCAGAAATTTGACTAAATCCCATGTTTGGTTCTTCTCTAGGGAGTCCATTTCCTCCTTCATGCCATGCTCCCACTCCTTAGTGGACTTCACCTACATTACCTCATCAAAGCTCTCTAGCTCACCACAATCTGTTAGTAACAAATAATACAAATTAGCAGAAAATATTTCTGGAGGTCTACTAATATGTTGTGGCCTTCTTACCAAAGATGGGGGTGTCTCAAGATCATTATTTTCTTGCTGCTCATTTTCTTGAATTTATGATAGAGGTGCCAATGTTGATGCTGGTTGTCATGCTCGGCCTACAAAAATGTTAACCTCAGTACCTGTAGGTGGATATTTTCCATCCAAGAGTTCATTTTTAGGAGCTATATCCTCAACCAAATCTTCCTTGGGCTTTTTGTCATCCTGTACCTGATAATACATTTTATTTTCATGCCAAACAACATCACAAATCCTAATTATCTTAGATTCATCTAGATCCCAAAAATGAAATCCATAATCACCATTGGAGCCATAGCCTATGAATGTGCAACGTTTGGATTTTGAATCTAATTTCTTCCTGTTTTCTTTATTAACATGCACAAATGCCTCTGAACTAAATACTCTTAAAAATGAAAGGTCTACCTCTTTCCTGGTCCAGTATTCTTTGGGAATTCCTCCATCTAATGCACTCGAAGTCCCATGATTAATTAAGTACACAGCAGTATCTACGGCCTCTACCCAAAACTGAAGAGGCAGCGTTGCATGCAATCTCATTGACCATGCATGCTCCATTATTGTTCTATTCATCCTCTCACTGACACCATTTTGTTGTAGAGTCCTGGGAACTATTTTATCTCTATGAATCCCATTCAAGGAACAATAATCATCAAATTTCTTACTGCAATACTCACCGCCATTATCAGATCTCAAACATTTCAATTTAAAACCACATTCATTCTCAACAAGTGCTTTCCATTTCTTAAATGTATCAAAGACATCAGACTTACACTTAATGCAATAAACCCATACCTTCCTTGTGGCATCATCTATGAATGTGACATAGTACAGATAACCACCATGAGATGCAACATGGGCTGGCCCCCACACATCTGTATGAACTAGCTCCAACTTTTTCTTTTTCTTGGTATTCCCTACCTTGAGAAATCTAACTCTTTTTTGTTTCCCAAAAATGCAATGCTCACAAAACTCTAAGTCCAATTGATTCAAAATTGAAAGATTACCTTTTACCTGTAGAATTTTCATGCCCTTCTCACTCATATGTCCCAATCTACTATGCCACATGTTGGCATCCTCATTTGAAGTAGAAACTATGGTAGAAGAATTAGATATACAAGTAGATAAATAAATAGTGCCTACTTTCTTACCCCGTGCCACTACCAGGGAACCCTTGGAAACCTTCCAAGCATCTAAAGTGAATGTGACTATACAACCTTCACCACCCAACTGTCCTACAAAGATGAGTTTTCTCCTAAGACTAGGTACATGCCTCACGTCTCTCAATATCCATGTAGTTTTGTTCTGTAATTTCAGGTGTACATTGCCCTTCCCGAAAATGTTGTACGGCTCATCATTGCCTAAATAAACCTATCTAAAATTTTCCTAGACATACTCTTTAAAATATCCCTTATCATGGGTTGCATGGAAAGAGGCACCTGAATCTATTACCCAAGATTCTACTCTAGTATCAAGAGAAAGTATAAGAGCATCCTGAACAATATTACCTGTCAGATTTTTCTCTTTAATACCTTCAGGCTAGTTTTCTTTGTTTCCTTTGAACCAACAATAATTTTTAGCATGTCCTTTATTTCCACAGTTCCAACAAGTAATGCCTCTACTCCTAGATTTGGATCTGGATATATTCGATTTAGATCTCCCACGAGCCTTACTCTTTGATTTCTCCTTGGTCCTCCCTCTACTCTCCATATTCAACGCATTTGTAGAAGAATAATTTTCCCCTATAATTTTCCGGCGCATTTCCTCATTTAAGATGACACTTACTACATCTTAAAATTTAAGTGAAGTAGATGATGTATTACTAACTGCCATTACTAAGTTGTCCCAACTTTCTGGTAAAGAACATAGGAATAATAATGCTCCAACCTCCTCATCAAATGGGATATTAACTGAATCGAACTGATTTACAATAGTGTGGAAATCATTAAGATGGTTAGATACAAACCCACCTTCTTGCATTTTTAGATTAAACAATCTTTTCATCAAATAAACTTTATTGGATGCACTAGGTGTTTCATATAAATTAGCTAGAGTTTTCATCAACTCTACCGTACTTTTCACTTGTGAGATGTTTGAAGCTATGGATGATGACAGACTCAATCAAATTAAACCGAGAGCCTTCCTATCCAAAACCTTCCATTCATCATCAGACATGAATGGGGGCTTCGCTTCTTGACCTCCCAAAGGTAGGTATAGATCCTTTTGATATAGGTAATATTCCACCTACATTTTCCATAGATGGTAATTTCAGCCGTCAAAATTCTCAACTCTAAACTTACTCTCCTCTTCCATTGTTGTTTCTCACACTCAAACAAAAATCCCTCTATGAGTATACTGCCAACAAATAAATCTCAAAATCACTCTGATACCAGTTGTACAGGTAAACAAACAAGCAATGAATAATACGGGAAACGTAAATTAGAAATAAAATGCAATAAAACAGAGACACAGATTTAATGTGGTTCACCCAAAATGGGCTACGTCCACCAGAAACAACCAATCCTTTTATTCAGTCCAGCAAAAATCTCTTACAGTTCATCAACTGCTACAGTAATCCTTATACATTACGACCCTTTAAAGATATCAGGGTTTTTATCATTTTAGGGAAGAAACATAGAAAACTACCCATTAGATTTGTGACCTAATAGGGAACGGTTCAAATTTCACAATGTATAAATACATATTAAATGTGGCTAATGGAGGGCACTTCCCTTGAGCCCCCCACCGGGGCGCGCGGCCCCTGGACCTCGGAAAGGGGGCGAAGCCCCCTTGCAACCCCTGTCACTATCAAGCTCCACAACCAATAATAGGAATGTCTACAGAGGATGAGGGATTTTGGCATTGGCATCCTGGCTGGGTAGTGGTGCCCAGGATGACAAATGCCGAAGTATGAAAAGGTAGACTGAGAAATTAAGGGTGCAAGACTTATAATAACAAAAAATGAAATAAAGGTGACTAAAGACATGGGTTAATTAGTAATTTTATTACTTATTAATCACATGCAGGGATAATTTTAGTGGTGAATATTTGTAATATGGTGAATATTCTATTTTTGAAAAATTTGAAAAGGTAAATTTTCTGGCCCAGGTCAGTGACTTGTTCACCTAAAAACTATAGTTTAATTTTTTTTAGGGGTCGGCTTCACCTACCCTTGAAACTATCCCCTATATAATCCTAGATTATTCGCCAGGTAGAGCACTACTAGCTCACTCATACCACCTGGGGGAATATGTATTTTCAAGTACAGTAAATGGGTGACAAGAGGGCAGAGGCTACAGACGCGTGACAGGAGGGCAGAGGATGCAGACGTGCGACCAAGATTTTTTTAATGCGCGATAAGGAGAGTTTTTTGACATGCAGAAGGGAGATTTTATTGATCAACGATTGGAGTGCGGAGGAAGTAGACACGTAACAAAGAGTTTTTTGATGTGCGACACAAAGATTTTGTTGTCACACGACCAGAGGGTGGAGGCTACAAATGCACGACAGGAATTTTTTTTTCATACGTCAACAACCTTGTTGATGTGTGAAAAAAAATCTCTTGTCATGCATCTGTAGCCTTTTGTGACACCACTTAAAAATTAGGCAAAATTTTTTCTATCAAACCCCCAAAAAATTCACCTTCCCGCGAAACTGGTTCTGAGGATATTCGCTAGGAATTTTCCACCTTCGATTTCTAAGAGGTCTCTTAAAATGAACCCTGATAAGGGGACTCATTTTCTTAATGATACCATCAAGATAATTTTATTTGTTCACCATAAAACAACACCATATCACCCTCAAGAAATTGGAACTGTTGAGGCCTTCAATAAGATATTGAGTCATACCTTGACTAAAATTTGTGATGTTAGATAGAAAGACCGGGATGATAAAGTCTCTACTGTACTTTAAGCATACAAGACAACCTATAAGAGGTTGAATAAAGTAACACCATTTCAGCTAGTGTTTGACATGGAGGCTATTCTACCCATGGAATTCATGTTACCTTCTCTGCATACTGCGCATGCAAGAGGTTTGGCTGATGAGAAAGCACTCAAAGAACATATCGATAAATTGATGCAACTGGATGAAAGGCACGTTGTAACAAGATGGAGTCAGAAGAAAGAAAATTCCAGGAAAAATGCATGCCATGATAGGCACATAAATAATAAGCAGATTGAGGTTGGGAAAATGGTACTTATGTATGATTCAAAGTTTTTGTGCCACCCTGGAAAGCTTAAGGTGTATTGGTTGGGACCATATGTTATAACTTACATACTTGACTCAAGTGCTTGCTAGTTATAAGAACAAGATGGAATAAGGTTTCCCGGTTACTTCAACGGGAGTAGGCTGAAGCCATACTATAAATAAGTCTTCCTGGTGTTTGTAATAAGGTAGTATTGCAACTTAGATTAGATTTCCTTAACATATTTAATTGTTATGTGTTTCCTTTCATCATTGTTATGCTTTGTCAATTTAGTTCAATGTTTTTTGTAATAAGCACGTTTGCACGCTAGAATTTGATTACTATATGAGTTTTTTCATGCACAGAGGACTACGCATACCATTAGTGTGGGGTGGATCAAGAAGGATTGAATGGTTCCTTATTTTAGATTGGGGCGTGTAATAAAAACAAAATCATAGGTGATCAGAGAAGGGATAGGGTTAGAAATTAAAATTTAATGAAATTGCTCAATTTTAAGACCACGTGTGGGAGGATGGATGCTCAGTATACTGCGAGGTAGGCTGCATCATTTGAGAGTACTAGGGAAGAGTCACATTTGATAGGTACTCCGATGTAGGGAAGCACATGTAGAGGAGATGTGTGGAAAATAAGTAGTGGGAACACCGAAAGGTTATGACTGAGGTGTGGAAATTGGCATCACAAAAATGTGAGGCATGGAAACACATAGGTATGTTATTAATGTTGCATACGGTGGTGGTTGGGATAAATTAATGTGAAGAAAATTTGAAATTTACTATAAGGTTGGCATTTATAACATCATTATTACCTTGCATTATTGAAGATAACGAGTGTGAAGTGTGAAGAATAACTATGGATGAAGAGTAATCTATAGATAAAAAATCCAAGTAGGATTGAAGCATCTTGTTGTTAGAATTTGGTAAAGAATTGAGATTTAGGCATTGGTACATGTGCTCTAAGGAGGGTTCGTGTGATTAGGTTTGAAAAATTAGAGTTACAACTAGGGTTTGATAGGTCGAAGGGTTTAGTTCATGCTCGTGGTAAGAAAAGTAAAAAGGTGATAATTTGGATGTTGTAGAATGTCCTAGTCAGATGAGAGAGGAGATATGGCACCATGATGCGATCTAGCTGTTGAAGTAGAGGTGGAAAAAGTGGCGGAGGATTGGTTGGTCAAAATTTTGTATCCTAAGGGAGTGATTGAAGGGCGACCATGGGCGATGCAGATAACAAGGTGTAAGATTTTTGATACTAACCATATGACAACTAAGTGCATGAAGGATATTACCGTTGAGATCATTTGCAAGATGAATCAAAGGATGGCTAGTGGAACTAGGGTTTTGGACGAATCTGTCAAGAATTTTCTTGAAAGTGTGGGGGTCATGCAACTCCTTGAATTACCGTACTTTGGAAAGCCCGAGCAGTTGTAGTAATGGCTCATGTTGTGGGTACATGTTGATTTTTTTAATTTTACGGGAACAAGAATGAAGATTACTGATAAATTGATTAGAAGGGTAAAGGGGTTACGTGACTCAGGACGAGAGATTGTTGGTGACTTATCTAATGATGAGGGTATTGATGCCATGACCGTTGCACTTAAGTACAAAAATGGGGGTCAAGCATTCAAAGTAACAAATATTGATGACATGGCCACAAAGGTTGCATTGCGGCTGATGGGTTATAAGTTAGGTTCCTTCAAACGATAGATCGAGGTAAATCATCCCTGGATACACATAACGAACAAGATGGAAAACAAAACCTATTACAACATCATGAGATACATTACACAAATCTTAGTGGTTGAGGTGTGCGTCTAGGCAGAAAAAGGTAAAAAAATTACTTGGGGCACTATTATTATTTTACTTGTATTCAGTGAAATGGGAGTGCTTGATGGGCCAAGGGAGAATGTTTGGGAGTTCCCCTTACAGCACAAGTCAACAAAAAAGAAATTTTTGAAATATACATTTCATGGCTCCATTTCAAACACATATAAGGAGCGAAAAGAGAAATGGTTCAGGTGGTTGCACCATGCATTTGAAGGGGAATGACACATCCTGCACAATATTCCTTCTGTGTTGGATGGCCAAAAAGAGTTCACCATTTACCAACATTTCAGTTTGGGGCAGTTCTATATGACGATGGATGGGAAAATCCCTTGGTGTAAGTTTCTTTTTTATTTTATTGCATTTTACTTTAAGGATTTTGTGAACAAGTTGCATAACGTGCACACAATTTAGTTTGACTCTGATAAGGTAGATGCAGATATTGATATCTTATGCAATACCTATGTATGGCCAAACAAGAAAACATGTGTAGAAACGCTTGAGATAGACAATATTGACATAACTCTGAAGATCATGTCCATAGGAAAGATTGAACTTGAATGTCTATGTGTACCTAAGGCTGCACTTCAAGGATGGAAAGGTGGTTAATGGAGAGGAAATTTCATTTCCATGTCCTCTGAAGGGGTAGCAGATGGTGGGCACCATAAAGCAAGTTGAACTTGCACCCCCCAAATAGTAAGAAATAGTACCTAAAGGCTTGGAGAATGTTTTAGAGTAGCAGGAGGAAGAACAAGTCGAGAGTATAGGGATGGACCATACACAGAGGGTTTTGCGCATGAGACGTATGTCTAGGAATATTGGCAATGGGACATCACAGTCAGTCTAGAGGTTACTGCTTGTAACACCGGTGAATAATGTCGAAGAAGGAAGGAGGAAGCATCGAAAGTATGTACCAGTCAAAGATAGTGAGGAGGATCATTCCTCGTAATAGAGTGCGTGAAATGATGTTGCTAATCCAATCCTAGAAGTGTATGAAAATGAAGAGATAGGTGATAAAATTATATATGAGGAGTTTGGCCCCAGTGTGAGTGAACAAGGACTTGTGAATGAAAGCAGTGCTGGTGGAAATACTAAAGTCAAAATTTCCCCTACGTGCATGGAGAAAGAAATTGAGGAAGGATAGGAAGTACAATAGAGTGTGGGCACTGAGGAACATCAGGATGTGGGAACAACTGATCAAGAGACCATATGAGAGCGTGCAAGTGAGCATAAATAAGAATATGTGGTGAGAAAATGGAACTTGGGATACAATGATGATGAGACCAAGATCATTCGTGCTCAGTTCAAAAATACTTTTCCCAGGGAGTAGTTATATGGGTGGGACTTAATGGATCAAGAAATGGTGGCTACGTGCACTCATAAATAGTTATCTTGGAGCATGCACACTCACATGGATGATCCTGAATTTTACATTTGTGAGGATTCATATGTATTGCACAGGATGAAGAGGGTGGAACATACCCACCATATTACCGTCAAACCCAAACATTTTTCAGATGAGAAGGTAATAAATGCATTGGTTAAGGTTTCTACAGAAGTTGTGCGCTGTAATATTTATAAATAAGAAACTATTTGAGATCTTTTGGATGATAAGAAGGATAAAGACACTAAACTCAAGTGCCTTACCAAAGAGTGGGATACGGCTGAGGCAGAAACACAGAAGGTCCTTAAGATTTCTATACAAATTGCTAATGAGATTATGGAGAAGAATCCTGATTTACAGGATAATGTGCCATAAGAGTTTCAGTCCACTCTTCACTATTTGTGCATAATAGTTCCATTGATTTTAGAGGAGTGCCCCGTGCGCATAACCAAACCAAAGGATGATGTAGAAGAAGCATTGAGGTCTAAATATGCTATTGCGCAGAAGACTACGAGCTATGAGGCTTAGAATTTTAAAAATGAATTGAAGAGGGAAGATCTACCATTAAATTTATGTGTGGCCCCAGATGTAATCATAAGGATAAGGACCATTGAAGATGATAACGAGGTCCTCAAGGAAATGAAGAATGGGAAAATTGGGCATATGGAGAGGCTTACGTTAGTATAGGAAAAATGCAAAGCACTTGTAGCAGCCAAGGATCCACACAAGGAGTGAATGAAATAAATCAGGAAATTCATCACACAAAAGATGGATTTTATGGAAGGAATGGTCTCTAGTATGACTAACATTATTATAATATTACTGAATGAAAAATAAAACATGACGCATGATGGGCTGGAAACTGTGGTTACAAAAATTCTTGATAAACTTGGTGAAGCACTGAGTGACTGAAATGCATTGGAAGAAGAGATTAAGAATGATTAGTAAGGTGCCGAGTAGTCCTTCATTCTTTTTGTGCAAGTAATTCATTTATTCTTCCATTCATTATTCATTACTCTTGGAGAGATAAGTTTGGTTACCCATTTCTGAGGGAGGAAATCCAATTAGTGCAAGGTTATGTTGGGATGAGAAAGTATAGCCTAAGTATGAAGGGTGCATAAGTTTTGGGCTCGTAAACCTAGGGCATGTAGGTGAGTGTGAGAATGTAGTAAAGTAGGGTGCACCCAAGATCAGGACTTAGCCGTTTTCATCATGGGGTTATTTTTGGACATAGAGTGCGGAACACACAATGATATGAATACTTACAGAGCACAAAATGCTATTTTGGGACTAGTAGAAGATTGAATGCCATTCAGAGTTTTGAAGCTAAATAGGTTTATGCTACATTTGTATTATTAGGTAATCTATTATTAGAGCTTGCATGCTTTTGTATTCTCATGTAAGGGCACATGGCTATTATTAGCATGTAGCCTATTTTTGGAAGGTGCATGGGCGGTGAAGGGCAAGTCCCAACCACTATAAATATGTATTGATTTGCACGGATTAGACATCACTAATTTTGTATTAGAGTTATGTTGTGGGATCTTGATCACGCATAGCTTGTGGTGACATTATGGTATTTGTATGAAGCTTTTTTGTTTTACAATACTTAATATAATAGATCTTATTGGCTGGATATTGGTGTTGGATGTAACTGAATATGGATCTTACATGGTAAATCTGATTATAGTAATTATTTAGTTGTTCCTTCATATAATTAAGTTCTAGATTTGGTTTATACGATGTGGAATAACCGATTACCTGTTATGGATCTGAGGTATACATTCAATCATGCTAACATCTTGAACAAACTTCTAAAGAGGGACATAGTACCCTTGCATGCTTTGGGTGAGCGCTCAGTTAATGCTGAGTGATGTGCTAGCGCACTTTGGGTTTTTGTGGGTATATTCTAGGCTAAATCATTGGTTCCATTTATAGGACCCTTTTTTAGTTGTTTTTAAGGATGTTGCATGATGAAGACATATTGGTTGACTTTAGAAAGTATTGAAGAGTTGTTAGAAGACATAGAAGAAAAGTGTGCTCACAGATTTAGCACTAGACCTAAATTTAATGCAGGTGCATGGGTTGAGTAGAATCTATATGATACATTTTATGAGATGTTCTTTGCTATATTTCTTGTAGATCTCTACGAGTGGCTGGTTTCTTATGCATCTAAGAGAAATTGGAGGTTTCACACACTTGTTTGGATGCAGGAAGAATTTCAGGCCTTGTATGATGTAAATCTAATTTCGATGCGCTCTGTGGATGTTTGGTTCTCTGGTGTTCTGAACAACTATATACTGGAATACACAATTTCTACATACTCTTATCCAAAGGTTGTTGAAATCCAGTTCTTGCGCGAGTCAGAGGATTGTATTTGCACCGTATTACTTTAGTAATTAAAATCTTGATCATAACCCTAGATTTGGAAGTGAAATCCTATGGCTAGCTAAATTCTACTACGTGTGGGGGAAAGAGCAATAGTGGCGAGGATGGCAGACCTAGTGGAAGAGAATAAAGGAGACATAAGTTTAATGAATCATGCGAGAGGGATCTGTTGAAGTAGTGAGATATCGCAAAAAGAATGGTTTTGTGGAGAGAGATGGCTGGTGAAGGATTTGGAGCTCACGTGGAAGACATGGAGCTGGAGCATCTGGAAATCCCCCATTTGGGAAAGAATGACAGAGAACCCTCTTCAGTTTTAGATGAAGGTGCGTCTAAAGAAATAGTATGGACCGCTGGTGGGTATCTTAACCTATATGAAAACCTAGCCCTTACACTTGGTTTTCCAGTTTCTACATCAGTTAACAGTAAGAAATCTAGTGTAGGTAGAATACTTGTGATCGATAGAGTTTATTTACAAACAAGTTTAGGAGTTAGACATGTAGTATATTCATCTATGGTGGTGAAATCTTCATCTATGTTCTTTGGAGGTGATGTTGGAGGTATATCTTTTGGGGTGACATCGGCAAAAAATGTGGGTGTGGATAACATTAGCATAACATATAAAAGTAGCATGAATTTGTAGACTTTGGGTGATCAATTTAGCACAACTAATAGCGCACAAGGTAGTTCATCCTTAGGTTTATTATTTGGTTTAGGAGGAGGAGGATCAAGAGGATTGGGTGGCTCGAGCGCTAGCAGATCTGGATGTTCCAGGGGAAGAGGAAACACAAGAGGAAATATAGGTTCTGGATTTGGTGGGCACGGTTCACACCAACCCAAACAAATTTATATGGAAATGTCTCTTCATCTTCCAGAATATTGGGGAATAGAAGATGCAGCTGAGCACGTGCATAAGTGTGAGATACTATGGCATGTGAAGGGGATTACACCTCTAGAATGCAAGGCTAGTCAATTTGTAACTACATTACAGGGGCGTGCACATAGTTGGTACATAAAATTTGACCCTGAGCAGACTTGAGTTGATTATACCATTCTGTGGGATGCTTTCTTGATGGAGTTTTATATCCCTGAATTTGAGAAAAAGATCATCAACGTGTTGAAGGACATAAAGCAAGGAACTACTGAGAGTATTCGGGAATATGATGCACGGTTCAAGAGCCTTTTGTCCAAGTTATCTTATGACATACATGAGAGCCAACATGTGTAGTGGTTTTTTGGAGGACTTACCATGCCTTTTGGAAGAACAATTTCACATTAAAATTACATAGATCTCCGTGAGGCACTTAAAGCAGCTCTACGCACTGAGGCGATAGGAAATGTAGACACAAGAGTGAGCCCATTCCTAAAAGATCAGATTGGAGCAATGGAAAAATAGTTAGAGAAGTCAGCAAATTCAGCACATGAGATGCCCAGTGGAATTTGGTGTACAAATTGTGAAGTAGAAGGGCATACTACGGGCAGTTATCCGTAGAAATCGGTGTACTCCTTATTGCTAGAATTTGATATTTGTCACTTGGACCATATTTCAAATAGGTTCCCATTGTTGTAATGGGCGATAAGAAAGAATGTTTCCTATTATTTCAATATTTATAGGTCTACTACTCATGATATTGAAGATTGTAGGTTGACTGATCATATTCATAATGCCATTGATATTTACATACGAAAGAATGGCGTTGCAAATAAATCTATGGAGAAAGGTGAGCATCATGACCATGATCACAATGAAGGGTGATCTAATGGAGGCCATGGTAGAGGACAAGGATACCATGGAGGATTAAGAGGATGAGGTTGTAGTAGTGGAAGAAGTGATTTCCCTAGTGGAACATGCTATACATGCAGATCTCCTGATCATTACAGGCACAAATGCCCTCAGAACATTGTTTGTTATTTTTACGGAAAGAACCATAACTATGAATAATTCCCAGAATTTTATAAACACTTGAGTAAGAAGCAAAAAAATGGGAACATGGGCATGGGAATGGTTAGAGTACAATGCGCCATAGAAGATCATTAGATGCCGAAGTTAGCACTAGATCCTGAGTTGGTCCCTGTGAATATTACTACATGCACTAAGGATGTGCACGATGTTCCAAAATAGAATCCTACTATTATAAAGGAGGAGGTACTACATGTAAAGCATCCAGACCTTATGCATTATAAGGAGGTTTATCAAGAAACCATGGCTCGGTGATTAGGAATTTGCAGGATGAGATACAGTGTTTGAAAGAATAGTTGTAGACGTTAGAGAAAAAGAAATCCGTTGAGATCTATCAGACAGATGTTGATGATTTGAAGGAATTTTGTAGGATGCTACGATGGGAGAACATCATTCCTTTTTTGGGAGAATGGTTAAATGTAAACAATGCACACACTAGAATATAGAAAGAAAGATAGATTCCGCATGTTAAATTTCCTCCACATAGTTTGGATTATGATAAGGAGATCACATTGAATGTTGTTGTTGATGGCTAACTTTTGAGTAATATTTTGATTGACACAGGTGCGGAAGTGAATGTACTCACTTTGGATGTGTGGGTTTAGATGGGAAGACCACCATTGTAGCCATCTTCGAATGTTCTATTCATGGAAAATGAGAATAAAGCCTAACCTATTTGATTTTTAAAGGATGCATAAATCACTATACAGGGGACGAAGTTTACTAGAGACTTTGAGTCTTGGCACTCGTAGAGGTAGATATTTTTCAAATTTTCTTGGGCATGCTTGGTGTTATGAAAACAACATTGACCCATGTTTCAACAAAGGATATATAAGTTTTGAGAACAAGGAGGAGTGAAAAATTATAACTCTAATGGATGGAAAATCTGCACCCTATGTAGAGCCCTTAAGTGAAGAAGATTTAAATAGAATTTATGTTCACACCATTAGAGATCCAAAAGTTCTTGATCCATAAAAGGAAGGAGTTCTCCATTGGGATGATGCATAGTCTATGAGTGATACTACGAGTGTTTCATATGACAAATAGGAACATGACACTTATGAAATAGTTTGGAATGAAGTAAGAAGTGCAGTTACGCGTGTAAGCAAGCCATATTGTGTTAGGCACTTGGGAAACAACCAGGTACCAAGGTACACTGGTGAAGGAAATCCTGAGGTATTCCTACGCACTATGGAAGTACAATGGATAGATCATGTAGAAATAATGGATATGCTAGTGTATACTTTACGTGTGACAACAATGTGCTAGTGGATGGTTCATAGAGATAATCTGTTGGTATGACAGGAAGTGAGAGTTTCTTTCTCTATTATATTTCTCCAGAGTAATCCACCTACTTTGATATGTGAATTTCATGGAAAGAATCTTGTTAATCACCAAGTTCAACAGTGTTAGAGACTCTAGATAGAGGGGTGGGAAGCTCTACCACCTTCATTGTGGGTGCACAAGATCTACTTCACCTTCCAAGGCTGCGTGCATGCATGGTATGTCTATGCGGAGTTGAATAGAGAGACTAGAAATTGGAAAAAATGACTGTAGGTTTGATTCATACCTTTGACTATTTTTCCACTAAATTTCCAGTGAAAGAGGCATTACAGGTTATGAAGTGATTGACTATGGGAGGTAGTGCAAAGGTTGAGGAGCTGATTCGAGAGTTACTTAGCGAGTCATACCTAGAGGTGCATTTTGAACAAAAAGAAGAGACAGATGCAGAATAGCTTGGGCATGCCTACCTAGAAAAATAAAAGGGAAGATGGTCTACATTATTGATGATGAATAAGTGGAAAATATGGATGCTGAGCATACATAGGGTATGCATGACGTATTAGACAATGTAAATGAGAAGGTACACACCTACCATGAGCCTATAAAGACCAAGAAAGTGAACATTGGAACATATATTTAACCTAAGAAGGCCATTATTAGATATTAGTGGTCTAACTCTGAGGTTGCTAAGATAATTGAACTACTATGTGACTTTCAGAACATGTTCCCTAGGGGCTACCATGAGTTGAAAGGTGTGCATGAATATTTGGGAAAAATGAGAATAAATATTAAGGAAGGTGCGTGCCCGGTTAGGAATAAGTCTTACAGGATGAACCCTAACCTGCATGTCAAAGTTAAAGAAGAGATTGACAAGATGTTGAAATCTAGAATCATTGAGCCCATATAGGAGTCAGAGTGGGTTAGCCCTATGGTGATCAATATCAAGAAAGATGGGAGAATCAAAATTTGTGTGGATTATAGGGAGTTGAATGCTGCATATGTGATTGATCCCTTTCCCACACCATTTACTGAAGAAATCATGGAAGGCGTTGTAGGGCATGAAATCTACTCCATTATTGATGAATTTTATGGATATCATTAGGTTCAGATTACTAAAGAGGATCAACTAAAATAACATTCACCACTGAATGGAGAATTTTTGCATACATGGTTATGCCTTTTGGATGAAATAATGTTCCTGTATTATTTTTGTGCATAGTTGTACAAGCATTTGAGGATTCTATTCATAAATTCTTACAGGTTTACTTAGATGATTGGACAGTGTATGGGCTGGTGAAGGATCATCATGATAATTTGAGATTGATGTTTGAAAGGTGCAGGAAGTTGAGCATCTCCTTAAACTTTAAGAAGTACATTGTTGCTACACCCTTTGCGAATTTTCTAGGACACATCATCTACAAGGAAGGCTTGTTAGTGGATCCTATTATGGTTGTTGTTATCTTGGGCTTAAAGGAACCTACTATCTAGAGTGAGGTGCATGGATTCTTGGGGCACATGGGATATTACATGAATTTTATCAAAGGATAAGATAGTATTGTTGTGCCCTTGGAATAATTATTGAAAGGAAAATTCAGGTTCTATTGGGGTAAAGTGCAACATCACGCGTTTGATATATTGAAGGAAAGGCTTACTAAAACGCCTATTCTACGCTTTCCTTCATGGAATCTACCCTTTCATGTACATGTGGATGCCTCTGGCACATTATTATCCCATCCTGGAGAAGGTATTATTGATCATCCTATTTTTCTATCAATAAAAAAGTTGACTTTAGCAGAATAGAACTATACAACTACAGAGCGCGAGGATTTGTCCATTATCTATCTGGTGCATAAATTTTGGTAGTACTTATTGGAAATACATTTTATCTTCTATAAAAATAACATGGCATTAAAATAATTGGTGAACAAGATTGTTTTACAGGGTCACATATGTCGGTGGGTTTTTTTGTTTCAGGAATTTGACTTTTCTATTGTGGTGAAGCCAGGAAAGAGTAATTTTGGTCTAGATCATTTATCAAGGATTTAATCAGGAGAGGATGTGTAGATCATTAAGGACACAATTTTGGATGCAAAAATATACAAATTTAACTGCACACACTAGGAGTTAGAAGATATTTCTATCTTTTTGCAAACAAGTGTAGTGGTTAGAAGATGTAAGGCTTTAGAGAAGAAAACACTATCCATTCGCGTCGTGCATTACATGTTGATGAATGACTACTTATACAAACTAGGTAGGGATGAATTTTTATGCCGGTGTGTACTTGAGAATGAGTGGGAGGCCATCAATGAAGAGACTCATGGTGGCATTGCATGTACACACTATGCAGGGGATGCCACCGTACACAAGATTCTATTTCATGGCCTATGGTTGGAAAGATTATATAAGGATTGCAAAGAATATTGTAAGGCATGTGACCATTTTCATCACCTTGGAAATCCTTTGGATAGAGATGAAATGCCTTTGAAGCCTAATGCTAGCACATAACCTTTTGAAAAATGGGTAATTGAATTTGTGGGTCATATTTCCCCACACACGTGTAGGATTGGATCGTGCTATATTATAACTTGTACATATTATCATACAAGATGGGAAGAAGCGATTCTTACAAAGGATTTCACAACAAATATGAAAATAAGGTTTATGTGGGAAAATATTATCAATAGGTATGGGTGTCCACTGAGTTTAATAAGTGATAAGGGTACTCATTTTATTAATGAGACCATTAGGGATACTTTTGGATGAATTTATGGTTGTTCACCATAAAACAACATCCTATTATCCTCAATAAAATGGAACTGTTGAGGCCTTTAACAAGATATTGATCCATACCTTGACTAAAATTTGTGATGTTGGAAGGAAATAATGGGATGCTAAAGTATCTGTTATAGTTTGGGCATACATGACAACCTACAAGAGGTTGAATAAAGAAACACCCTTTCAAATCATGTTTGGCATGGAGGATATTCTACCCATGGAATTCATGTTGCTTTCTCTACGTATTGCCGCACACAGGAGGTTTGGCTGATGAGTAAGCCCTCGAAGAACGTATGAGAAACAGATGTAACTAGATGAATGACACAATATAACAAGATGGATCCAGAAGTAAGAAAAGTCCAGGTAGAAGGCATGGCATGATACACACATCAAGGATAAGAAGATTGAGGTTGGGAAAAATGGTACTTCTGTATGATTCAAAGTTTTTATGCCACTCTGGAAAATTCTCAAGGTGCATTAGTTGGGACCATATGTTATAACTTACATACTTGACTCAGACGCTTGCTAGTTAGAGGTGTTGGATGGAACACGGTTACTTGGGTACTTCAATGGGAGTAGACTGAAGCCCTATTATAAAGAATTCTTCTTAGTTTTTGTAATAAGGCAGTATTTCCACATAGATTAGATTTCCTTAATGTATTCCATTGTTATATGTTTCCTTTCATTATTGTTATGCTTTGTCAATTTATTTCAGTGTTTTGTGTAATAAGTGCACTTGCGCACTAGAAGTTGATTAATATCTCAATTGTTTCCATGTGCAAAGGACCCACACATACCCTTTTTGAGGGGTGGATAAAGAAGTATTTACTATTAAATTATTTTAGATTATGGTGCATTATAAAAACAAACTCACAGGTGATCAGAGAAGGGATAGGTTTAGAAAATAAAATTCAAGGAAATTAATAGCTTTTAAGACCATGCATGGGAGGATGGACACTCAGTATAATGGGTTGTAGGTTGTAGCATTGGAGAGTATTGGGGAAGATTCACATTGGATAGGTACTCTAATGCAGGGAAGCATAGGTAGAGGAGATTTTTAGCAAAAAAAGTAAGGGCACGTCAAAAGTTTATGAATGAGAGCCGCATAAGTTGGCATAAAAAAAAAATTGAGGCATGGAAATGTGTGGGTACTTCATTAATACTGCATATGGGCATGGTTAGGAGAAATTAATGTGAATAATTTTTGAAATTTAAGGTAAGCATTTATAAAATCATTATTACCTTGTATTGTTGAAGCTAACAAGTGTGAGGTGCAAAGAAGAACTAATGACGAAGAGTAATCTGCAGATCAATGAGTCAGGAAGGATTGAAGCACATTGTTGTCAGCATTTAGCACATAATTGAGATTTGGGCGTTGGTGTGTGTGCTATGAGGAGGGTTCGTGTGATTATGGTTTGAAGAAGGTAGAGTTACAGCTAGGGTTTGAAAGATCGAAGGGTATAGTTCATGCTCGTGGTAAAGAAAGTAAATAGGTGATAATTTGGAAGTTGTATAACATCCCAGTTAGGTGAGAGAGGATATATGGCACCACGAAGAGATCCAGCTATTAAAGTAGAGGTCGACAAAGAGACGGAGGACTGGTTGGTCAAAATGTTGTATTCTGAGGGAGTGATTAAAGGGTGACCATGGGCGAGACATATATCGAGGTGTAAGATTTTTTATACTAACCACAAGATGAATAAGTACATGAATGATATTTCTGCTGAGATTATTTGCAAGACCAATCAAAGGATGGCTAATGGAAATAGGGTTTTTGATGAATCTATCAAGAAATTACTTGAAAGTGTGGGGGTCATGAAACTCCTCAAATTACCGTACTTTGGAAAGCCTGAGTAGTTTTACTAGTGGCTTATGTCTGGTACATGATGATTTTTTCTATTTTGTGAGAAGAAGAATACAAATTACTGCTAAACTGATTGGAAGGATAACGGGGTTGCGCAACTCAAGACGATAGATTACTAGTGACTTATCTAACGATGAGGGTATTGATGCCATGATTGTTGTGCTTAAGTACAAAAAGGGGGGTCGAGCATTGAAAGTAAAAAAATATTTATGACATGGCCACAAAGGTTGTAGCATGCCTGACAGGTTATAAGTTAGGTGCCTCCGAATGATGGACTGAGGTAAATCACCCCTAACTACACATACCGCACAAGATGGCAAACAAGACCTATTACAACATTACTGGATACATTGTAGAAAGCTTAGTAGTTGAGGTGTGCATCTAGAAGGAAAAAGGTGAAAAAATCACTTGGGGAACTATTCTTATTTTACTTGTATTGAGTGAAATTAATGTGCCCAATGGGCTAAGGGAGAGTGTTTGGGACTTCCCCTTAGAGTAAAAGTTAATGGAAAATAAAATTTTGAAGTATACATTACATGGATCAATTTAAAACACATAAAAGGAGAAACAAGAGAAGTGGTTTAGGTGGTTGCATTGGGCATTTGAAGAGAAATGGCGCATCCCACATAAGCTTCCTACCATGTTGGATGGCCAAGCAAAGTTCACCGATTACCAACATTTTAGTTTGCGGTGGTTCTATATGAAGACAAGTGAGAAAATCCACTGGTGTAAGTAGCATTTCGATTTTACTGCGTGTTACTTTAAGGATTCTATGAATAGGTTGCATAACATGTGAAAAATTCAATTTAATGCTGATAAGGTAGATGTGGATATGCATATCCTGCACAAGACCTATTTATGGCCAAATAAGGAAGTGTGTGTAGAAACGCTTGAGATAGGCAATATTGACTTAACTTCATAGACCATGATTGTAGGAAAGATTGAACCAGTGCGCGTCTATGTGTACCTAAGTGTTGAGAAGACAAAGTATGAAACTTAGTAGAAGGCACACAAAAGGTTTTCATGTGGGAATATGGTGCATTCAAAGGTGTTAAAGGATAGGGAAAAGTCACGCGCGAAAGACAAGGACAGATTCAAACTTAGCCATTTTTAAGGATTACGGGCTATTTTTGGAGATAGTGTGCAGAGCACACAAATAGGATAAAGACTTGTGCAACATGCATATGCTATTTTTGGAAGAGTTTCTACAAAGTGCTTTGCATGGGTTTGAGTTAACAATAGAATTATTACTGCCAATTAACTAGAAGAGATCTATTATTAGCGCGCTTGCATGTGTGTCTATTATTGTCAAGGCGTGTGGTTATTTTTAGTATGCGACCTATTTTGGGAATTATGTAAGTGGTGAAGGGAAATTCCTCACCCTTATAAATATGTAGTAATAGGCATATGTTAGAGAGGAATATGTATGAGCCATTGCAAATTTATGTTGTTAGATTTGATGCATGCATGAAATTATAGTACTAATTATTGTAAGAAGCTTCTAAGTATTCACTGTGTTTAATATAACGAAGTGTATTGGCTGAATCAAGGTGTTAGATATGATCATAACTAGTTCTTGCATGGTTGAATTCATTATGGTTATTGTTTAAATCCATTACTCTTTAGATCTAGATATGGAATATGCTTTGTAGAATGTTTATACTATTTATGGATCTGAATGCATCAACTCTTCATCTTGATAACATCCTGCTCAAGCAACCCTAAAGAGGGGCCTGATACCTTTGTGTGCTTTGGGTGAGCACTTAGTCTAGGTTGAGTGATGTTCCAGCGCGCCTGGGTTATTTCTAGTAAATTCTAGTCTGCATCACTAAGGTCATTCTTTAAGGAAATAAAGGTGGTTAAAGGAGAGAAAATTTCATTGGAAGGCCCTTTGAAGGGGAAAAAGATGGTGGGCACCACAAAGTCAGTTTAACTTGCACCCCCAGATAGGAAGAATAAATGCCTATAGGCTTAGAGAATGTTTTTGAGCAATAAGAGGAAGAACAATTCGAAAATACATGGCTCGACCATACACTGAGGGTTTTGCACAAGAGGTGTATGTCCATGGATACTAGCACAGGGACATCATAGCCAGTTAGGAGATCACTACATGTAACATCAAAGAAGGAAGGAGGAAGTGCCAAAAGTACATACCATTCAAAGATAGCGAGGAGGATAAGTCCTCACCATAGAGTGCATGAAATGATGTTGTGACTCCAAGCCTAGAAGTGCAGGAAGATGAAGAGATAGGTGAGAAAATTATATATGATAAGGTTGGCCCCAATGTTAGTACACAAGGACCTATGGATGAAATTAGCGTTGGTGGGGATATTGAATTCATAATTCACCCTGCGCACACCGAGAAAGAAACTGAAGAAGGAGATGAAGTACAATATAGTGTAGGAGCTGAGGCACATTAGGATGTGGGCACAACCGATCAAGAGACCATAGGAAAGTGCAGAAATCAGCATAAAGAAGAAGAGGTGATGAGAACATGAAACCTGAGATACACTGATGATGAGAAAAAGATCATTCACGCCCGTTTCCAAAATACTTTGCTCAAGGAGTAATTATATCGCTAGGACTTAATGGATCCAAAAAAATTTAATACGCGCACTCGTAAAAATTTATCTTGGAGCATGCAGAATCACGTAGATGAGCCTACATTTGACATTTGTGAGGAGTCATGTGTATCACGCAGGATGAATATGGTGCCACATACTTTCCATAGTACCGTCAAGCCCACATAGTTTTCAGATGAGCAGGTAAGCAATGCACTAGTTAAGGTGTTTACAGAAGTTACGCATTGTAATATTGATAAAGTGACAACTATTCCAGTGCTTTTAAATGATAAGAAGGATAAAGACACTGAAGTTAAGAACCTTATAAAAGAGTGGGATAAAGATGAGGTAGAAACACACAAGGTTCTTAATATGGCCAAACAAATTTCTGTTGAGATTATGGAGAAGAGGCCTGATTTACATGATAAGTTGTCAATAGAGTTTTAGTCTACTCTTCAATATTTACGCACAATAGTTCAATTTATTTTAGATGAGGGGACCATGCACATGCCCAGACCAAATGATTCTTTAGAAGAAGTGACAGGAGCCAAGGCCTCTATCGCACGGAAGACTACAAGTTATGAGGCTTTACTTTAGACTTTAAAAATGAATTGCAGCGGGTAGATCATGAATTAAATTTATGTGCGGCCCTAGATGTAATCATAAGGATAAGGACCATTGAAGAGGATAATGATTTCCTCAAGGAAATAATGAATGAGACAATTGGGTGTATCGAGAGGCTTGTGTTAGAAGAGGAAAAGCGCAATTCACTTGTAGCAACCCAAGATCCACACAAGGAGTGAATGAAAGAAATTGGAAAAGTCTTCATACAAAAGATGGATTTTATGAAAGGAATGATCACTACCATGGATAACATTGTTAGAATATTATAGAATGAAAAGGAAAACATGACTCATGATGAGATGGAATCCATGGTTTTAGACGTTCCTAATAAAACTAGTGAAGCGCTAAGTGAATGGAATGCATTGGAGGCAGAGATTGAGAATGTGTATCCAAATTTGATCATGTCTATAGAGGAGCAAGGCACTGAGAGTCCTTCATTATTTTTGTGCAAGTAATTCATTTATTCTTCCATTCATTATTCTTTATTCTTGGAGATGTAAGTTTGGTTACCCATTGATGAGGGAGGAAATCCAATTAGTGTGGGGTTATGTTGGGATGAGAAATTATAGCCTAAGTATGAAGGGTGATTAAGTTTTGGGTGCACAAACATTGGGTGCATAGGTGCGCACGAGAATGTAGCAAAACAAGATGCACCCATGATCAAGACTTATTCATTTTCAGCATGGGGCTATTTTTGGACATAGAGTGCAGAGTACGCAATGATATGAATACTTGTAGAGAACGAAATGATATTTTGGGATGAGTAGAAAATTGAGTGCCATGTAAAGTTTTGGAGATAATAATAGGTTTATACTACAGTTTTATTATTAGGTAATCTATTATTAGCTCTTGCATACTTTTATATTCTCATGTAAGGGTGCATGGCTATTATTAAAAGGTAGCCTCTTTTTGGAAGGTGTATGGGTGGTGAAGGGAGTGTCCCCACCACTATAAATATGTATTGATTTGCACGGATTAGACATCACTACTTTTGTATTAGACTTATGTTGTGGGATCTTGAGCATGCATAACTTATGGTGACATTATGGTATTTGTATGAAGCTTATGTATTTTATAGGTACTTAATATCATGGATCTTATTACCTAGATATTGGTGTTGGATGTAACTAAATATGGATCTTGCATGGTAAATCTTATTTTAGTAATTTTTGAGTTGTTTCTTCATATGCTTAAGTTATAGGTCTGGTTTATGCGATGTGGAATAACTAATTATCTATTATGGATCTAAGGTATACATTCAATCATGCTAACATCTTAAACAAGATTCTCTAAAGAAGGACCTGATACCCTTGTGCACTTCAGGTGAACATTCAGTTCAAGATGAGTGATTTTTCATCACACCTTGGGCTGTTCTAAGTATATTCTAAGATACACCATTGGTTCCGTTGATGGGACCTCTTTTCAGTTGTTTTTTAGGAGGTTGCGTGATGAATACATGTCTATTAACCTTGGAGAGTATTGAAGAGTGGTTAGAAGACTTAGAATAAGAGTATGCTCATAGATTTAGCATTGGAGCTTAATTTAATGCAAGTGCGTGGGTAGATTAGAATCTATATGACACATTATATGAGACGTTATTTGCTATCTTTCCCATAGAGCTCTACGAGTGGCTGGTTGTTTATGCGTCTAAGAGGAATTGGAGGGTTTTCATGCTTGTTTGGATGCATGAATAATTATTGGCCTTATATGATGCAGATCTGATTTGGACACACTCTGCGGATGTTTGGTTCAGTGGTGTTCTGAACAACTATATACTAGAATACGTAGTTTCTACATACTCTTGTCTAGAGGTTTCTGAATTTCATTTCTTGAGTGTGCCCAGAGGATTGTATTTGCATGGTATTTCTTTGGAAATTAATATCTTGATCGTAACCCTATATTTGAAAGAGAAGCCTATGGATAGATAAATTCCACCACGGATGGGGGTAGGAGTGGTGAGGATGGCAGACCTAACGACAGAGAGATAAAGAGAGAAAAGGAAGATTAATTTTAATGAAGCGTGCGAGAAGGATCTGTTGAGGCAGTGAGAGATCATGGAAATAATGGTGTTGCGGAGAGAGATGGCTTTTAAGGATTTGGAGCTCACATAGAAGACGTGGAGATGGAGCATCTGGAAATCCCCCATTTGGGAAAGCATGCCAAAGAATCCTCTTTAGTTTCAAATGAAGGTGCATATAAATAAAAAGTATGGACCACAAGCGGGCATGTGAACCTACCTGGAAACCAATCCCTTGTGCTTGGTTTTCCAGTTTCTACAACAGTTAATAGTAATAAATCTAGTGTGGGAAGTAGAGTTGAAGTAGATAGAGTTGATTTGTAGACAAGTTTAGGAGTTAGAAATGTAGCATATTCATCTATGGTGGCATAATCATTGTCTATGTTCTTTGGAGGCCCAGTTTGAGGTATATTTTCTGGTGCATCATCAACATAAAATATGGGCATGCAGAACGTTGGCATAATGTCTAGAAGTAGCACAATGTCCCAGATTATGGGCATTTAGTTTATCACAACTGTTGGAGAACAAGGCATTGCATCCTCTGGTCCATTACCTAGTTCAGGAGGAGGATCAAGAGGATTTGATAGCTCAGGTGCTAGCGGATATGGATGTTCTGAGGGTGGAGGAAACATATGAGGAAATAAAGGTTTTGGATCTGGTTGTCACGGTCAACACCAACCCCAAAAAATTTATATGGAAATTTCTCTTCATCTTCTAGAATATAGGGGCATAGAAGATGTAGCCAAGCAAGTGCATATGTGTGAGATACTATGACACGTGAAGGGGATTACAGCTTTGGAATGCAAAGCTAGTAAGTTTGCAACTACATTATAGGGGTGTGTGCATATCTGGTATAGAAAATTTGACCCTGACCAAACTTATGTTGATTATACCACGCTGCAGGATGCTTTCTGTAAGGAGTTTTATATCCCTTGATTTAAGTAGAAGAGCATCAACACGTTGAAGGAAATCAAGCATGGCACTACTAAGAGTGTTTGGGAATATGATGCACGGTTTAAGACCCTTTTGTCCAAGTTATATTATGACATACACACGAGCCAACATGCGCAATGGATCATTGGAGGAATTATCATGCCTTTTAAAAGAGTTCTTTCCCATAAAACTTACATATATCTACATGAGGTAGTTGAAGTAAGTTTGCATGTTGAGGTGGTAGGGAGTGTAGACACAAGAGTGATCCCATTCTTGGAAGCTCAAATTATAGTAATGGAAAAATAGTTAGATAAGTTTTCAGGGAATTCAACACATGAGACACATAGTGGAATTTGGTGCACAAATTGTGAAGTACAAGGAAATACTAAGCATATTTTTCTACGTAAATTGGTGCTCTCCTTATTATTGGAATGTGAGATATGTCGGTTGGACCACAATTTAATTCAGTGCCCATTGTGGCAACGTGCGATAAGAAAGAATGATTCCTTTTACTGTAATATTTGTAGGTCTACTACTCATGATATTGAATATTATAGGTTGTTTGATCATATTCATGATGCCATTTATATTGGTGTATGATAAATTGGCATTGCGAATAAATTTACGGAGAAATGTGAGCATCTTGAACATGATCAAAATGAAGGGCACTCTGATGGAGGCCGTGGTAGAGGACGAGGATACCATGGAGGATTCAGAGGCCGAGGTCGTGGCGGTGGAAGGAGTGATTTCCCTAGTGGAAAATTCTATACAAGCAGGTATCCTGATCATTACAGGCACGAATTACCTTAGAACATTGTTTGTTCCTTTTGCAGAAAGAACCATAACTATGAAGAATGTCAAGACTTATATGAACACTTGAGTAATAAGCAAAAATATGAGAACAAGGGCACAATAATGGTTAGAGTACAACAAGTTGTGGAAGATCAATGGATGTCGAAGTTAGTACTAGATCCTGAGTTGGTACCTATGAAGATTACTATGCGCTCTGAGGCTGCACACACCAAGGAAGTTCCAAAATAGAAGCCTAATATTACAAAGGAGGAGGTACTAAATGTAAATTATGTAGACCCTATGCATAAGAAGGAGGTTTATCAAGAAACCACGGAGGTGATTAGGAATTTTCAGGGTGAGATACAGTGTTTGAAAGAACAATCGTGGACATTATAACAAAATAAAGTCGCTGAGATCTATTGGATAGATGTTGATGATTTGAAGGAATTTTACAAGATGATACAATGGGATAACATCATTCATTTATTGGGAAAATTGTTAAAGTCAAACACTCCACATGTTGGAATAGAGTGCAAAAGATAGATTCTGCATGCTAACCTTCCTCATAGTTTGGATCATGATAAGGAGATCACATTGAAAGTTGTTGTTGATGGCTAGCTTTTGATTAATATTTTGAGTGACACAGGAACAGAAGTGAATGTACTCACTTTGTACATGTTCTTTCAAATGGGAATACCACCATTACATCCATCTTTGAATGTTATGTTCATGGAAAACATGACTAAAGCCACACCTATTGGATTTTTAAAGGATGCATCAATTACTATACAATGGCCAAGTTTACTAGAGACTTTGAGGTATTGGCACTTGCAGAGGCAGATAGTTTTCCAACTTTACTTGGGCACCCTAGGTGTTATGAAAACAATGGTTTCATTCACTTCAACAAAGGATATATAAGTTTTGAGAACATGGAGGAGCACATCATTATACCTATGACGGATGGAAAATCTGCACCTTATGTAGAGCCCTTAAGTGAAGAAGATTTAAACAGAATATATGCGCACACCATTAGAGATCCAAAATTTTGTGAGACATCAAAGGAATGAGTTCTCCAGTTGAATGATGCACAGTCCATGAGTGATACTATGAGTGTTGCATGTGACAACTAGGGACATGGAACTTATGAAATGGTTGGGTGCAAAGTAAGAAGTGTAGCTATGTGTGTAAGCAGGACATGTTGTGTTAGGCACTTGAGAAGCAACTAGGTACCAAGGTACACTGGTAAAGGAAATCTTGAGGTATTCCTATGCACTATGGAAGTATACTGGATAGATCATGAAGAAATAATGGATATCCTAGTTTATACTTTACGCGTGATAACTATGCACTTGTGGATGGTTCATAGAGATAATCTATTGGTATGGCAGGAAGTGAGAGTTTCTTTCTCTACTATATTTATACAAATTAATGCACCTACTATGATCTATGAATTTCATGGAAATAATCTCGTTAATCACCACGTTCAACAGTGTGAGAGACTCTAGATAGAGGGGTGGGAAGCTCTACCACCTTCATTGTGGGTGCACAATCTCTACTTCACCTTGCAAGGTTGCGCACACACATGGTATGTCTATGCGGAGTTGAATATAGAGACTGTAAATTGGGAAGAACTGACTATAGGTGTGATTCATACCTTTGAATATTTTTCCACTAAACCTCCCATGAATGAGGCATTATAGGTTATGAAATTATTGACTATGGGGGATAGTACAAAGGCTGAGGAACTACTTAGTGAGTCAGACCTAGAGGATTTTTTTAAACAAAAAGAAGAGATATATGTAGAAAATCTTGGGCGTTCTTACCTAGAAAAATAAAAGGGTAAGATGGTCTACATTATTGATGATGAAGAAGTGGAAAATATAGATGTTGAGCATATAGAGGTACGCATGAGGTCTTAGACAATGCAGTTGAGAAGGAACGCTCCTACCATGAGCCTATGAATACCAAGAAAGTGAACATTGGAACATATATTGAATGGAAGGAGGCCATCATTAGAGATTATTGGTCTGATTATGAGGTTTATAAGATAATTTAACTACTGCGTGACTTCCAAGACCTTCTCCTTACGGGCTACCATGAGTTGAAATGTGTGCATGAATCTTTGGGAAAAATGAGAATTAAGTTGAAGGAAGGTGCGCACCCAGTTAGGAAGAGGCCTTATAGGATGAACCCTAACCTACACATCAAAGTTAAATAAGAGATTGAGAAGATGCTAAAATCTAGAATCATTGAGCCCATAGAGGAGTTAGAGTGGGTTAGCCCTATGGTGATCAATATCCAGAAAGATGGGAGAATTAGAATTTGTGTGGATTATAGGGAGTTGAATGTTGCATGTGTGATTGATCTCTTTCCCGCACCATTTACTCAAGAAATCTTGCAAGGTTTTGCAGGGTGTGAAATGTAATCCTTTACTAATGGATTTTCTAGATATTATAGGTTTGGATTGCTAAAGAGGATCAATTGAAAACAAATTTCACCACTAAATGGGGAAGTTTTGTATACATGATTATGCCTTTTGGATTAAATAATTTTCCTGCACTATTTTCATGTATAGTTGTCCAAGCATTCCAAGATTTTATTCATAAATTCTTACAAGTTTACTTGGATGATTGGAAAGTGTAAGGGTTAGTGAAGGATCATTGTGATAATTTGATATTGATCTTTGAATAGTGCAGGAAGTTAAGCATCTCTTTAAAGATTAAGAAGTGAATTTTTGCTACACCCTTTGGGACTTTGCTGGGACACATTATCTACAAGGAAGGTTTGTTAGTGGATCCTGTTAAGGTTGTTGTTATCTTGGGATTAGAGGAACTTACTAACCGGAGTGAGGTGCACAGATTCTTGGGTCACACAGGATATTACAGGAAGTTTATCAAAGGCTATGCTAAGATTGTCGTGCCCTTGGAAGAATTATTGAAAGGAAAATTCAAGTTCTATTAGGGTGAAGCGCAACAATGCACGTTTGAGACATTAAAGGAAAGGATTCCTACAATGCCTATTATGTGCTTTCCTTCATGGAATATACCCTTTCATGTACATGTAGATGTCTCTAGCATGGCCATTGGCATGTTATTAGCCCATACTGGAGAAGGTATTGTTGATCATCCTATTTGCTTTATAAGCAGGAAGTTGACTCCAGCAGAACAAAATTACACAACTACAGAGCACGAGGCTTTTTCCATGATCTACACGTTGCATAAATTTTGGTAGTAATTACTAGAAAAACCTTTTATCTTCTATACAAATCACATGTCATTAAAATATTTGGTGAACAAGCCCATTTTGTAGGGGCGTAGATGTCATCGGGTTCAGTTGTTTCAGGAATTTGAATTTACTATTTTGGTGAAGCCAGGAAAGAGTAATTTTGGTCCAGATCATTTATCAAGGATTCAATTAGGAGAGGACACACAAAGCATCAAGGACACAATGTCGGATGCACAACTATTTAGATTGTATTATCTGCACTCTAAAATCGCACATATTGGATTCTAAAATCTCACATATTGAATTAAAATATCACATATATTGGAATTCAGAATCACATATATTGGAATTCAAAATCACATATATTGGAATTAGTTGTACTCCAAAATCGCATATATTGGAATCTAAAAATCAAAATATTGGAATCCGTTAATTATCCTTTTGGAGTCCAATATATCTCATCACGAATTAAATTAATGAATATGCGAAAAAATGTTTAATGATTTAAGGGAATCCAACATTGATATGAGAAATAATGTCTGGCGGGCGCTAGCCCGTATAAAACAAATACATATTTTTTTTTATAAGGGCTAGTGGCCGTTAAGCTTAATTTTTTCTTTGAAAAATGCTCTTATCAGTTTTAAGATGTTTTTAAGATTAAACTATGCAAATTTGAATATTTAAATCGCCATTTTCCAAGTAAACTATTCATGAGATGTGAGACACTTCTAGATTCAATTACTATGGTTTAATTGAACCTTGGGGAAACCAAATAATTACCGAAGATGTTTTGAAGAAATTTAGAGAGGGTGACGATTCAATTTAGGAGAATGTAATTAACTGTAAAACCATTATAGATATATTTTCATATTTAAGATATCAAATTAACTTCCTTTATAATGGTTTGATTGAACCTCAACACAACTAGATAATGTATGAAGATGTTATGAAGAAATTAGTAGAGGGCGAGGATCCAATGTAGGACAATATAATTAATTGTAAAACCATACCAAATATATTTTCATATTTAAATTTAGATATAAAATCAACTCTAAGAGACATGACATAAATTGAAATAAATTTAGACATATATTTTAGTATTTGAATATAGCTATGAAATAAATTGAAATTCCTTTACTAAAGGTATAATTATAGTAAAAAATTTGAAGAATTATTTGAATTTATAATGTAACACTATTCCTAGAGATGGGCTTCCAAATCAACAATACAAAACATAGTAAAGCTCTAATAAGAAAGCTCCATATAATTATTTTTGTGATCTAATATAATCCCGAACATCTTTGACGTCCTTCAATGGTTGCAACAAAGGCCACAACAAATCTAACAGGTATTTGTCTTCTAACTTATAACCTATGGTAAATGTTTCAGAAATTACTTAGTTCACAACATCATTGAACTTTTTTTTCTCTAAATAGTCATCCACAAGCACTATATTTTTACAATTGTATCTTGCATTAAACAGTGTCTAAACAGAGTTAAGATTATTGAGATATAATTTGGGATTCCCATAACCTTCATAATTGAAGCATTTGGTCTCGATGCAATCTTCCTGTGTAAATATGAAATTAAATCTTGTAACCTTCAAGCCAATGTTTTTAAGGAATGAAGGCATCATGTTATCAACATTTGACTTTTTCGCTGATGTCCATATTGCTATTTTGAAATGTTTTTTACACCGTTGCAAAAACTCTTTCACATTAGGTCTGAGAATTTTTTTTTTTGAGCTTGATGCCACCAAAAAAATTCAACTGTTTAAATGTTGAACCATCCTTGTGGAGGGTGTGTGCCAAAACACCATTTATATCAAATATGATCAGTTTCATGTTGCGTGTGTTCGTATCAACAAATGAAAAAAACAAAATCAAATGGTTAAGGGAGGTGAATCAATTGAAAAATAAAAAACAAGTCCCTTTCGATATTATTATATCAAAAATCAAATGGTTATAGGTGGTGATGAAGGTAAAAAATCTAGGGCGTTCCTCATTTCCTATTGTTATACTAGGAATATTTTTTTGTACAAACTTTATTTGAATAGAATGTAATGTTTTAGTGTGGCAAGTCTTTACATACCGTATTGTAGTTATTTCATTGCATTGGAAATCGATATACATTTTCTATTATCGAATCAAAAACTAGTATTTAAGCATGCTCAGAATTAATTTAGGAATACATATTCCATTAATAAAAATTGTTCAAAGATTTGTTACAGTAAAAAAATTCTATTAATTCGGATTCGTAACTTATACACTCACACTCTGAACTTATAATCATGAAAAATTTAAATTCTCTCAACTTATAATCGTACAATCTCATTAGACAAATTAGTTACACATAGTCATCACAAAAACATATGAATGTATTTAATTTATAATGCTAAGTTGTAGCATCACAATAACATTTTGAAATGCTAAATTTTTACTTAGTATTTACTCGCTCCAAATATTTGATGCCCTTTACCACATTCAATCCCTTTGACATTATTAGTGATAAGTCTTTGTAAATATTTGTCATCAACCACATATATTTCGAGCAATGTTCTCCTTTTCTTGTCATCCTAACCACAAAATTTTCTGGAGGGTTTCCCTTTGTACCCAATGTAATACACATTATGTCTTTAGAATTGTAGGGAACATCATTTATACTCCAAACCTTTTCTAGATCATTTATAGCAATTCTATCAACTATATTGCATTGTTCTTTTCCCCAGGTGACTAATGGATTCAGGTCAGTCAATAATTTTTTATTGAATCCCTTTATCAACTTTTCAACATCAACATAATTGATTTTGTCTGACAAGAATCCCATTTCAAATTTTGTTGATAATGACTTTATAAAATCTTTTGAGTCTCCTTGTGGAACTTGAATGACACCTTAGAGGGCGATTGTTGAAATAGTCTTGTGGTTAACTGCAGGGAAGTTGCATATTTTTTAATCGGTCTCAATCAATTGAATGACCACTTACCGATCCTTGCATATAGGATTGCAGTTACCTGTAGCTAGATCCTTTGATGCAAGATTTGTTTCAAACAAACATCAATCTATTTATAATAAAGTTATGGCTATGGAAAATGAAATTGTATTTGAAAAAACCATAGTGATCTACGTGGTAAAATGGTAAACCCAATATTATCACTTTCGGTAGCTACCACTTAATGACTGAACTTTCAGTATAGACCTTCTTGATGGAAAACAACATTAATCAATTCATGGGGGGTCCGCCAGGGAAGTAAATTTTGGGAGTATACAAATTTTTTAATTCAAGGCTTCGACCATATCAATTCACCAAGGGATGGAACATAATTGTCAATGGAAAATGGAATTACAGAAGAGCTCATTTTAGCCTTTCTTCAATAAGAAGGTACCAAGAAATTTCTTGAGGGAGAGAATCTTGAGTTCGTAACTGGGGTGGAGTCGATCTTGTACCTTTTGATGAACTAGGATTGTTACCCTTGATCTTTCCTCACAAGCATTACTGAATCATTTTCGTAGAAATAACATTATTAGCTTTCCTCATTATCTGATCAACTTTGGAGAAATCTATAAGGGAAGTTCAAAATTACTCTAGGGTTGTCCCTCTGCACCAGGGCCTTATCCTCCTGATTTTTTCAAACAAACATGCCCAATACTCCCATTGATATGAATAGCAAGAAAAGCAAGAAAGCTAGCTTCCCATCCTTAGGAGCTATGCTGAAAATGAATTAGCATGCCTGTAGAAGCCCAAAGAGGAGGATTTGAAACAATTGGAGAAGGAGATTCAAGAGCTCATAGGAGAGAGCCAAGGGTGGATCTAAAGTGAGGAGGAAGAGGGGGTCATCGATGGTCTTCAAAATGGTAAATTGGGGAATGCCAAAAGCAATATTATCTGCACTTTATAACTTCATTGGTAGCTACCACTTAGGGACATTGCACTGAGCTTCTCAGGCCACTTTGCTGTCACTGCATAAGACCTTACAGGGCCATCAAGTAGCTGTTGTGCTGCTATTTTTTTGCGATCTGGCAAGATTCTGTTTCTCTTTTGGTTTCTTTTTGATTTTTCTTATTAGATCTGGAAATCCAGTTTTCACCTATATAATCAGCCTTCTTGGTTGATTTTTTTCCCTCTCTGGGCTTCTTCTCTCTTTTTTTCTATAAACAGGGTATAGTCCCTTCATTTTGCCCTTAATGATTTCATATGGAAAATGAAAGCATAATTGAAAAGCATACTGGTCTCCGTAGTAATATGGTAAGTACAAATCAAAATGTTCTATGTCTTCTGAATGAATTGTAGTGCCACTAGGGTTCATTTATATCCATTAAACCACCCATTGGTGGAATTTTTTTTTAAGATATTGATGTGGATTAGCGACAGTTAGGCTATGTCATCATTTATTAGACTAAACATCGATTCTAATGTCTGTATCATTATGACAATACTAATGGTTTATACAGACAACCAACAACCTTGTAACTACAAACTATGTAGCATTGGATGCCACCATGAATTTTTGAAATAGGTTATTTGGTAATTCCTTTTTTGAAAATGGTTCTGCTTCTAGAATTAGCTGATATCATTTTCTATAACTTTGTGAGCCTTAGAAATGGTTATGTTTAAAAATATGCATGGCTAACATACCTGGTTCTGACTACATATTCGTGTTGGTTACCACCATGCACTCCACTATTAATTTCTCTGGTTGTTGGTCATCTACATAAACCATTAATTGTCTTATAAATTTGTGGGGATTAGTAGAGATTTTTATTTATAAATGCACACAACTAACATAACAGGATTTGATTGCATATTCATGCATGATGTGGCTGAGTTTTCCTTCATATGTCATCAGAGCTAGTGAGCATAGAGTATTGTCAAAATAACTAAAACAATGGCAATTGAAAATAGATCATTAAGCATATTTATAAAATTATTGAAGGTCAATCACCATGTTGAGTTGGTTGTGTAGTGTCAAGTTGAGAGGTTTTTACATCAACTCCTATTTTCTTTGGTTGTCAACATAAATAAGAAATGTGTAAGTAGATTTTTTCAGTTGAAAGACATTTAACATAATCACATGTTTGAGTTGTATTCTAGTACAAACCTTTCTTCATATGAGAATAGTAATGTTTCAAAAACATTTCCTGACTATGTGTCTCAACAATAAAAACAATAGATAGATTGGATTCAACTAATGCATGTAGTGTGACACTACCACTGTAAAGCACCAATACTAAAGAATTATGGGAACAACATCAAGAAAACATCTCAGACTAGAACTCATATGATCGCTCGCAAGGAAAAGGATGTTTGTTTCCTTTTAGGCCAATTTCATTTACAATTATCAATTTCTGTGGTAGTTTTTCCATCCAATCCTTAGTGACTTCTTCTCTTTCATCATTTTTATCATCACAGTTGTGCACTCCAGTTATTGTGTACATAAGAACACAAAATTTTAAATTTCCCGCTACTATCATAGAGTCTGTAACATCAATCCATAATCGATTCTTCACTGTCTTTAACCTTTTCCATGTATTTTTTACTGTTTCTCTCAAAACATTTGAATATTCAATTAGTATGAGAACAATAATAATACAATCCATCACATTGGTTCCAATAACTGTTAGTAGCTCCATTATTACTTCAGAATAAATATCGCTAGACAAATTACAAAAATCAGTGATAACACATTCTGCATTGAAAGGATTGGTGGTAGGAATAGCTGATAGAGTTGATAGAAGTTGGAATGGGTATGCACATTGACAAGTAAATTATTTGTGTGTCCTCCATCCTTGCTAGTATATTATCTTCCATTGACACCACATAGTTGTCTAATATTGTCCAAGCCTCGACATGAAGAACTTCTTCTACCACTTGGTCCTTTTTTTGTTTAGATTTTTAATTCCCATATGTGGGAATCAAATTTTATCTTTCCTTTTCTCTCTTCACCCAATAGTATAGAGAATTGGTGGTAGTGTGATTCATGTAATTTAAAATTTTCAATTACATTAGATTCACTACATGATGTCAATAGATTAATATCTGGATGTTTGTCTTTAAAATATTGTAGAACTTTTTCTCTCATTTTTTGTCTCCTTTTATTCTTCAGCAGTAAGAATCAAATGTCTCTGCTATTACGCCTTCCTGAACAGGGCCAGTTAACCAGACATCCCCTGATTTTACTTTATCTGCTAGTACTGATAGTTCTTCATCATTCATTCCTCTAGCATCCCTGAATGAATTGGCTGTGAATCTTTCTAATGAATTAGGCTGAAATTTATCCTGATTATCTTTAATAGGTGAACAAACAAGGCCACTAGATCTAAAAAAATCAAATTGTTGTAGTCCATTTAGTCCATATATCATCTGAAAATAATAGAAAATTCCATTTGTTGTATAGATTATTGGTTGTGTCCATTTTGAAAATCAAAAGGCATTGATTCTCAAAGTTCTTCATTCAAAGGACAATCATATGTTTTATATTTTTATATAAGGAAGATAAATGTTAATAAAAAATGCAATAAAATTAAAATACATTACCCTCCACTCCTCTATTTTTTTTTTCAATCTGGGATGTTGAGGACATCCAAGTGATTTCCAAACTGATCTAGCTTTGTACAACAAATCAATAAACTTGGTTTCTATCCAAGTTTTGTTCACTTCATTATGTTGTTTTATAAATATTAGTAATGGATTCGTTAGTTGCATTTGCAGAAAGAATACGAGCCCTTCGAAACCATAGCCTCTTATGTAAAGACTTGTAAGTATCTGAGCCCAAAATATTTTTTTGTGCACATATTGTATGTTGGCCATCAAGTATATAAAATTTAACATCATCCCTTTCCAAGTATTTTGGATCTTGGAGCTCCACAACCTTATTCATAGACTCCAAGAAGGGAAGAAGAATTACATCCCTCTGTGTAGGAATAACATTTATCAACATGGAGTGCACAAGAAGGTCAACATTCTCATCATCTACATGAAGATACTGATACTCTGGAGGTGCTACATGGCACCTCGAAACATCAATTGAAAATACTTCACCATTGAAAAAAAGTAATCAAACTGTTTGAATAGTTGAAGGTTCTATTTTTCGTGAATATAGTGGTTGTTTTCTTCAGCAATGCAACTGATTTAGTATTATTTTTCAACCCTTGTAACTTTGATCTGGATGGATTGAGCTCTAATTTAGCCAAATATGTTCACCTCAACATATTAAACAACTTGGCATGTTTAGGCGGTTGAAAGTGAACCTTTTCTATTCAAAAAATGACAAACAAAAGAGGTTGTATCAGCTCTATACAATTTTTTGAGTATTGCAAGCATGCCACTGTGAATGTCTTTTACATTTGAATAACTAGTTTTGTCATTATCTACTAACAATCCCCAAATCCCAACCATATATTGAATAAGAACATTGTGTTTTGTCTTCTAGAGGCTTTCATCTCCCATTTCCTGAATAAAGAAACATCCAAATCCATATCTAGAATAAGACACTTATTATTTTCATAGTCAATGTGTTCGACTTGAACACACAATGTACTCAAATCAACAACTTTAGAGGATATAACCATACCACAATTTCCTCATGTCTATCATCTATAAAAAAAAAACCACATGTCATTGTAGTAGTTGTCAGGGCCATGGATTTCAACAAACCATTCCTCATCTCTTTTCTTCCAGCACTCAGTACCTTCAATGAATGGAATTTCCAAGAATGGATTGTGACCAATGGAAGACATTGTACCTACAATTGGAGTAGAATATATTAATAATTACTTCACATATGGAGTAATTTTTTCCCATTGTATGATAATGAATGTAAGTATTAGCCTTTGTGATCACCAATATCTATAGTACATTACTTTTTATCATTGGAGAGTAATCAACGTAATGGTTAGCGACCACTAGGATTCGACCAAACATGATATCTAACCTTCAATTGGTTATTGTAAATCATATTTTGTGGATCACATCATTAAGAACTAGAAAACTATGAAAAAAATTTCTTAAAAATTAACATGCAACATATTTTGGAAGGATTATCCGTTAGTCTGAAAACCATCCACATTACATAGATAGCATGAAAGGAACATTTGAAAACATATATGTTAGAGAAGAGAGAGGATTTAAGTCAACATATGAATGGATAATTTTTAACATTACTTGTTGGTAATTTACACCAATTGAATGGACTAGCGTAAAGGCCATTAAGATTTAATTTTTTGAATGGTGAGTAGAGTGTGTGAGAAACAAATCACAATAATGGTTCAAGCAGTCGCTAAGAAGAATTTGTTAAACATAAAAATGTTTAGTTGTCCCATAACACATTTTGCAAAGAATAACGTAGTTCTCACTAAGACTAACGATTTTATTTGTAATCGAGCATTGGATAATGTCCATAATTCACAACCATTCATATCAAAAAAATGATTTGTGGCCATGAAGCTCCATTATTAATTGAAAGGAATGACATAAAGACCACTAGTCTTGTCAAGTTCTTGATTTTAAAAAAGAGATAAAATAGACAAATCATTGTCTAGCCTATCAGCCTCAAGGTTCCCAACATTACCTCTTGTGGTTGTAACCACTATCTCTACACTTTTGAATCGATATTGTTTTTCAATGACTATAAGTGTATCATATTGGCTTGACTATTCCCGATAGAGCCAAGTGTTGATTACATACCCTTGGGAGGGATGAAGCCTTATATTGTTCTCATAAGATATATTCTTTATGTCGTATAATTCAGTTAGGTAATTATATTATGAATGCTTAGAATACTATTAAGCTACATTACTAATTGTAAGGAATAACATAATGGTGGCTAGGCTCAACAGTTTCTCAATTTGAAAAAAGGGACCTCTAAGCTCCATTACTAGTTGAAAAGAATAACGTAGTGGTCGCTAGGCTCAACATTTTATTTCATTTGAAAATAGCTATATAATAACAAACAATGGTCTAGCTTAGCGATCCACTAGGCTCCTATGATTACCAATTGTCATTGTAAGCACTATCTGTTCAGCTTTGGACCAATATTTTTTTCAATGATAGTAATTATATCGTATTGGATGGACTTCGCATGGAGGAACCAATTGCAACACTACATTCCAACAAGAAAGATGAAGAATTATATATTTCACCTAAAATATATCTTTGTAAATTATAATCCATATTTGTTTGTATCGAAAAATCTAGCAACGGTAGGCTCAAAACTTTCTTAATTTTAAAATAACTATTGAATAAAAAATCATGGTCTAGCTTATCGACAACTATAATCCTTTCATTACCTCTTGTCATAGAAATCACTATCTGTACAACTTTAGATCAATTGTAATTGTCAATGATTATAATTGTATCAAATTAGCTACATGTTACCTGGTGGAGCCAATTGATGCACTACTTTCCATCGAGAGGTATCAATACTTTCTATTTGTATCAAATAAAATTCTTAGCGACCGCTAAGCTCCATTACTAGTTGAAAGGAATAACGTTGTGGCCGATAGGCCTACAAAAATTCTAAATTTAAGAATAGATATATAATACCAAACAATGGTCTAGCTTAGCGGCCACTGGGCTCCTATCATTACCACTTGTCATTGTAATCACTATCTATTACACTTTGGATGGCTAGTTATTTTCATTGATTTTAATTATATCATATTGGGTAGACTTCACATGGCGGACCCAATTGTGCACTACATTCCATCAAGAGGCATCTAGTATTATTTATTTCTCCTAAGATATAAATTTGTAAATAGTAATCCATATTCATTTGTATCAAAGAAAAATCCTATCAACTACAAGGATCAACAATTTCTTAATTTCAAAATACCCATTGAATAACAAATCATGGTCTAGGTTAGTTGCTAATCCTATCATTCTTATCATAGTAATCATATCCATACTTTAGATTGATTGTAATTGTTAATGATTATAATTTTATCAAATTAGATGCGTGTAACCTAGTGGAGCCAATTCTTGTACCAAGATTTTGAAAAGAGGTATCAAGAACTTTGGTTCGTATCAAAGAATTTTTTTAGCAACCAGTAAGGTCAATTACTAGTTGAAAAGAATAACATAGTGGCCGCTAGGCCCAACAATATTAAATTTGAAAATAACTATATAGTAAAAAACAATGATCTATCTTAGCGGTTGTTAAGCTCCCATAGATTACCATTTTTCATTGTAATCACTACCTGTTATGATTTGGATTGATAGTGTTTTTCATTGATGTAATTGTATTGTATTGGGTGGAATTTACATGGTAGACCTAATTGTTACAATACATTCTATCGAGAGGACTGAATTTACTTAATTTTTATCATAATATATATCTTTGTAAACTATAATACATATTCATTTTTATCAAATAAAAATCCTAGCAGCCACTAGGATATAAAATTGTCAATTTCCAAGTAGTTATTGATTAATAATCGTGGTCTAGTTAGAGGCCCTAGGATATATTCATTACCTCTTGTCGTAGTAATAAATATATTTACATCTTTAGATTAATTGTAAATTTCAATGATTATAATTGTATCAAATTGGTTGTATATTACTTGGTGGATCCAATTCCTACACTATGTTCCATCGAGACGGATCAAGACTTTCGGTTAATATCAAATAAAATGTTTAGCAATAGCTAAGCTCCATTATTAGTTGAAAGGAATAACATAGCGACCACAAGGATCAATAGTTTCTAACTTTGAGAATAACTATATAATAACAAATAATGATCTATCTTAGTGGCCACTAGGCTCCTATCATTACCATTTGTCATTGTAATCACTATATGTTCTGATTTGGATCGATAGTTTTTTTCATTGATTGCAATTGTATCGTATTGGGTAGACTTTACATGGCATTAATTGTTACAATTCAATCGAGAGGATTCAAGACTTATTTATTTCTCTTAAGATATATCTTTGAAAATTATAATCCATATTCATTCATATCAAATAAAAATGGTATCGGTTGTTAGGCTCAACAATTTCTCAATTTCAAAGTAGCCATTGATTAACAACTCATGGTCTAGCTTAGAGGCCGCTACAATCCTTTCATTACCTCTTATCATAGTAATCACTATCTTTATATATTTAGATCAATTGTAATTTACAATGATTATAATTGTATCAAATTGGCTGCACATTACCTGGTGGAGCCAATTCTTGCACTGCTTTCCATTGAAGAGGGATCAAGACTTTTAGTTCTTATCAAAGAAAATGTTTAGCGACCACTAACCTCCATTACTAGTTGAAAGGAATAACGTAGTGGTCACTAGGCTCAACAATTTTAAATTTGAGAATAACTATATTATAACAAACAATGATCTATCTTAGCAACCATGTAGGCTCCTATCATTACCATTTGTCATTGTAATCACTATCTGTTCTACTTTGGATCGATAGTGTTTTTCATTGATTGCAATTATATCGTATTGGGAAGAATTTACATGGAAGACCCAATTGTACAATACATTCTATCGAGAGGATTCAAGACTTATTTATTTATCCTAAGATATATATTTGTAAATTATAATCCATATTTGTTCATATCAAAGAAAAATCCTAACAGCCGCTAGGCTCAATAATTTCTCAATTTCCAAGTAGCTATTGATTAACAACTCATAGTCTAGCTTAGAGGCTGCTAGGATCCTTTCATTACCTCTTGTCATAGTAATCACTATCTTTACATATTTAAATCGATTATAATTTACAATGATTATAATTGTATCAAATTGGTTATACATTACCTGGTGGAGCGAATTCCTACACTACATTCCATGTCAAGAGGGATCAATAATTTCAGTTCATATCAAAGATAATTTTTAGGCAAATGCTAATCTCCATTACTAGTTGAAAGGAATAACGTACCAGCTATTAGGCTCTACAGTTTCTAATTTGAGAATATATATAATAACAAACAATGGTCTAGCTTAGTGATCGCTAGGCTCCTATCATTATCACTTGTCATTGTAATCAGTATTTTTTCTGCTTTGGATCGATAGTGTTTTTCATTGATTGTAATTGTATCATTTTGGGAAGGACTTTACATGGCAGCCCCAATTGTTGCACTACATATTTATTTCGTATAAGATATATATTTGTAAATTGGAATCCATATATACGCTTGAGAGTAAGTGATATTTTTTGTATTTTTGATAAGATAAATCATTGCAACATATAATTCACATTGGTTCTTATCAAAGAAAATGCATAGTGACCGCTAACGCTATTTTATTTATTGAATGAAATGACATAGGTTTCGTTGGGCACAACAATTACTTAATTTGGAAATAGTTTATAGAATAACAAATCATGATATAGCTTAGTGGTTGCTAGATATATACCAATACCTCTTGTCATCATAAACACTCGTCTTTACAACTACCTTGATGGCTATAGTTTTTCATCGTTTTAATGCAAAAAACACCTTATGAAATTTCAAAAAATTCATGCCACGTGTCATCGTTTTACTGGTAGCTATTTATATTATAATATCACGGTTTCATATAGTTTCAAAATATTTTGTAATCATTTCTTTATATTTAAATATCGTAATAAATGTGTCAATTATAATGTTTTCTAACTATCAAATTCAAAACATGCCATGTGGCATAGAGTAATTGGATAGTTATTTTTCATTAGCGCACTACATCTAACATTATCTAGGTCAATTTTGATAAAATAAAAAATAAATATGCCTATACATTCATACACTTTATATCTTATGTTTTATTATAATATTATATGTTTTATTACGTTTTAACTATTTTAATCTATAGCCAATAACAAAAGGAGTTATTTTAAATATTGTTTATTTTTTCAATATCCCACACCTTTTCTTAATGAGTGGTAGATTAAAAATTTGAATTGTGAATTCCCCCAGCATTTTTGAGAATTTGAAATTTTCAATATTAACACAAATTCCCCCTCTTTAATTTTCAAATTTCCATATCCCATACTTTTTATATTTTCAAATTTTATAACGTGAAATGTGCTAGAAACAAATATTATATTCCCCAGAGAATTAGTTTTAAGGGTTTTTGTTTTTTTAGCCTTGCAGAACAAGAAATCATGAAATCATAGAATAATACAAGCAAGCCAAAGATTTTAGGGCCAAATGTGATAGATTCCAGGTCATTTTGGCTAGGGAAAAATTAGGTAGTAATTATAATCTAGTTCATGGATTAAAAAAAAGGTAAAAACTAGGAAGTAACAAAAAGGGTGCACACACACTGGGGAAGAAAAAGGGGTTACGGAAAAATAATGTAGATAGTTAGTTTGATGCAGCACTTACAGTGGTTTGAATGACATCACCAAGCACGAAATAATCTCAAATCTAAATAAGGTATTTATAAAAAATGTATACTATACTAAATGTGCACCTTTTTTTACTACAAGCTTTTTTCAGTCATTCGGTCTTCGATCGAATCCCATCTTTTTCACGTCAGTCCAACCCTACTTTTTACCTACAAAAATACTGCTCTCTACGAACAATCTCTGCTTACTAATTCTTTCTAGATAATTTTTTCAAATTAACTTGTGCTTACTAGTTCTTATCTTTTTCACGTTATTCCAACCATGCGTTACCCTATGAAAACATTCTCTATGGCCCAAGCTCTACTTAACCAGTTCCTTCTGATCATTTTGTCAAACTGAATTATTCTCCAAGAAAAATAAGGTTATTTGTTGTGCCCCTAACCAAATAAAATATGAATCCCTTTTTATCTTTGGTTTTTATTTAAATTGAACACTTTAAAGTTTCCACCAATTTATGTTCCCCTTTAGATTATTTTCTTCAATAATGATGGTATAGTCACATAGTCACTAATTTTTAAAATTATAATGTTTAGAGAGACTCAAAATATTGTTTTGGTATTCATTACGTATACATTTTTTTTTCCCTTTTAATACGATGATAGAAACAACCAGAGGTAAATATTTCATTATACATTTGTTTATATGCTTGTCACGTTGACTTTGTGAGAAGATGTTCGAGGTTAATAAAAATGGTTTAAAACTATAAAATCATATTAAGTTTTCAATTGTGAGATAATTTTTTGTGCAATGGAAGGTAAACATATTGTATATATGCCTAAATTTTATATATTAAATATTTTAATCACTCTGTATTTAAATTTATATATTAACTATTTTAATCACTATGTATTTATGTATTTTAGTCACGAAGATATAATTATTTTAAAACAATATTATCAATAGGCCACGTATTATTGGAGGAAGATATAGTGTTTTCATATATATTAATTCATTAGGGTTGCTATGGAAAGCCACAGTATTATTAGTCTTTATGGAAGGCCATAAACTAAAATGTTGAACATTACGGTTGCTATCAATTAACACATTAACGAATTATATTCTTAGCTTAGTGTCTGCTAGCTTATGTTATAACATATTATTTAGATATTAGTTGTTACTAGGATTTAACAAAAATAAGAAAGTTATTGCAAGCTTACTAGCCGTTAGGGTATAACACAGTACCATAGTTATAGCTTAGCGATTGATACTCAATTACAAATGTTTTGAATTTTTTGGCCTCTAAGACACTACCACAACATACTATTTGGAACATAGAGGTCACTAGGATTTAACAAAAAAATAAAGATATTATGAGTCTAGCATCTGCTAAGTATTGCCGCAACATATTATTTGGAGCTTAGCGGTCGCTAGGGTTTCACAAACTAAATTAAGGTAGTGTAATATTAGTGGCCAATAAGTACTATCACAACATAATATCTAAAACAAATATTTTGACAAGATTCAACATTTTAAATGAAATTAATTTTAGCTTAATGATCACTAGCATTTATAATTATGTAATAATGTAAGCTTAGCATTCGTTAAGATTTAACCCATAATATTTGGAGCATAGTGGCCACAAGGATTTAACACATTAAATTGATATTCTAGGAGGCTGACACCTGCTAGAATATGTATACTCGTAATTTTTGCAAGTTGTCGGTGGTATGCTTTAACAAATAATTTTAACAAATTTTGAGCTACATGGCATCTAGGTGCTTCAACAATAGAATATTTTGAGCTTAGATGTGAAATTTTTAGCTTAGCATCCACTAGCTTATGTTGTTACATTTTATTTTAAGATATGTTGTCGCTATGATTCAACAAAAAGCAAGTAAGATATTGCGAGCTTAACGGCCATTAGGTTATGCCTCAATTTTTTTTCTGAGCTTAGCAATTGGTTCTCAATAATGGATATCATGAAGTAATATGCCGCTAAGACACTACCACATCATAATATTTGGTACATAGCGGCGCTAGGATTTAACAAAATAAAGAAATATATTTTGAGTCTAGTGTCTTGTTATCCAACTTTGCACACTTTGCAAAATTGGACAATGAGGAGCTATTGAGCCCTGGGACTAAAAAAAATTCATTTATTTTCACTTTGGGTGATTGAATCAGACTCGATCAATTCCATGGTTTTACTATGTTCCCATGACCCTTTGGTTCAAGAGTAAACCTAGATAATCTAATCATGGTAAAAATCATTTTGGAGGGTCATGTGGGCGATGAGCTGAAAATAGCTTACCAAGCAGCTTGGTGAGCTACTCTGTGAGCTAATGTGTGTTGAAAGGTGAAACCGAGCTCTATTGTAGCTCATATCAGCTTGGTTAAAAGTGTAGGGTTAAGTACTACAAACAATTCTATGCACTGAGGTAAAATACCTCACAAGGTCATTGAAGGTGCCTCAAGAAATGAAATAACTTGGGAAACAAAGATATGGGGCAAGGATGAAGTGTTAGATCGCTACATTGATTCGATGAGACATTGATTTAGAGCTCAACTAGCGTGTGGATTTGGGTTATAATGTAAAATGTTGAGATACGAAGGATGAAATAAATTGTCTCACCATTTCAAGGTTCGGATAAAGGCTCGTTGATCTCATTTTGTTAAAAAAGAAGAGCTCATGAAATAAATTGGGTCGAGGTATTTGACATGAATTGGAGAAGACATCTCGAGAGATCTTGGTTGGATGAAGCTCACTATAATGAGTGGAACATGAAAAGATGACTAGTTCGGCTAAGGGAAAATGATCAATCACATGGAAAGTATTCGAGGTGCATTCTAGGTTGGAGAATGACACAAAGGTGATTCATTACACACGGTAGTAGCTCGTTTTGGGTTAGAGAATGACATAGGGTGAGATAGAAATCATCAAGTCGAGCAAGGAAGATGTAGCAGAGCAGTAATGACGATTTGTATAGAGAAATGAGAGCTTGGAATCGAGCTCAAAATTGAGTCGATGTTTAAATGTCTTATAGAGAACTTGGCAAATTGGCTGGTTGACTCAACATGTAGGATTTAGGCATGTTAGTGATCTTGGGAGAGTAGGTTAGTGAATTCTAGGTGGTTTCAATGAATACAAGCTCGATTGAGTCCCCATGGAATTTAGAGAGATCGATGAATGACAACGCCTCAACATAGAATGAGGTAAGCATGTGGATCGACATACATGAATGGTTAGAAGATCAACTTAGAGTTGAGAATGAGCTACTCATGCGCTAGGGAGAAATGTTGGAGTCTCTTAATCTAGCTAGTTGTTAGGCTCACCGAGCATGAGCTCAATACACAATAGGAGTTGACTGAGAAATGAAGGTCAGCCTAACAGGGAACCGAGTCAAGTAGAGGAACTCATAGGAAAGGAGTAGCTCAGGAGAGTTTGTCATAATATTGAACTCACATGATGATTGAGTTCACTTAAGGCCATTCATTGTGGAGAATCAGAGGTCAGGAGAAAAATCATTAAGTTGGGAATTAGTAAGATGGTGTCTGAAGTATGTAAAGGTGAAAGTGGGGAAGAATTAAGCCAATGGACCAAGGAAACTCGTGACTCCTTTCCCACATGGAGCGTCAGACCCACCAAGGGAATGTGAAGGGAATGTATCCTCTCTAACCAATTCGTGCCAATCATACAAGGTTGTCAACATGATAATGTTGAATACCTGATCAATAAGTTAACATGGTGAGTTAATCACTCACAAGTTGTTGGAAGACGTGGTGTCTAGGTCAGTTAAGGAATCACCATTCGATATGGGGTTATTGGTGAGATGAGAGACATGCAAGTAAATGAGGTTGAAGGAAATGTTGACGACCTCAGATTATACATCAAGTTGAGCTTGGTATGGAACAAAGTAATGATGTTTTTTAGAGGTTGTTGGGCACTCAGAGGGAAGCTCATGTGGGATGTGAGAATGCCAAATCAGTCATCATACTAGTAGGAAGAGATGAGCTACATGATGGGAAGAACAGATGGATCTGGGGCTAAATGAGAAGCATGCAAGGAGCTTGACATGATGTTTCTTAGGAAAGTCAATAATGAGGGATTGCCAAGTTCCATTGGCTAAAGTGGCAAGGAAAGTTTTGATTGAGATAAGCTGATGACACATGGATTAAACGTTGGACCATACATGTTAATAAGTAAATCACCAAGTTTAGAAAGCAACCTCATCCTTGGAACTTATAAGATGAGATCATATCGAGCTCAAGAAGGATCATAGGAGCTCAAATGGGAAACGAGCCAAACTCGTAGTCAAAACATGTATGCGAATAACTATTTCCATATCGGCTTGGTTTTGGCAAGTGACGAGAATGAAACTCGGAAGCGGTAAGTTCATAGGTCGGCCAAGTATGCGGAAGGAGGAGTTTGGCTAGTTGAACTAAATGAATAGATCAATTACATGAGCCTCAAACCATGTCAAAGGGAAGGTAGAATTATTTGGAAATGGGCACATATAAGCTCGAATCTGGGGAGGAAGTGTTACAAGTAGAAATTTCTATAGAACAAAGGTAGTAACTCGGTTGACTGAGTCATGGCCAATTCACATGGAAATAGAAATATGTAAAGTCGGAATGTATTGGAAGAAAATTATCGTAGGGAAATGCTCGAAGGATCATCAAATGGTTGTGGGAAAAATCAGATGTTGAGCCAGAGTGATCACACAAGCGAGGTGATGTTATAGTGAAAAAATGTGAGCAATGAAGATGCGAAGGAGAAAGCAACTTGGAGCCCAAGTTGACACCATAAACTCAACTGGTTCCTTGTTGGAAAGATCCAGCCACATAATGGACTCACTAAGATTAAAGGTAAAATATTGTTGATCTCATGGCCGAGGTTCTCATTCCATGAGTAATACATTGTAGTCAAACTCATGACTCAATAGATAGGAAAGTGAGCTTGAACATGATCTCGGATCATGTTAGCATATTGAAAATGACATGCAATAGTGTGGGAATGAAGTCCCTCCTCAATGAAGGTAAGGCTGCCTTTATTGAAAACCAACACTGTATTTACATCGATACATTCAAAATTGTATGTGGGGGGTGTTTTAGAACATAAATGGAAAGAAAAGTGAATGAGGGAGATGGAATGGAATGAAGGAAAGGAGTGGAATGGAATGAATTGAAAGAACATGCAAGAGTTAGGTAAAAACAGAGCCTAATATTGCACGAAGAGAAAAGATGAATAACTAACACAAATAAAATGGAGTTTGAGTTAGCTAAACAAGAATGTGTAAAAGGGAACACACGTGGGCAAGTAGATAATCAAAACTTGATCACTATGAACTAGAACAACAAATTAATAACGTTGACAATAATAGCAAAGACAATATTTACATGCAAGATTAAAACACTAACATCTAATGAACATAATAACATCAAATGCTATAAGAGACAATGAATGGGACACAAATTTCATATTTCATTAACTCCAAAATGTCTTCTCAAAAGAACACAAAGTTTCTTTCTTTGATGTAAAGCTTGCATACAAAATTATTTTCTTCTCCTCTCTCAAAGTCACCTTTACAAATGAGCCCCTCACTTCCTTTTATAACCCAAAAGTTGGTTACAAAGTAGTTAGTGTTTTACATGAACATTAAATAAGGCACTTAAATGACCTTTGACTTTTTCCAACCAAATTTTTAAAAAAAAACTAAAACTCGAAATCACTTAAGTGCCCATAGCTTCCTGAAAGCAAATAACAACATCCTTTTCTTAAAAATCCACTTTTTAAAATATACAATAATAACCAGTACCTTATCCATTGAAATGGGGTCTGCCTATCTCAAACATATGAGAAATGGACTCTCCCACTTCGTTAGATACCAAGAAAACTATCTCCCTAAACCGTTGGTGAAATTAGGATCTGCCGCTTTTGCTAGTTGAAAGGATATAAACCTTCCCAAAGTTTCAAACATCTTTTCTTCTTCTGGAGGTTCATTTGCTCTAAGAATAGCCTCACAAAATACCTGCAATTCAAGAATCCTACTTGGCATATCATTTAAATTAACAATATTTGATTGAGCTCTCTCAAATAAGTTCTTTAATTTGATGCACTGCTCCATTGAAACTGATGAGAAATTATTGGTGGGAGTGTACATGTCCTTAAAAAATTGTGAAAATTGCTCTTCCACCTCTTCCGATGGACACCTTTGATTATGTTCATTTAAAAGGTTACAAGGGATCTCAGCTATGAATTCTTGAATCAAGGCAAGTGAAGTGAAGGCTTCATTGCATATGCTCTCATAATGGATCATAGAATCCTCGAGAAGCATCTTCCTTGATTTAAGATGCAAAAACCAAAGAAAATGTGTCCCTCGATGTTCAAATTCAAGAATTCCTTTAATGGATAAAACTGAGGATTCCATAATCATCATCTCATGTAGACTAAGAAATATCTCATCCAAATTTGATATATTAGAAAAAAAAATTTCCTTGAAAGAAAGATTTGGATAAAGATACGCACTAACATCTTCATGGAGCTTAACCACTATTTTGATTGTCCCTTGGCCTAAAATGAAAATATCTGAAAGCCAAGTTTTAGTGACATGGCCTAATGTGTTTATTTCATATTAAAATTTGAGAGTTTCTTCATCAGGGGCAGCCACTGCATCAGGTACTGGGAAAGTGGATGATATAGGATTTATCAGATGTTGAATTGATTGTAACTTGGCAAGTTCTCTATTGTACAAAGATATGCTTCTTTCAAGAATCGGTTGATTCTTGCTATCACGATAAAGTTCATCTCTTTTGGTCCAGTCAATTCGAGGAAATGAGATAAAAGCAACTTCATCATATGAAGGATCAATAACATCTTCATCATCATTTACAAACAAATCAGGAGGGTTCTTGATGCGAAAGGCCTTAATATGAGCAAGTGTTAGGCCAGAAAACTCTCATCTTCTTACTTCATGCTTGTCTGAATAGGCAGCCCAAAAATCTTCCATGGTAGGATTATGTTGATACTTTGCTCCAAAAATCTTCTGCATATATCCATTGATATCAAACTGGGATCTCTTCACATATGGATGAATTGTGATGAGGGAAAACTCTTTTTCCATGATTTTTTCACTGAAAATATTTGGACATTGGTATTCCTTGATTTGGATTGGGAAATGAATTCCTGAACGATGATTTTTGCTGAGAAGACAGTGAACTTGGAATAGTTTCTACGCAAGCTTCATTAATGCCCATTTTTCACTGACGTACTTAGGAAATTTCCATGGGGTACCCGCAAAGCCGCTTATGAGAATGTAGGAAAAATATGACAATTGAATAAACCATGTTCCCCATTGGGAAATGACATTCATGGCTTCTTTGGAAAATCTTTCCTCTGTATTCATATTCAGGTTCCGAATCACGCGGAAAGTAAATGGATTGTTGACCCTTCTGAAATGGTGAGAGATATTTTTGAAACTTAGTTACGGGTAATAATGAAAAACAATATTTGATGGCCCCATGACTCCTCTTGTTTTGAGTCCAGAAAATAGCTTTCTTGTTGCTTCTGCATAAATCAGATACAATGTCATGTAGAAGCATCAAGTCATCTTAACTTCTATTAATTGTTTGTGAAGGGTAATACTGATAATGGTGACCTAATCCACAAACTCTTTCTTGGCAAGGATGATACAGATAAAATGATACATCCATGGGTGAAAAATCCTAGCAGAGGGTAAACCAAAAACTCGACTTAGGAGAGTAATCATGTCCATGATTTCTTCCATGAACTCAACGCAGTAAGTTCTTTGGGAAGCTGGTCAATTCGAGGCCTCTTGGTCGCTAACTAGTTGTTATTAACCATCTTTCTCCACCTAAGGGGTTCTTCATCCCAAAATTCTTGTGCTGACTAGAAAATGATATCTACATTGTTAGGAAAATTAGGTACACTGAGTAATTCCTCAATGTGCTCCGGTGTGATTAAGACGAAAGGCTCATGATCATCTTTAAAAATTCCTCATCTCTCAGGATCATAGTGCTCCGCATAAGTGATAACAAGCTCTGGACACTGAAATGAGACAGGAAATGTTGTTGCTTGGGGTAGACCACCATGGTAAAGCCTACCTGAGAATATGGTTTTGCCTTCAACTTTCACCCATTCACAGAATTGTATCAGTGATATTGTCATATGCTAACTTGATGGAATTGGGAGGAATGATTCCTTTGAATTCATACTTTAGCGCATAATTATTTGATTTCTCCACTGGCTTCTTCAATCTTCTTGTAGATTTGTTAGATTTTTTGACCATTATGAATTTCACAGAAAAATGACTCAGGCATGCAAAATAATGCAAGTGGGGTCGGGTCTCAATCTTCGAAATCCCCGTCAGTGCAAGAACAATATGACTTGTTTAATTATTACTACTATTATTATTATTTAATAATAATAATAATAATAATAATAACAACATGTCCTGATTACAAAAATTATTTTTTTAATACATCACACCGAGACTAGGTTTGAATTCCAACTCGGGCGACGACGTTTTTTTTAAATGTTAAATAAACGAAATCACCTGATTTCAATATCTCGATTTTTTATTGAATTTTCCGGAGCTAATTCTCCTTAGTACGTGTGAAAATGGTATGATTTTAATGAATGCGTGTAATTTTCTTCTCCTTACACATGAACAATATGTTTTTGCTTGAAAAATGCATGGAAGGTCTTTCCTCTTGCCTGGTATTTAGTATATTTCTAGTAAATTTGTGGCCAATCTTTGCTTTAATGTGGGCTATCCTTTCTTCTTGATAACTGCAAGTGCATGGACATATGGTGCATATGTTGGCTTACCAAGAAACAATTTTAACAAATGTTATGGCCTTTGTTGGTGAATGTATGATCTGTTAAACTGCTTGTGCATGGCCAATGCGTGGATTTTGACAACTGCTTGTGATTGGAATTTACCTTCTTGATGAATGCGTGGCAACAATGTTTTACATTTTTCTTTAATATTATTCAAACTGTTGCTTCCTTCCTACATGTTGTGTGGATTGTTTCCTTATGGCATGTGTGGCCTTTTTTATTCTTCCTTGATGCGTAGAAAAAAATTAACAAATGTTTGTGGCCTATGTGGTTATTCTTTCTTATCTAGGCATTGAAATATCTCTTTTATATTCTTGCGTTGAAACTTACTTTTCCTCTAAGGCGTGGAAGATGTTGTTTTTTAATGTGTGATGAGATTTAGCTGCCCCTTCTTGTCTTCTACCGTGAAAACTTATTCTTTGTTGCTGCTTTATTACTTGCCATGCGTGGAATAAATTATTGGACCATTCTCTTATTTTAAACAATGTGTGGACAATATTTTGGACTGTCCAGGTAAATGCTTGGACTGTTCTTTCTTCTTCCTCTTTTACAATGGTCTTCAGTGTATTGCTTGAGGGATGTGATAAAATATTACTCTGTTCCTTCGAAAGAAATAAGAAGCAAATGGAAAGATTCACATGACTCTTTCCAAAGAGTTTGATGGGGGAATTTATGAGGATTAATTCATCCCGTTAAAACAACTTCCCTCTTTCCCAGGTAGTGGCATTAATTTTCAGGAGGAAATGAGGAAATCAACTGCCAATTGCCAATGAAAATGGCAAGGTGGGCTGGCAATCCCCATTTTATTTCCCCATGTGGGAAATCAGGAGTTTTTTTCCCATTTTCCAATTCATTAATTTGGCAATTGAGGGAAGAAATCCCACAAGTAGGGATTTAAAACAAATTTACCAAAGAAGGGGAAATCCGGGCCTAGGAAGCCAATTTGGCACCCCCGACAATGAGAAGCAGAAGCTTATTTTTCCCCCGAAAATTAAAATAAAACTTTTCGAATGAATTTTAATTAATATTTATTTAATTAAAAACCCTAAAGTTATTAAAAATTAATTTTATCAAACAAAGAGTAATTAATTAATTAATATTTAACGCAGTTTAAGACCTGGCAGGAGGATTTCTCGCCGAAAATGGACAAAACGAAGACCAGAACAATCACAAAAATGAGACAGTCACGATGAGAGTGATAAATCACACAAAGTAACACTTTTGAAAAATTTCAAAATTTCCATTTTTTATTTTGTTTATTAAATTTGCGAAGTCAAAATTGGCTGATAACAAATCGATGGTTTGAGTTAATGGGAGGTGAACTTATGCATCGGCTCAATTTTCACGAATAATCCATTTAACATAAGTGGATGTCAACATGGGGTTGAGCAAGAAATGAGTCAGGAACATGGCCATTTTGGCTCAAACCAGGAAAGTAGATCAATTTGAATTCGAGCAAACCGGACGAAAGGGGAAGAGCTCATGCTTAGCTCTGCGATGGGCTCGAGCTCGTGTGGTAAATTAGTTGGGTAACATGATAGCGAATCTTGTTGGAAAGAGATTTTAAGTGGAACTCATAGAGATCGCATAGTTGAACACTGGAACTAAGTTCCATATTTTGTGAGTGGTGAGCCAAGATGGAAATTATGAGTCAGGGAGGATCACGCCATTATGACTCGTGGGGGTCAACTCTTCGTAGGAGCTTGGTTCTGCCGAGGCACCATGCCAAAAAATATTGGTGCATAGTGGAAAAGTGGGCATTAAGCATCTAATTTCCAAAGCTGCATGTGGGGAAAAATGGCCTCGAAACCCCTAATTCTCCACTTCAGAGTTGCATAGTGTGAATTCCATGCCAAACATGGAAAAATGGTGGTCGGGTTCCAAAACTAAAAGAGCAAACAAGGTGAAGTCATAGATTGGTATGAAGCGGTCAAAACGGAAGGTTCCACGAGGCTCATTCAATGAGTGGGAAACCCATCAAAGTGGTGAGAGGGGACCATTATATGAAGGATTTGGCCATGTTAATGCATGAAACACCAAGTGTGAACAGATTGTAGGTGGTGGAGGAATCCCAAGTGGCAAGTCGCTTTGCCAAATCAAGCCAAAGCTCTCATTCGAGGAAATACCAAAGAATAATATTTTATTTTATTAAAATATTTTGTTTAAAATATTAGTTTTTATTAAAAATATTATTCTTAATTAAATGAAAGAAAACTTCAATTTTTGAATTTATTAGGCATGATGAATAGATGCAATTATATGATGTAATTATCATAAAGGCCATCATATGCTATTATTGGACCCAAAATTTAGGCTTTCTCCCTCTTTCTCTTCTATAGAACTTTTTATAAATATAAGTTGGAAGCTCATTCCAATGAGTTGGACAAGTTAGACATTTGATAAAAGTACATATTTTTCAAGAATCCTCTCTCTTCTATAAGTTGTCCTTGTATGTTGAGGGGACTTTCAAGCCTCCTTTCAAGATTGTTATAGAAATCATTTCCTCTTCTGAATGTAATGATGCAATGTGCGCGTTGTTGAAGTAATAAAAGTGTGTGTTTTGTGACTACTCTTGGTTATTTCATCCTTCTATACTTGTTTGTGCCTTTCTCATGCTTGTAGGTACACTGTGCAAGTTCAAGTTTCTATTGCAGGTTCTTGGAGTTTTGTTCATATCAAGTGATGGAATATTGCATGCAATTGAGTTTTGGTGCTTGTTCACCCTTCTCAAGTTCATATTTCTTCACTAGAAGACTGATAGATTATTTTGTCTGATTTGAGTTTAACAAAGGGGACACATGTTTCCTAGCCTATGGTATTCAGTTACCCTCTCTAAGTTACAGTACGTGAAGTTGACTTGTGGTGCATAACACCCTCTTCAAATCAACCCTTCCTAAGTCTAGCAACACCCTTTATTTGGTGCATCACCATCCCTAGTATATTTTTATTTCTTCCAAATCTCTCTCCTTAAATCCCATGAAAATGTTAGCATAGGTCTAGACAACCATTTTATTACACTAGGAGTAGTACAACACTTAGTTTAGGAAGAGGAAGTTGGCCTTCTCTGCAGGTTCACCTCATTCCCAAGTCCTGCAACTTGAGAGGTGATCCCATGTTACCCAATCACACCGAACGTCCTATTCACGTTCTAGCCATTCGAAGGGTGCTGTGATTTGGCGATAACACTTCCACTAGGTATTTCCGTAACATATTATTTGGAGCTCAGTAGTTGCTAGGATTTAAAAAATTAAATTAAGGTAGTATGAAATTAGTGGTTGCTATGTACTGAAAATACATAATATTTAAAAAAAATATTTCAATAAGATTTAACATTTTTAATGAAATTGATTTGAGTTTAGTAGACTTTAGCCTTTACAATGATGTAACAATTTAAGCTAAGCGTTCATTAGGATTTTACCCAAAATATTTGGAGAATAGAAGTCATAAGGATTTAACACATTAAATTAAGATTCTAGGAGGCTAGCATCTGCTAGAATATGCATACTCATAATATTTACAAGTTGTTAACGGTATGCTTTAACAAATTTTGAGCTACACGACATCTAAGTACTTTCACAATAGAATATTTTGAGCTTAGATGTATCGAGCATTTAACAAGAAAAAGAATGAAATTTTTAGCTTAGCATCCACTAGATTATGTTGCAACATATTATTCTAAGATATGTTGTTGTTAGGATTCAATGAAAAATTAAGTAAGATATTGCAAGCTTAGCGACCGCTAGGTTATGCCTCGAAAACATTTTCTGAGCTTAGCGATCGGTACTCAATAACAGATATTTTGAACTCCTAGGATGCTAAGAAACTACCACATCATAATATTTGGAACATAGTGTTCAAAATGATTTAACAAAATAAATAAATAAATTTAGATTCTGGCGTCCACTAGGTATTGCCGCAAGATATTGCTTAGAGCATAACTGTCACAAGGATTTCAAAAATTAAATTAAGGTAGTATGAAATTAGCGGTCGCTATATACTGTAATAGCATAATATTTAAAAAAATGCTTTTGATAGGATTTAACATTTTAAATGAAATTGATTTGAACTTAGTGGTTGACAAATTTTACAATGATGTAATAATTTAAGCTTAGCATTCATTAGGTTTTAACCCATAATATTTGGAGCATAGTGGTCGCAAGGATTTAACACATTAAATTAATATTCTAGGAGGTTAGCATTTGCTAGAATATACATACTCATTGTTTGCAAGTTTTCGATGGTATGCTTTAATAAATGAAATTAACAAATTTTGAGCTACACAACATCTAGATGTTTCCACAATAGAATATTTTGAGCTTAGATGTCATGAGCATTTAATAAGAAAAATAATGAAAGTTTTAGCTTAGTGTCAACTAGCTTATGTTGCAACATATTATTTAGATATTAGCTGTCACTAGGATTTAAAAAAAATAAGAAAGCTATTGCAAACTTAGCGGTCGCTAGGATATAACACAATACCATATTTTTAGCTTAGCGATTGGTATTCAATAACAAATATTTTGAACTTGTAGGCCACTAAGACACCACCAGATCATAGTGTTTGGAACATAGTGGTCGTTAGGTTTTAACAAAATAAAGAAATATATTGCAAGTCTAGCATCCACTAGGTATTGCTGTAACATATTATTTGGATCTTAACAGTCGCTAGATATTTCCCCAACATATTATTTGGAGCTTAGCAGTCATTGGGATTTTACAAATTAAATTAAGGTAGAATGAAATTAGCGGTTGCTACGTAGTACCACAACATAATATTTAAAACAGATATTTCCATAGGATTTGACATTTTAAATGAAATTGATTTGAGCTTATCGACTGCTAGCCTTTACAACAACGTACTAATTTAAGCTTAGTGTTCATTAAGATTTAACCCATAATATTTGAAGCATAGTGGTCACAAGGATTTAACACATTAAATTAAGATTCTAGGAGGCTAGCATACACTACAATATGCATACTCATAATGTTTTCAAGTTGTTAGCGGTATGCTTGAACAAATCAAATTAACAAATTTTGAGCTACACGACATCTAGGTGCTTCCACAATAGAATATTTCGAGCTTAGATGTCTTGAGCATTTAACACGATGAAAAATGAAAATTTTAGCTTCGTGTCCGCTAGCTTATAATGTAACATATGCTTTTAATATCTGGTGTCGCTATGATTTAAAAAAAAACATGTGAGATATTGCGAGCTTAGTGATCGCTACTCATTTACGGATATTTGAGAATAATGTACGCTAGTTTATGCCACAACAACATATTTAGAGCTTAACATATCTAAACAAAAATGCATGTTTAGATGAGTATAGCATTTGGAATTTATACATGAATATTCAATCAATTATAAATATTCATCTATTAACATGTCATACATATTACAGTTCTTACCCACCCATCTCAGATACTACAATTTATGATTCACTGTGGTTCTTCCTTAACTATGGGTTGTTGATGATATGATTATGTGGGCACAATTACTTCCTGGGTTTGCTGCTCTTGTTCAGGACATGTTTTACCATCTTGCTCTCATGCCTCCTTAATAATGTTTTCACAAATATGAGAATATCTGGTTATCTTTTTTTTCAACAATCGGGCTTCAATATAGCACAATAGAATTGTCAAGCAAATCCTTTTGACTACCAATTGCTTTTTTTGAAATTTCCTTCAGAGTCTCTATTTTCTATATTTTTTTCCTTGTTTTGGAAACAATCTCAATGACATGTGAAGTTTTTCCTTCGTTCACCTCAGCTATTCTCCTTTTAAAATTAAATAAGAATTTCTTAAGTGATGTCATGAAATCTTCATCAAAAACCAGTTCATGGCTACTGTTAAATACTTCCATGACTGAAGCTTCTATGAAAATATGATTTCGTCTAGAAATAATTTCGTCAAGCTAAAAAGAAAATATTATTACCTATTAATTCCATTCCCTTAGTATTTCCTTCATATAATTAGCATATGTATGGCATATACCAATATCATCTATGGTCATAATTGAAGGGTCTTTAAAAATTACTTTTTCAACGGCCTACCCCATTTGTATTAATGTTTTCTGCATCAATGTCATTGTTGTAATGATTTTTTCATTATTTTGCAACAATGGTTCTGCCTCCTCCTTTACATCGATGCATTTCTTTATTTTATTGTACAAGCCATGCAATGCATCTTGTACATTAGAAAATATGTTGGGAGGAACTATGGCCTTTAATTAAGTTTCAAGATCTTTATTTCTAGCACGTACTCATCTCATTACTTCTACAGATGCTTCATCTACAGCCCTTATCAAGTATTCAGGATCTTCGTCATATTGCACCACTTGGGAGCCTTTGTCTTTCCTTTTATTTGTAAGAGTGAAGCAATCTTTTAATTTTTGTACCAAACAATGGCTTGCTGTGTTGACATCATTTTTTTGGTTACCCTTCTCAAGGTTCCCATTCTTGGATTAAAATAAATGTTTACAAAGTGATATTCTTGTACCTCCTAATCTAGATTTTATTTGTGCAAAATTACTAATTTCTTTACTCAATTTTGTATTGCTTCATGTGAAATGAAGGGAGAAGATTGAGAGGGTTGCATTGGGGCTTTGCTGGCTGAAATTTTAGTTTACATAGTTTCATGTTCTTCATCTGATGAAGTTAAGGCATATGCCACCAAATTTGGAGCTTTATTTGGTTCATGAAAGACTTCTCGAAACTCATATTGAGATTCAATTAGTGGAGATAAGGGAGCACAAGGATTTTGTGAATGTTTTGAATATAAATCTTCCTTTCTTTACTAAGCCTTATTTATAATAATTTCTCTCAGAAGTGGAACCACACTTGTCTCCTTCATATTCTACTTAATTAGGCTATCTTGTGTTTGGGTAATCCATACCCAATAATTATCATAATGCATGTGATTATACGATATATTAAAATGTCCTTTATGTGAATTTAGGTGCTTGGAAACCCTTTTCATTTTGTCATATTTCCTTAAAGGGTGTTTAGGGAGATGAAATGAATTTCTATGGGCCGAGGAAGCCTTCAAATTGGGCCACCTATTAAATTTTCTGTATGCCACATAGATTAGGAGATGGGATGTCTTTTAAGCTTCTTCTCCTTACACTTTACAACAACACCATTGCAAATCTTATATGTAACCTCTTGTTCTGGCACATAATATGGAAACTAAAAAGGAGGTGTAAAAATCCCCTCAATTATGATAACCATATATTTTGGATAGAATAATATGGATCCCATTTTCCTTATGGAAGTGAGAGTGGCATCATATATTCTTGGTGTCGTCATTTCATGTAATTATTGATAGAGAGTAGGATACAAATAAGTGCATGTATCTTGAATATATGATCTGAAGCAATGGGCATACAAGTTTGAATATTTCTCATTTACCTTCAAAGGTCTCTAAGGATACCAAATTTGATAGAAATCTAGACATTCGAGAACACCACAGACATCATTGAGAAGATATGAAACCATGTAAAATGATTTCTATTTATCGATGAAATTATTTATTTATCTCACTAAATTAACCATGAGAACTTTCCCTAAGGAGGTAATCTTTCTGTCCTCAATAATAAAATAAATTAAGGGGATCTAGGAAACATCCACCTTAGATATTGAAAATTTTCCATATAGCCTATTCATGAGGGCCATCCCAATACAGACTCTTGGTCTAAATCTTTTAATAAGGATATCATAAAGATTATAATAATCCATATTATCTAATGGGTCAAATGAACAACTTTGCAAAACATCTCTTACTCTCCTTTAGGCCATTTAGAACTTGACTTTTTTTTAGTTGTATAAGGAGTTTGACTCTGGAAGTTCATAATAACTTTTTTATGCATTCCCAGCAAAAAACCTTATTTTGTTTTTCCCTGATTTAGAAAATAATGACACATCCTTGGACTTGGCATGAAGTAGATAGTAATCGAACACTTACATAAATGGAAGCACGTCTGGTTTAGTAGAAATTAAATGGAGACCATCTATTTTTATCACCCTTATGTCTCAGAAACACAACGCTTGATCTTTCGGTATACGCTTTTTGTCCACGAGATCAAAATCAACACTTTCATCATGTACTGCAGAAAATAGAGTTGATTAATGTTGAAATTCATCATGTAAGGAAACTGGATCAAACATGGTATCTCTTACTACTATTCCATCCTCGTTGTAATAAAAATAAGCATCTACCATCAACATTACCATCTCTCCCGCCATGTTTAAAAATTAAAGGGCCACGAACATTGCATACATGATCAACATAAATAATTACCGAGACAAATGACCTAATTAAATTTATGACAATATTTATATGTGCCTAATTTTGAATATTAGGTAATCTTAGAAAATAATTTCCAAATAAATGAAATAAGTGTTGATCCTAGCGGTCACAAGGGTCAGCCATAACTAAATATTGAGAGTTTAATGATCGCCAGACATCATTCACAGAATTACTATTAATGGAATGAGAAAAGCATGGTTGTACATGCACCACTGAGGGGTCACAGAATACATAGTTTTAACCATGGCATTCTCTACATGTCACTCCAGTAAAAAATATTAATGCAATGAGAGAATTCTATCAATAAGGATTTAATAATTAGGTAGTCCATATCCTAGTGGTCGCTAAGTTTAGCCATAATGAAATATTTAGAGATTGGCCATATCTAGGCAATATTCACTGGACAACTATTAACAGAATGAGAAAAATTTCTCCAATCTTTGAACTTGTAGGGGGTCAAGATATACATAGAATTGATCTTAGTGGTTGCTATGTTTAACCATAATGTATTATTTAGAGATTCGTTATATCTAGGGTTATTTAAAATACCAATCATTGCACTATTGAGGGGTACATACATAAGTATTTCTGATCTTAGCAGTTGCTAGGGTCATCCTCAACATATTTTTTTGAGCTTAACGGTTTACAAGAATCATTAACAAATAAATACGTACTTATTATCCTAGTTGTTACTACGATTAGCTACAACGATATACCTATAGCTTACCATTCGCTAGGCATCATTAACAGGTAAACTACTAATGCATTAATAAGAAAATATATAAATCTTAGTGGTTAATAACTTCTGCATTGAAAAAATGTTTTGAACTTAATGTTATTTAAACACGATTCAATGGACATCTAATATTGACTTGAGAAAATTGTTGTAATACATGTATTCATAAGGGATCAACATTTACTTAGGTCAAATTAGTTCGTTGCAAGATCATGAATATGTCTCATTGCTAGGCATCATTCATAGAATTAATATTAATGGAATAAGTGAAGACATTTTGTACATGCACCACTGAAGGGTCAAGATATACGTATTTTTAACCATTGCATTTTCTAGGTGTCACTCTAGTAAAAATATTAATGAAATGAACAAATTTTATCAATACAAGCACTCTTGAGGCTTCAAGGCTTACGTAGTTCAGATCCTAGTGGTTGCTAAGTTCATCAATAACTAAATATTTAGAGATTGGTAATATCTAGGAATTATTCACAGGGAAACTATTATTAGAATGAACAAAATTTCTACAATCTTTGAACTAGTGGGGGTCATGATATACGTAGTGTTGATCTTAGTGGTCGTTAAATTCAGCCACAATGAATTATTTAGAGATTCTTTGTATCTAGGCTTATTTCAAAACACAACTTGTAGTCATAAAATCATGCACTTTAGACATTATTTATCCTAGTTTCATACTACTATTTATAAGGTTCTTGAGTGAAGAAAGTACTAATTAACCCTCGTCTTTTGGCCATCTTGTTTTATTTTCTTTCGTCATTCTCGATATTTTACTTTCACATGCCCAATTTGTTTTGGTCATTTACCATTATTTTAGCCTCGACTGGGGCACCCAAGATAGTACTAGGGAGTTTGTGGGAGCCCTAGTCCCACCAAGGGTGCCCCGGTCCTTTCACACTTTCCCACCAATTCTTGGGATCTTTCTAGCCATTTTGGATCCTTATCTTTTTGAAGGTTGACCATTTCAGGGTTAATTATGAAATTGGATCAAGAGAACCCTATAAATATAAAGTTATGAGACCATAATGAGGGACCTAACATCACTTAATACTATCACTCATCTAGATTTTCATCCATCTATTGCATTGGATATCACTTGCATCCACATAGCTCTATTATCAAGGCACAAGGCTAGGACATTTGCATCACACTTCATAGGGAAAGGGATTCTATTCTATTATATGCACACATTCTATTACATTTTATACACATAGTTATCGCTCACTACTTTAAAGAGTGTGACTAGAACAAGATAAACCTAGGGCATGTTCGCACACACTTACACATAGAACTACATTGGTTCTAAGATGTAGTGTAACACTCAGTTAGTAAGTCCACCATGGTGGTAGCTGAGGTCAATCCAAACCCTTCGTATGCATTCTTTTTTAAGGGTTTGATACTTGTTTTGGGGTCTTGCAGGTATTTCTTTCATGTTGGATTATTGATGACATCTGACTTGGGACAACAAAGCTGATGTGAAAAACATCTAGGGTTTCAGACCATTTATTGAACTAGTGAAGATCAGTTTCAGAGATTTTTAATAGATCAGGGTGCCTATATTGCATACCAGAGTGCTTACGGGCTCCCTAGTCCCTCTCTAGGCACTCCAGTCTAGATAGATCCTCCAAATCCATCCTTTTCAGGAATTCTGTACAATCATTCCTGCTTCTGGATTTTCTAGTCATCACTGCAACACTGTCCTGTGAGCTTCTGTTATTCAGATGAGTTCTTTCCTCTTCTCTTTTGTACATTAGGGTTAGCATTTACTTATGCATAGTTGTTTATCTTACTTGCATACTTCTTTACTACATTTATTTACTTTATGATAGTTGTTCATAGCTTAGATTAACTATCCCCATACTACATAGTTAAATTTTTGTTAATCATTTTTTTGAACCCGGCTCAATCATAAATGCTTTTAGGTTCTTCCTTCTTACCTTATCATTCTAGGTTTTATTTTCCTTTGCCATGGATCACTCTCATGAGGAATTTATTGAAGCTCACCTTAAGGCCATCAATGATTACCTTGTTGAGCATCCCCAAGATTTATATTTACTTGTTCATGTCGCTCATGAGGAGGCTACTAAATTGGCAGAACTCATTTCTTCTGTCACCGTACCCACTTACATTACCACTCAACCGCCTACTTTTGCTCTTCCTCCCATTTCTACTATTGTTGTTTCTATTCCTACTCCTACCAATCATTTTACGCCACCTTTGTTTCTCATGTATGGAAATTATCATATGTTTTCAATCAAGACTTAACTTCTCTTTATCATGATATTCAAGCTCAAATTCATACGTTGCAACAGGGCACTTCGCATGCATCAATATTTTTAGATTCCATCTTGTTATTGCATACTCCATTTGCACCTGCCATCTCTACTTACCCACTTCCTCCTAGTTTTTTACCCCTAATATTCCCATTTTCAATGGGAATGTTGACCCATAAGATAACCTTAGATTGTTTCATGTTGCTTGTCTTGACTTCACTAATGATCATACACTTTTAACTAAGTTATTTCCTCATAGTCTCAATGATTATGTGATGTGTTGGTTCTACAACTTACCTATTTACCTAGTAACATCCTTCACACATCTTGCTAATGGATTTATTACTCATTTATTCATCAATATTAGATCTAATATATTTTACACCCATCTAACACAGCTTAAACAAGGATCAAATGAACACCTAGACAACTACATTTTGAGGTATACAAAAAATCTATCCAAGATGAAAAAGTGCTTAAGGTTCATGATTTATTTATTCAGAGTCCATTACCACCTCTATAAGAGAGTGTTATATTCAAGACCTCTCCTTCATTTGATCAAATTTTTCATACTCTCAAGATTTGTGAGACTAAACTCATATCCATAGGAAAGCTTAAGTATCAAGAACATGCTTCATCTTCCACTTGTTTTCCTAACAAGATGCCATTTAAAAATTCTACAACTAAACCAACTGACGCTAAAATCATTTTCAACATCATCACTCCTACTAGGGAGGTTCAATCAAAACAACCTCAGTGTACATTTAACAACTTTTCCATGGCTTTGCATCTTATATTGAAATAACTTATTGAGATCAATCTTATTACCCTTCCCCCACCACTCGAATTAGACCCGTTGCACCTAAAAGATATGAACTACGATGAAAAATTCCGTTGTGATTATAATCAATGTGTGGGACATTCTACAAATAGATTCCCAAAAATTTGAATGATCATACAAGACCTAATTGATAACAATAAACTATAGTTCCCAAATTATACTAGCTCTACCCTAACCAATGACAAGGGTAACTCAAGCTCTTTAACAATGACTCTCAACAACATGAAAAACAAACATAAGAATCTTCTGATAATCATGTGTATCAAAAAGTATCACCTCCTGGATCAAGAGCTCTAGATTTCGTAGTTGCTAACATTGAAGCTTCACCACCAATCATTTCTTTTTCCAATGTCGATTATCATGCTAATTTTACATCTAATCATTTACACATTCATGCATCTATTGGCTCGACCTCCATCAAAAACACTAAGGTTGACCCATCATGGCCCATTAGTGCATGTTCTATTTCACTTCTCAAGGCTGTTGGGTATCCTTTATCCCAAACCGAATACTGTTTTGTAAAACCTTTTTGGGTTGTTAATTTGCATGTTACAGTCGGCCCCCTTACAATGCTTGTGACTTTCCTCATAGGAAACATAGTTGACGGCTGTGATATGCTTATTGGTCTCAATTGGATTCATCACTCTCAATCCTATCATTTCTATGAATCACTTACAACTCAATTTTATCCATAATAAATAGGTCATTATATTGACAATGTCCCTCCATCTACTCCATTATCGTAATCGCCTCGTACAGTCATTGACATGTCATCTACTTCTTCTACCACATCTCATTCTATATTTCTCAAAGCATAGTCTACTCCTAGCTCACCTACTTGATGTACCATCTGCATAACTGCATCATACCGCTAGTCCTACACATCGACATAGGCCCATTCCTAGGAAAATCACTGTATCTCAACGTCGATTGCCACCTTGATTTTATTTTGCATATATATTCATCACCTTCACACTCAACATCACATCGATTTCCATCACCAATATATTTTACTATGCCATGGCCTACCATCCTATATTCATCCCTCATATGCATCTAGAATTCATTCAGAACCACAACATTTGTGTACCACTACACAGCCACTAGTAGACCATCATCATCCTACACTTTCATCCTCATAGACATGAAGTGGAGGACCTTCGTACTTCACTCTCATTGGTTAGTTTACTCATTTCTATATATTCAGGGGGAATAACACCTAATACACCTTCCCCTCCCATTTCATCATATCATGTCTATCATCTTTACATTTTCACATAGGCATTTTTCATCATAGATTTCATTATCATTCGTCACTCAATGATGCAATCTTGTGCTTCACTTCACACTTGACTGTTGAGTGGATTACCACACATGAACCCCACACACTACACTCATAGGCATTACACACTACAACTCAGTCACACATCGTGCGTCCTACAACATACACCATACATTCTCCACATTCAGTCTACAAGTATTGTGCCATTTCCACATTTATACATCATACATTAGTACTCAGTCCTACACATACTTCTACTCGCGTTTTTCACTACATACTACTATTGGGCATATTGTATAGCACATATCTAGGCCATCTAAACAGATTATATTTCATTTTAGGCATTGTATCACTACATTGCATCTAGTTACCTATGATTTACATCTTACATTGTGTGTCTTCACCTCACACATTTTATACATACTATACTCAGTCTTCATTACATATGCAGTCTAACATCATTCCATCCTACATATTACATTATTAGTCTTCCTACACATGTTACATCACGCACTATACATCACATTTTATACATTCTACACATCTACCATCACATTTTACATTGTGCATTTTTACATATTCTCTTCATTACATGGTAATCCTTTCATCATTACATAAATTAAATTGTCTTTCTATGTGTTGCTACACTAACCACCCTGACAATGTACTTTAGTACCTTGGTCCATACTCGACTTGCTAAGGATTTACAAATAAAATGGACCTGTACATCCATCACATGTTTGCTATTCGACCTTTTATCATGCGACAATCCTAGGCTAGTGACATATGCTTTAGGCTAAATTGTCACCTATTCTATCATTTTGTAGTGGTATACACCTTAGATTACATCAACACTCCTTCCTTTCATCTGGTAGTGACATACGCTTAGGGCTAAATCATCACTCATGCATTCATCTTATAGTGATATATGCTTAGGCTAAATCATCACTTATATGCTCATCTAGTCGTGATATATGCTTTAAGCTATAAAGTTCATGCACACATCATCGTTATGTTCACATCTCATCACCACACCCACACAATCATCACAACGCACATTAGACATAACACACACTACTCGACCATTTCTCTGATGACACACTCGCGTTTATGGTTCATTCTTGACTGTTGAGGGGTAAAACAAAATGAACCTCATTGCATACACTCTCCATTCACTTGGGGGGGATGCAGTCTCCTATCATTCCATCTTACCTTCCATTCCATCCATCCACAGCTTATTGAATTTTATTGGGGGCATTTACTCTTGTTTACTAGTGTTTTACATGATCAATTTACTACACATGTTATATTGATTTCTTATATGTCATTATATATAGTATCCACACATGCGTGTTCACGTGTTTTTTAGTTGTAATCACATATACATATTTTTTACATGCAACAAGGATTCTCACCTTATACCCTTCCTACACTGGTCGTCAAGGGAATCCACATCCATATCTTTCAGGTGCTATTGTTTCATTTTGTACTTAGCACTTTACATTACTTGGTTATTCACACTTTTACATATTGGCTATTTCTCTAACATGCTAACATTTTTTCTATGTGAAACACTTGTTTTACAAGATTACATGTTTCAATGAATACTTGTTTTACTTGTTTTTACTTGTTTATCATTGTTTACTTCTTATATACGGGCCTTGCCCTATGTTTAGTGTGCACACTTTTTTATTGTTTGCGGCCATGATGGTCTTACATGTCTTGTGACATTGTGAGTGATATCCCATGTTTGTAACCCGCTTTGTGTGGCTTCCTTGTCTTCTTGCATTTTTACACTACTTTTCTTGGTAGATTTTACACTCTTTGCGTAGATTACACATTGTCCTTTTACATGCATGTGTGTTCATACTAACACTTTTCTTTGGTTATCCATCATTTTTTGTGCATTCCTTGGTTTCTACCAAGTGCATCCCCTTCCCCTTGCAAGGAAGAGTTTCAAAGTATATGCGGTTGGTCCTCTTTTGGGGCCGCCTTCTCTTATCGGTAACATCACATATGCCCCCAAAGAGAGGGGGAATCATTTGGGTTTTTACATACTAACACAATGCATCTACATCGGTTTGGTTTAGTTATACACAATGAGTGGGTTCAGACCAATCTACAAAAACCATACACAATGGATTTTATATGACATGGTGTCCTTAGCATTCTAGGAAGTAGTTAGAGGCTTGGAGGTTACAGTGGATGTGCCTCTCTACACTACTTTAGCTAGTGGTGTCAGATCACCCAAAAAAACTAGGATGTATAGGGAATCAATTAAAGGTTTGAGGACACAATTAGTTCATCCTTATACATCTTTGGCCTATGGCATGAGATCACCCAAAAAATTTACAACAGAGGATATCCTTCTACACTCTCTTTCTCAGCATGGACCAGGTGCACATGTTCCATTTACATTTTCCAATTACATTTGTGTATTTTACATTTACATGATTTCATATGCATGTGTCTTTTACATTTCATTTTTACACATGCATACATACATATTTGAATACTTGATCATTTTCTCCTTACAGATCTGGTTGTACGAGAAACAAGCAGTCAAATGGGGGTAATAAAAACAACAACGTCAACAACAAAACTTTGTGACAGTACACAATTTACTAACCATGCAGGTACAATCACACACCATAGTAGCTACACACGTGTTCCGCCCTAGGTTCACTCTCATCATATTTTATTTGTGAATTTTTCATCTTCAATTTCCATGCTCCTCCATCTTTTTTTCATTCCACGCTTTTTCTAGTCCTTTGGCAACATTTTTACTACACTCTTCATGGACCTCATGTACACATCTCTATCTACTTTATGTTACCCGAGATATCCTCTCACCAACATAAAGTGGGGGAAAATTTAGTCACAAAATCATGCACTTTAGACATTATTTATCCTTATTTCATACTACCATTTAGAAGGTTCTTGAGTGTACTAAAATTTAGTCACAAAATCATGCACTTTAGACATTATTTATCCTTATTTCATACTATCTAAATGGCCATCTAAATACAATAAAACAAGATGGCCATCTTGTTTTATTGTATTTATTCATTCTTAATATTTTACCTCCACATGCCCAGTCTGTTTCATTCATTTACTGTTATTTTAGCCTTGGCTGGGGTGCCTAGACTATTACTAGGGCGCTCATGGGCACTGTGGTCCCACCACAGGTGCCCCGATCCTTCTCACACTTTCCTACAACTTTTTGGGCTCTTTCTAGCCCTTTTGGATCCTTATATTTTTGGTGGTTAGCCATTTTTGGGTTAATTATGAAATTAGAACAAGAGAACCCTATAAATATAAAGTTATGAGAACATAATGAAGGACCTAACATCACTTACTACTATCACTCATCTAGAGTTGCATCCATCTATTGTATTGGAGATCAATTACATCCACATAGATCCATCATCAAGGAAAAAATCTAGGACATTTACATCACACTTCATAGGGAGAGGGATTCTATTCTATTCCATGTACACATTCTATTACATTTTATACACGTAGTTATTGTTTGCTACTTCATAGAGTGTGACTGGAACAATAGAAACCTAGGGCATGTTCACACACAATTGCACATAAAATTAGATATGGTATGAGATGTAGTGCAATGCTCAGTTAGTAAGTCCACCATTGTGGCAGCTGAGGTCAGTTTGACCCTTTCATATGATTTTTTAGGGTTTGATGCTTGTTTTGGGGTCTTGTAGGTCTTTCTTTCATCTTGGATTATTGGGAGACATCTGGTACGGGACACAAGATGATGTGATAAACAACGAGGGTTTTGGACCATCTTCTAAACCAGTAAAGATCATTCTCAGAGCTTTTACGCAGACCAAGGCACCCAGATTGCAGACTAGAGTGCCCGCAGGTGCCCCAATCCCTCTCTAGGTGCTCCAGTCTAGCTAAATCCTCCAGATCCATCCTTTTTGGGATTTTTGTATAGTCGTTCCTACTTTTGAATTTTCTAGTCATCACTACGACACTATCCTTTGAGATTTTGTTATTCATCTGAGTTATTTCCTCTTCTCTTTTGCACATTAGGGTTAGTATTTCCTTTTGCATAGTTTTTTAGCTTACCTGCATACTTCTTTACTGCATTTATTTACTTTATGACAGTTTTTCATAGCTTAGATTAACTATCCCCATACTACATAGCTATTTAAATTTTAGTTATTCAAACCTATTATTGCATTGATCAAAAGAATACCAATCCTTGCACTATTGAGGGGTACATACATAAGTATTTCTGATCTTAGTAGTTGCTAGGGTCATCCGCAACATTTTTTTTTGAGATTAACGGTTTATAAGAATCATTAACAAATAAATACGTACTTCTTATCCTAGATATTAGTACGATCAACTGCAATGATATAAATTTATCTTAGTAGTCGCTAGGCATCAATCATAGGAAACATACTAATGCATTAACGAGAAAATAGATAAATCTTAGTGGTCAATAACATTCACCTTGAAAAAATATTTTGAACTTAGTGTTTGCTAAACGAGATTCAATGGACATCTCTTTAACTAATTATAATTGTATAATCTCCCAGGTAATTAAATATAAAAATTTCCATATGCTTCCACCTAAAAAAGTAATTTCAATAATCAACTGATAAATTTAGTTCAATTAGCGGTCATAACATTAAGTTAAGTTCGATTTTCTATCAAAGAAATGAATGAATAACATCCCTTTCTAAACAGAAATCTATTTTCCTTCACGTTTTCAAGAACAAAGATTTTGTTAGCTTCTAACAATCATTGTTGTCCATAGTTCTAAGAATTTTAGGAAAACATTTCTCGGTCCTCTTACAAAAAAATGCATTTCTTGCAAGCACAGTATAAAAATATTTCACAATTATTTATGGATCATCAGATACCAAAACTTTTGAAATGAGATTTTATTGTTAAAATGCGTGAAATAATAATGTACCATAAACAAAATTGACTATCGGAAGGGAAAAAAATGGGTTTTTTTGAATAGGCTATCGAAAATTCTATTTTTACATAATATCAATAATTGGGAAGTGCTAAAAATGGATTTTGTTTTACATAATTTTTCCCATAGAAATAATTAGAGATTGGGTGTCACTAATCAACATTAACATGAAAAATATTTATGTAATGATATTTTTACGGAAAAAGATGCAATATTGACAGGTCACAACATACGTACTTTTGTTCATGGTCGTCACTAATATGTGCAACAATGAAATATTTAAATCTAAGTTTTTCCTATGCTTCATTAATAGTAAAAACTATTAATGTAATGAGAAAATTTTGGAAATATTTTGAGATTAATGGGCACTAGGTATCATTACTAGGAAATACACTATGAGGAGTCAACACATTACGAAATTCTTAGCGATCACTATGATCAGCATCAAAAAAAATATTTTAAACTTAGTGTTTGCTATGCATCATTCACTGGACATATATAATTGAACTGAGAAAAGAGTTGCATTACATGTTTTCTTCAGGGTTCACGCTTTACTTAGCTCTGATTAGTTTGTTCCACGAATTTGTATACCTCTCTTTACTCATTTATAATTACACAATATTGGCTGGACTATCCCTGGTGGAGCCAAGTGTTGCACTACATACCCTCGAGAGGGATCAAGCCTTATGTAGTTCTCATACTATTTACTATAAGTTATTGAAAGGACTATAAAAATTCCACATTTTAATGATAAATGAAATCTTAAAAGTGATGGTGGTCTATAATTAGTTAGTAAATGAAGTCTAAAATGCCATGGTATAATTTTAATAACTATAACGAGCACACTCTTTGAAGTGTTAGTATGAAGATACAGACTCTGAGCCCCTATGTATAATCTCCGTTGTCATTAAACATCACAATTTCCCAAGATATTAGTTCTCCCCTATTTACATATGTTTATTGTCACATTAAGAAAGAAAATTCGCGACATATTCTAATTTTTAGTGTTGATATATCATTAGATTATTTAACTGAAACAACCAGAGCCTATAATTTTAATCTCTAAATGTTGTATATGTTTTTCTAGAACTATCAATTGAGTGAAACGTTATTAAAAATGTTTTTTTGCCATAATTCTCAAATTATAGATTTTATAAAACCCTGATTCACTATTTTTTCAAAGAGGAACTACACAGATGGAATTTTTTGGATTTTTTGCTTTAGCAGTCAGATACATGTTTTTATAACATTATATTTCCCATAATTTCGTTATGTAATCAAACAATTACTGTAAACAAGCAAACAATTATTTGTGTTACTATTACAATTTCATTTATTGGAAGTTATTATCACTATTTCATTACTACACTTTAATTTATAATGAAATGTGTATAGAAACCGGTTGTTAGAAATCTAAAAGCCCTAAATGAATACCAACCCTAATTGAACAAAAATCTATTTTCCTCAGCCTTTTCAGCAACAACCATTTCATTTGCTTCCGGTAATAATTGATGTCCATGTCAAGTATTTTACAAATCATTTCTCAGTCCTCTTGCAAAAAAAAAATCCATAACATGTTTTACATTGTTTGCAAGTGGGGTACACACATATTTAGAAAATTATTTAGGGATCGGTAGATAGAATGACAAAACAATGTCAAACCATATCAGTTGAGAAGTGTTTGTTAAAGAGTGTTAAAGAATAGAAAAAATTTGACTACTAGAAGTAGAAAAAATAGGGTTTCATTGAAAAGGCTATGGAAAATTCTACATTCATATAATTTCATAAGTTTTTGAAGGAGCAAAGGTGAGAATGCATACCGATTTTTGACACCTTCACGAAAAAAAAAACAGTGCTTACAATTTTTGAAATCAACTGTGATAAAATTTTCCAATAAATTATTACACTAACCGAGTTTTTACTTTATGCCAATGTTCTCTCGCCAAAATCTTCACAAATTTAAGAGTCCTTTCAATATACTAAAAAATGACAATCTATAATTACATGGAACCGACACTTTTAACTGCCACTTTCTTTGGTGCATGAATTAAAAAAGACACGTGATCGCTGTTAATTTGATTTATATTTAATTGATAATTAATGGCTATCAAATATTGCACAAAATTTACATTGTTTGGTTTAATGTTGGGGGGAACCAAAATATTAACCATATATGTCACACTCAAAAATTATCAATATTAACAACATTATCATCAAAAGAACACCATGCTCATTGTCAATATTATCATCTTTAAATTACATAGTGAGTATATAAGTATTCCATACTTTGACTTTACTACCAATGATATATGGTTCAATTGATGTCTCACATATTGAATTATCATATTTTGAATATTGCATGAACTGTATTTATTTTGGTTTGATGGCACACACAAATATTAACCATATATCACACACAAAAATATTATCAATATTATTAACAAAAGAACAACATGCTCATTGGCAATATTATCATCTATTAATTACATAGGGAGTATATAATTATTCCATACATTGACTATACTACCAATGATATGTGGTTCAATTGATGTCTCACATGTTGATAACATCCCAAAAATTTCTTGTAAGTTAAATTAACTACGGATAAGTCTAATCAGGATTAGACGAGATCATCATTGTGTGTAAAATTCATTTGGTTCATCGTGTCATGACCCACAGTTTCTGCTACATTGGGGACATGACACTGCGGAACGAATAACCCCGCACCCACCTTGATGATCCTTCCTAAAACGTGATTAGGCCTTAATCGTAGGTAAAATGGTTCATAAATGATTGTGGATCTTTCGGTTATTTGTATTTCGGTTACTTTATTTTATTCAGTTTGGTCATCTTTTGTTTTGTTTGACTTTTGCATGACCGCGATGATAATTGCCTCTGTTTTATTTGACTAAGCTATATTAAGCCAACTTTATGAGAATATTTAAATTATGATTTACGGACTTGGTGATTTTCGTTATTGGAATGTTTTATATAAACCTGGAAATTCAACTAATTATTATGGTAATATATTGTGGGAGATATGTGGACTTGTATTATGAAGGTTAATTTTTACTTAACCATTAAGTTGGGTAACAACTAAAGTAAAAAAAATGTGTATGAAATATTAATTAGTATATATATTTTAGAGGGATTTGGCATGTAAGCCAAAAAAAATTATTTAGACATTGAAATTTATGGGTTTCATAAAAGTGAAACACCTTCACATGGCACAAGTGTGTGGCATGCACTAGTACACGTACCAGCATTGGGAAGCCCAAAATTCTTCAATATGCCGCCCAACTATAGTCTCTTTCATTATATTTTTTTCTGTTATTTCTCCTTGGTCTATTTTTCATTCTCCCCTTCTGGAATACCTGCGTGAGTTTTGGAGGAAAGAAGGATTCAACTTGTTGGAGCTGGAAGAGTAGAAAGTTACCGATTCTGGGTTTACTTCAGGCATGAATATCTTCTCCTTTCTCTGCTGCATTATTGGTAAAAAATGAGGAAATACACATTCTGTTTTTAATGGCAATCAAGGAATTTGTGGACAACTTTTGATTTAATCATTTGGAGATGCAGTTTGAAAAGGAAATTGATGGATTTTGTATTCTTTTTAGTTTCTTTGTGTGATTTTAACTAAACCCAGAAAAAATGCAGATGGGGTTTTGGGTTTTGATCTGCAAAAATAAAGTAGAAGAAAGGTTAAAAATTCCTTCGTTGCATTATGATAAATTGTACCTGAAAGGAAAAGAGTTGGGTTTTTCCTGTACAAGAAGAAGGAAAAATGTTTTGTGAATTTGTGTGTTTAAAATCGATTTGTGCTTGTGGGTTTTCATTTTGGTTTACTGGAATTTAGTTGTGTGTTTTCTGTAAACAAATATTTGGGTATACAAATCGATTTGGGTAAATGAATCGATTTGGGTATACAAATCGATTTGCATAAATGAATCGATTTGGGTAACTCCATCGATATGGGTATGTAACCGGTTGGGGTTTTGTATTTTTCTTTTTTTGCTGTTATATGCAGGTCTGATTGTTAACTTATTGTGATCTCTTGAATGATAATTTGTGGATGTCAAAGCTCTTGCATGGGGCTTGTTTTTCCAGAAATTTTATCTTTATGGACATCTAAATCAGATCATGTATAAATGAGGGTGTGTTGTTATGTGTAAAAAAAAGGCATTTAACCTGTAACTTCCAGCCTGGCAATATGACTTGGATTTTTGTAAAACTGTGAAAAAGAAATTGCTTGTCTTGGTAAGGGCATGAAAGCCAGGACAACTTGACCCAGATGCACCAAGGAGTAATTGGTGGCATGATTGGGATTTATATAATGATATCTTATGAAAGAAATAATTAGCTGTTCTTTTACTAAACAGAGTATGTTTACATGATGTAATCAGGGTGCTTCTATATTGTTTTGTTGGGGTTGTTCATTTACCAGATAGAACATGTTAAAGTGATGTAAATTTGGTGATATTTGTGCTAATTTGTAGAGCTGCTCATTGACTGAAAAGAAGTAAGTTTTATTTCCTTGGTAATGATGTTCTTGGACAATATGATGAGCTGCTCATTAACTAGAAAGAATATGTTTGATTAGTTTTTGGTAATGATGATTTTTGGACAGTTTTGTTAAGTTTCTCGTTGATTTGGAAGATAAGAGAAATAGTATTAAAATCTATACCAAATAAAGTATGATTTTCTTGTGGTCATAATTTGAATTCGGAGGTTGAGTGATTATGGTTTGATTATGCTGAAATAGAGATTGGTTGTTCTATTTGTATGCATCCATAGCTGTATCTTTATAGGAACCAGGGGGTAAATCATTTTCAGTTGTATTACCATATGCTTGTTGATAAAACAACATGTATATCCTTTCTTATTTTACTAATTAATTGCATCAGAAAATGGAGTTAATATTCATGCCAGTTCATTTTGAATTGACATCATACCACTACTCCAGTCTTGCAGGACCATTAGCCGTTACTTTCGGATGTGCGGAAACTCATGTTTTGTGAAGTTTTATCGTAGCATGGATCAAAATGAGATACTTGGATTTCAATTTGTAGAAGGATGAAATCCTAGAATTTTGACTGAATTTATTGGGATCTTGGACCCATTGTAAATATTTAAACCTCACTATGTGAGAGTTATTATACCGGTTATATAATTCACCTTAACGACATATGTAATTTATGATTTTAATAAAGAGATAATTACTTTGTGTGTAATAATGTCTCAAAATGAGTAAATGATGAATACTTGAGTTGAGAAATCTTACTTTTCACAAATTGTTAAATATATTTATTTGATAGTAATCAATGTATGAAGCCGATAATTGGACAATTATTGTAACAATCATTTGTCTTTTAATTTCTAAATTTAATAGCTATTTAGTGGCGTAGCTAATCAAGGGAATATATATAAATATATATATATAATATTATATTTAATTTAGCCTTTTGGTAAACTTGGTATTATTATGTTAAGATTGTAAATCTGTTGTATAGAGAATGGAAGAGTATCATTATAAAAAGGTAATTTAAAGTTAAAGAATCAAACATCAGGAAATGAGAAACTAAATGGGATGGTAAATAGATGGAAAGATCCATTAGGCATATTAAGGGATAAGTACATGCGAATGCTGATATAGTTACATTTCAACATAACGAATGTACTTATCTCATAATGATCCTAGTTGGCCTTTGGCATCTATCACAATATAAACTCTTGCAAGATAGGTTAAATTGGAAATAAAATAAAAACAAACTATAAAGATCTAGATAACTATGAAAGGGATAGTTGTGAGGTGGTGGAAGACTTAAAACTCATAAGACTAGTGTGTTGTCTTGAGTTTAGCCGTAACCTGCATGGCGGATAACTTTGGCCAAAGTAATGCATTGATGGTTGTGCATTGTCTGATCACCTAAGTCCTCCAATTAAAATAAAAATTGTCTGTAACCTGATCATGGGAAGTTGAACACTGAACATGAGGTAGACAATGGTCGGATACCAGAATACGAAGTCGGGAAATTAGCTTCGTGGTAGACCCAAGGACTTTCACATAGTTCCCATGACCTTTAAAAGGTTGAGCTGAAATGCTAGTAAGCATTGTCACTCGAAGTAGTGACGAAGGGAGATCGTGGAGATCTGGATACACCCTTCTCAGCCACACATGGCTTACATGGATGTTATCAGATAGATCAAAAGAACCAATTTGATTTAATGAATTTGATTAAATAAATCTGTACGATTGCAGCTGTGTAATTTGTTTTTATGTTTAAAAAAAAAACAATCCTCATTTTCCAGCTCTTGTAATTTTGAGTGTTACATTTTGGTATCAGAGCCAGAGGCTCAGACACTTGGACATTAATGGGACACACGTTCTAATAAAAGTATCCTTTTTTATAAAATAAGAAACTATGGCTAGGCCGGCAACAAGAGCTGGTATGGCAAGTGACAGTGGGGTAAATATTGATGACGTGCCAGATAATACAGCTGCTAAGTTAGAAGAAATCCTCAACCTTTTGAATGACACCCAAAACCGAGTTGTTGCCTTAGAACAACAAGGTCAGGGTGGTGAAGAAAATGAGGATCGTAGGGATGAGAATCAGGGTGATGAGCAATATGATGATCAACCCGAGCACCTGAATGAAAGGGAAAATAAGAAAGCAAGGTTGGCTGCTGAGTTAGCAAGGGACATTAAAAGAATATCCCCACCTAAATTTGATGGTACAACTCTTGGGGATGGTGCTAAAACTTGGCTCTCTGAAATGGAAAATTATTTTGAGATTAGGGACTTTTCTGAGGAGACAAAAGCAGTATGGGGAGCCTACCAATTGTCCCGTGAAGCATCTTCCTGGTGGGATAACCAGAAAATGGAACTAGGAATTGATTCTGGTATGATCACATGGGAGCAGTTCAAGGCCTACTTCCATCAAAGATGGCTACCTCAGCTATACTTTGACCAAAAGATGGCAGAATTCCAAAATCTGACTCAAGGAAAGTACTCAGTTACAGAATATTGGGAACGTTTCACTCGATTGCTGAAATATGTTCCTTTGTATCAAAAGGATGAGAAGTTTAGAGTGAGAAAATTTATAATGGGATTGAATCCTAGTATTGGTGGTGAGGTAGATGTTCATGGACCTACCTCGATGGAAACAATGTTTGAAAAAGCTATCAAACAAGAACAAAAGTTGCGAAGTATTTATGCCTCTAAAGAGGAAAGCAGAAGGAAAAATAACAAGTTTCAAGCACCAACCGCAAGTAAACCAACATGGAAAAAGGGAAACAACAAGTTCAGGCCTGTCAACAAAAGAGGAATAATGGGTAGAACTGTTGTGAATAATAATAAAAATGGGCAAGGAACAAGTTTCAGCCAGAATAAGATTGAGAGAAAAGGACCACTGGGTGGATGTTTTAAATGCGGTGGTGATCATTTTGCTAACAACTGTCCAAAGAGGACAATGGAATAACCAGTAGAAGGGGTTTACTGCAGTAAATAAAGAGGGGCAACAACATAAGATTTATGCTGCAGTCCATAATAAGCAAGCGGAAAAGCAAGTGACTCCAATAGAAACTTCAGGTAAGCTTTTTGGAGAACCTGTTTCTGTTTTATTTGATTCCAGTTCAACAGAATGTTTTGTTTCATCTAAATTAGCTGATAAACTCAAGATAAGAGCTGGGTACATGGAACACACTTGGACTGTACAGTATGGAAATAATGCTATACATAGAGTGAATCAGTGTTTGTTTGAGGCACCACTAGAATTACCTGAGTTCACGACAAGATTAAACCTGTATGTGGCACCTCTTGGATCCTATGATATTGTCATAGGTATAAATTGGTTAAGTCAGCATAATGCAACTTTGGATTGCTTAGGAAAATGTGTAACCTGCTGCGATGATCTGCAGAAAACAACAAGTGTTCAGGGTGTTAAAAGAGAGTTTGTCACTAGGTAGATTTCTGCCATGCAGCTAAAAAAGGAAAAGTGGAAGGGCTGCCATCTATATGCTGTAAAAATAACAAATTCAGGATAGGAAATTGAGCCTGAAATTGAAGCATTTCCCATCTTAAGGGAATTTAGAGATGTGTTTCCAAATGAGTTGCCTGGACTTCCACCTAAGCGTGAATTTGACTTCACCATAGAGGTCAAACCAGCAACAGAACCAATCTCCAAGGCACCGTACAGAATGACAACAACTGAATTAGTTGAGTTGAAAGCTCAATTACATGAATTGTTGTCCTTGGGTCTGATTAGACCAAGTATATCACCATGGGGTGCACCGGTTATCTTCGTGAAAAAGAAGGATGGGACCCTCAGACTTTGTATTGATTATCGAATGCTCAACAAGGTAACAGTGAAGAATCGGTACCTGCTGCCTCGAATCGATGATCTTTTTGATCAAATGGGGGGCGTAAAAGTGTTTTCCAAGATTGATCTTAGATCCGGTTATCATCAACTGCGAATCAAGGATGAAGATATCCATAAAACCACTTTTAGAACAAGGTATGGGCATTACGAGTTTACAGTTTTTCCCTTTGGTCTAACAAATGCACCTGCTGCTTTCATGAACTTAATGAACAACATGTTTAGGGAATACTTAGACCAATTTGTACTTATCTTTCTTGATGATATATTAATATACTCCAAGAATGAGGAAGAACATGATGAACATTTAAGGATTGTGCTGGGAATTCTCAGAAAACATAAATTATATGGAAAATTATCTAAGTGTGCTTTCTATCAATACGAAGTACAATATTTAGGCCACTTAATAAATAAAGAAGGAATCTCAAGTGGACCCCTCGAAGATCAGTGCCATCATGGAATGGCCAACACCAAAGGATGTGCATGAAGTGAGAAGTTTTATGGGTCTAGCAGGCTACTATCGAAAGTTCGTAAAGGACTTCTCTAGGTTAGCAGGACCTATCACTTCTTTGCAAAAGAAGGGTAAGAAATTTGTTTGGGACAATAAGTGTGAAGAAGCCTTTAATGAGTTAAAAGGTAGACTCACAAGTGCTCTGGTGTTGAAGATTCTGGATCCAAATGGGAACTTCATGGTGGTAACTGATGCTTCAGGGGAAGGTTTGGGTGGAGTACTACTACAAGATGGGCATGTGGTAGCTTTTGAAAGTAGAAAATTGAGGGTGCATGAAGTAAATTACGCACCACATGATCTTGAGCTTGCTGTGATTGTTCATGCACTACAGGTATGGAGGCACTATTTGCTAGGAAAACCATTTGAACTCAAAACAGATCATCTTGGGCTCAAGTACATTTTTACGCAGCTGAAATCTAAATGCAAGGCAACGAAGATGGCTGGAGTTCCTAGCAAATTATGAATTTGATATAAATTACATTAAGGGAAAAGAGAATAGAGTGGCTGATGCTTTAAGTCACAGAAAACATATTGCTGCTATAATTACATTAAGAACTCAGTTTAAAGATGAGGTTAAAAATGAGTTAACCAATGACCCCTACTACAATCATGTTAAAACAACTCTAGAAAAAGATCCAAGGGACAAAAGGTATGATGGTTTCAAGGTGGAAACAGATGGGATTCTGCGTTATAATAGCAGAATATATGTGCCAGAAGGTAAAGAACTCAGAAATAAAGTCATGAGAGAATTTCATGATGCTCCCTACTCGGGACACCCAGGAGTAACAAAGATGATGGCGGACATCAAAAATCAATACTTCTGGAAAAAGATGAAAAATGATGTGATTCTTTATGTCTCACAATGCCTGGAATGTCAGCAAGTAAAGGTTGAACATTTACATCCAGCAGGATTATTATATCCTCACAATGTGCCAGAATATAAGTGGCAAGTTATAAGTATGGATTTTATCCAAGGTCTACCTATGTCCCAAAATAAACATGATGTTATACTTGTAGTTGTAGACAAGTTAACTAAAGTGGCACATTTTATAGCAGGTAATTTAATGGATAATTCACCCATACTGGCAAAAATATTTGTGCAAGAAGTTTTCCGATTACATGGAGTTCCAGAAGTAATAATTTCAGACAGGGACTCAAGGATAACTTCCAGATTTTGGCAGACTTTGTACGCTGCCTTAGGGACAAAACTGAAACATAAGTTCTGCCTACCATCCTGAAACTGATGGTCAAACTGAAAGAGTAAATCAAGTGTTAGAAGATTTACTAAGAATGTATTGCATGGATCAGCAATACAAATGGGAAGAGTATCTTCCCTTGGTTGAATTTTCCTATAATAATACTTACCATTCTTCCATTCAGATGGCTCCTTTTGAGGCCTTATATGGTCGTAGGTGTAGAACACCTATAAGTTGGGATAATCCTGAAGATAGAGTACTGATTGGACCAGAAATGCTTTCAGAAATGGAAAAACCAGGTTAAATTAATCCAAGAAAGATTGAAAGAAGCAACAAATAGACAGAAAAGCTATGCAGATTTAAAAAGAATTGACAGAAATTTTAACATGGGAGATAAATTTTTTCTTAGGGTCAAACCTAAAAAGAGTTCTATTTCATTTGGCAAGTCAGCCAAACTATCTCCTAGGTTTGTAGGACCATTTGAAGTCCTAGAGGTCATTGGACCAGTAGCTTACAAGCTAGCACTGCCTCCCGCTCTATCCAGGCTACACAATGTATTTCATGTATCCTTGCTCAAGAAATATGTACCTGATTTAACACATGTACTTAATTGGGATTCATTGCAGGTTCTGGATCCAGGGGTAATCTCAGTTGATCCTATAAGGATACTAGAAACCCAGAAGTTGCACTTGAGGAACTGTGAGGTTTTACAATGTAGGGTCCAGTGGGACCAATATTTTGAAGAAAGTGCCACTTGGGAGAATCTGGAAGATATCCAGACTACTTTTTCACATCTGTTTGACTGATTTTTATGAACATGCTTTGTTAAAGTACTAAATTCAGTTTTTCTGTAAAGTGGTAGATAAGAAAATCCTGTAGATAAGCCTACAACTGAATATTGGGACTAAGATACTTTTTGATTAATAGTTACTGTTGAAGTTTTTGTTAATAAACCCAGAAAATCTGTCATTTAGGCAGTAATGTGTTATGTCTGCAGATTATATGACTGATTTTCTATATGAACAAGGGTTTTTGTGACCTTTATGATTCAGCTAAAATAATATTGCTACAAATTCTAAGATGATTTGAAATATATTTATGCAGCAAATGAATAATGGGTTAGTTTATCTATTTATCCTGAAATCATCGAGACAATGATTATTCTAAGGGGTGGAGTATGTAACATCCCAAAAATTTCTTGTAAGTTAAATTAACTACGGATAAGTCTAATCAGGATTAGACGAGATCATCATTGTGTGTAAAATTCATTTGGTTCGTCGTGTCATGACCCACAGCTTCTGCTGCGGGGCATGACACTGCGGAACGAATAACCCCGCACCCACCTTGATGATCCTTCCTAAAACGTGATTAGGCCTTAATCGTAGGTAAAACGGTTCATAAATGATTGTGGATCTTTCGGTTATTTGTATTTCAGTTACTTTATTTTATTCGGTTTGGTCGTCTTTTGTTTTGTTCGACTTTTGCATGACCGCGATGATAATTGCCTCTGTTTTATTTGACTAAGCTATATTAAGCCAACTTTATGAGAATATTTAAATTATGATTTACGGACTTGGTGATTTTCGTTATTGGAATGTTTTATATAAACCTGGAAATTCAACTAATTATTATGGTAATATATTGTGGGAGATATGTGGACTTGTATTATGAAGGTTAATTTTTACTTAACCATTAAGTTGGGTAACAACTAAAGTAAAAAAAATGTGTATGAAATATTAATTAGTATATATATTTTAGAGGGATTTGGCATGTAAGCCAAAAGTTTTTATTTAGACATTGAAATTTATGGGTTTCATAAAAGTGAAACACCTTCACATGGCACAAGTGTGTGGCATGCACTAGTACACGTACCAGCATTGGGAAGCCCAAAATTCTTCAATATGCCGCCCAACTATAGTCTCTTTCATTATATTTTTTTTGTTATTTCTCCTTGGTCTATTTTTCATTCTCCCCTTCTGGAATACCTGCGTGAGTTTTGGAGGAAAGAAGGATTCAACTTGTTAGAGCTGGAAGAGTAGAAAGTTGCCGATTCTGGGTTTACTTCAGGCATGAATATCTTCTCCTTTCTCTGCTGCATTATTGGTAAAAAATGAGGAAATACACATTCTGTTTTTAATGGCAATCAAGGAATTTGTGGACATATTTTGATTTAATCATTTGGAGATGTAGTTTGAAAAGGAAATTGATGGATTTTGTATTCTTTTTAGTTTCTTTGTGTGATTTTAACTAAACCCAGAAAAAATGCAGATGGGGTTTTGGGTTTTGATATGCAAAAATAAAGTAGAAGAAAGGTTAAAAATTCCTTCGTTGCATTATGATAAATTGTACCTGAAAGGAAAAGAGTTGGGTTTTTCCTGTACAAGAAGAAGGAAAAGCATTTTTGTGAATTTGTGTGTTTAAAATCGATTTGTGCTTGTGGGTTTTCATTTTGGTTTACTGGAATTTAGTTGTGTGTTTTCTGTAAACAAATCGATTTGGGTATACAAATCGATAAATGAATGATTTGGGTATACAAATCGATTTGCATAAATGAATCGATTTGGGTAACTCCATCGATATGGGTATGTAACCGGTTGGGGTTTTGTATTTTTCTTTTTTTGCTGTTATATGCAGGTCTGATTGTTAACTTATTGTGATCTCTTGAATGATAATTTGTGGATGTCAAAGCTCTTGCATGGGGCTGTTTTTCCAGAAATTTTATCTTTATGGACATCTAAATCAGATCATGTATAAATGAGGGTGTGTTGTTATGTGTAAAAAAAAAAGGCATTTAACCTGTAACTTCCAGCCTGGCAATATGACTTGGATTTTTGTAAAACTGTGAAAAAGAAATTGCTTGTCTTGGTAAGGGCATGAAAGCCAGGACAACTTGACCCAGATGCACCAAGGAGTAATTGGTGGCATGATTGGGATTTATATAATGATATCTTATGAAAGAAATAATTAGCTATTCTTTTACTAAACAGAGTATGTTTACATGATGTAATCAGGGTGCTTCTATATTGTTTTGTTGGGGTTGTTCATTTACCAGATAGAACATGTTAAAGTGATGTAAATTTGGTGATATTTGTGCTAATTTGTAGAGCTGCTCATTGACTGAAAAGAAGTAAGTTTTATTTCCTTGGTAATGATGTTCTTGGACAATATGATGAGCTGCTCATTAACTAGAAAGAATATGTTTGATTAGTTTTTGGTAATGATGATTTTTGGACAGTTTTGTTAAGTTGCTCGTTGATTTGGAAGATAAGAGAAATAGTATTAAAATCTATACCAAATAAAGTATGATTTTCTTGTGGTCATAATTTGAATTCGGAGGTTGAGTGATTACGGTTTGATTATGCTGAAATAGAGATTGGTTGTTCTATTTGTATGCATCCATAGCTGTATCTTTATAGAAACCAGGGGGTAAATCATTTTCAGCTGTATTACCATATGCTTGTTGATAAAACAACATGTATATCCTTTCTTATTTTACTAATTAATTGCATCAGAAAATGGAGTTAATATTCATGCCAGTTCATTTTGAATTGACATCATACCACTACTCCAGTCTTGCAGGACCATTAGCCGTTACTTTCGGATGTGCGGAAACTCATGTTTTGTGAAGTTTTATCGTAGCATGGATCAAAATGAGATACTTGGATTTCAATTTGTAGAAGGATGAAATCCTAGAATTTTGACTGAATTTATTGGGATCTTGGACCCATTGTAAATATTTAAACCTCACTATGTGAGAGTTATTATACCGGTTATATAATTCACCTTAACGACATATGTAATTTATGATTTTAATAAAGAGATAATTACTTTGTGTGTAATAATGTCTCAAAATGAGTAAATGATGAATACTTGAGTTGAGAAATCTTACTTTTCACAAATTGTTAAATATATTTATTTGATAGTAATCAATGTATGAAGCCGATAATTGGACAATTATTGTAACAATCATTTGTCTTTTAATTTCTAAATTTAATAGCTATTTAGTGGCGTAGCTAATCAAGGGAATATATATATATATATATATATATATATATATTTAACACAGCCTTTCGGTAAACTTGGTATTATTATGTTAAGATTGTAAATCAGCTGTTTGGTATATAGAGAATGGAAGAGTATCATTATAAAAAGGTAATTTAAAGTTAAAGAATCAAACATCAGGAAATGAGAAACTAAATGGGATGGTAAATAGATGGAAAGATCCATTAGGCATATTAAGGGATAAGTACATGTAGAATGCTGATATAGTTACATTTCAGCATAACGAATGTACTTATCTCATAATGATCCTAGTTGGCCTTTGGCATCTATCACAATATAAACTCTTGCAAGATAGGTTAAATTGGAAATAAAATAAAAACAAACTATAAAGATCTAGATAACTATGAAAGGGATAGTTGTGAGGTGGCGGAAGACTTAAAACTCATAAGACTAGTGTGTTGTCTTGAGTTTAGCCGTAACCTGCACGAAAGATAACTTTGGCCAAAGTAATGCATTGATGGTTGTGCATTGTCTGATCACCTAAGTCCTCCAATTAAAATAAAAATTGTCTGTAACCTGATCATGGGAAGTTGAACACTGAACATGAGGTAGAAAATGGTCAGATACCAGAATACGAAGTCGGGAAATTAGCTTCGTGGTAGACCCAAGGACTTTCACATAGTTCCCATGACCTTTAAAAGGTTGAGCCAAAATGCTAGTAAGCATTGTCACTCGAAGTAGTGACGAAGGGAGATCGTGGAGATCTAGATACACCCTTCTCAGCTGCACATGGCTTACATGGATGTTATCAGATAGATCAAAAGAACCAATTTGATTTAATGAATTTGATTAAATAAATCTGTATGATTGCATATGTGTAATTTGTTTTTATATTTAAAAAAACAATCCTCATTTTCCAGCTCTTGTAATTTTGAGTGTTACATGAAAATATAGGAAAATGGTGATTTTTCTGTCTTACAAATTTATTACTTACTATAAACCTTCACATATGAAACAATTTAAATAATCCATCTTTTATCTAAACTTAATTTCATTTTTCATTTTCTAATAATAAATATACAAGGGGTCATGCGCTCTGTAAATCCACAAAATCAAAACATGTGGAGAAACATTGAAAATTTGTTAATCGCCTACTAACAAATACAACATTTACAATCATTATGAAATGGTGTGTATTAAATGAAATTCTTCAAAATAAAATAACAATGTTTTACATATTTTAATTTTTTGTAACTATGTTCTTCCCCCGTTTGTATATGTGCTCCTTTTTTTGGTGTTTTCACCTTTGAAATGAGTATACAATTTTCCATTTTATTGCATTAAAATACATACATTAACAGAGTTTGTGTATATTAAAATTTAATATTGTACCACTTAACATTAAATGCAATACAAAAAATTAAAAAAATACTCTCAAGTGGAGGATTTTACATTATACGGTTTAATGGCCATTTAATGTTTAGGGAAGCACAATATTAATTAGGTAACATTTTACCTTACAAAAAAAGTGTAGTTGTTATTGTAAAGAATTAAGGTAACATTTTTATAACATTATTTTTAATGTATGAAAACTAAAATTTGACATTGTTTGAAACTTAAAAATTTGACATACATATAGTTAATTGAAATTAAGTCTTTAATATTGACAATTATTAATAAAAAAAACTACGTACCATGGGTTACTTCTTCTCAATATTATACAAAATTATTTAAAATAAACTTATATTTTTTTAAATATTGGCAAATAGTTTTTTGAAAGGGACTATACCCTTGAATACAAAAGAAAGGCCTGAAAGCCGGAATAAGAGTGAGAAACAGAGCTGATGGAACAAAGTCCAAGTATTACAATGAAGTTCTACGTAGCCCAGAAACAGCTACACAAACGAGACATAACAGCAAAACAACAGCAAAAAAATAGTAAGCCGACTGCCAAGAAACAGCAAAAATAACAACTAAAAGTAGCAGAAGCATCCAGGACTACTTCTTGGCAGCTTTATCGATACTGATCTTGACTCTTTTCCAGGCATGAAACATACCCAATGCAGTCATGTGGGCAGCATCCGTCTTATCGAGCTCCAATAAAATAAACTTATATTGTTAAAAGATTACGTATGATATAAAAAGCTTAGAAATAATTAATACACATAAATGAATCAAAACATATACCACCATCGTTAATCAAATAAAGACTAAACTTGAACTCTATACCCTAAAATAAACATAGTTATACAATTAGAGAATTAAATACATGAACGATTTACTTCGAAACAATATTAAATGGCCCTAAATTTAAGTCTGGGAGGCGCGCTGAGCTAGACAAATTTTGACTAGAATGGAAGGTGAAAATATGCTCTTTGATATGTGAGTGATTTTTATTACAACTGTGAATTCTCGCACTTTGTTTTGAAAATTATTGTACTTCTTCGTGCAAGGGATTGCAGTTCGTAGATGTATGAGGCTACAACTCTCTTGCACTATGATGAGATATCACTGTCATGTTTAAGTGCTAGTTTTCAAAATTGGAATTGGACTCACTCACAGATTGAAGTGCGATCACCAACATTTGGCATCCCATTCTAGTGAACATTTGAATTTTAGCATGTATGAAAAAAATACATCACAACGACCAGTAGGATATTCAACTTTTGAAATCCATAGGGGAAAGAAGCTAATTACTATGCATAATCCGATATGACTGTGAGTGGTAATGTGAAGTATAGGACCACTAGTAATAAAAATTGAAGTCAACATTGATAACTTTTATACTAAAAATTTAGAAAAAGGTAGCTAATAACAAAAGTAAAATCAAGTCATATGTAGAAATCAACCAATAAAAAGGTGACACATCAGGTTGTCCCGAAAAAGGTGATTTTATTCACAAGGGACAATATTAATTTTTCTTTGGCTAGAAAAATGCCTATTTTAAATCCTTTAGAAGTAATTTTTCAACAAAATTTAAATTCACAAAATAAAATGTGCGCATTATAAAAAATATTAATATTTTAAAGGGTATTTTAAAAAATATATATAATAGTTAAATAACTCTAAAAACCTCCTACATTAAGATTCACAATCATTGGATCCTTTCCCCTACACTATGTGTTTTATGGATAAAAACTATACACGCAATAGTGAGATCTAAGGGTGTAATACAATTTGTTATATGTTCAAAGATTTGGATTAAATGAGGTTTTAAAGATGTTCATATAAGATGTATATTTTTATTTTCTCATTGTAATTTCGATTCTCCATACTAATGTTAAAGATTTATGTGTCCTTAGTACTCATTTTCTCTTTTTATTTTTGGATACCATTGAAAATGAAATTTGTCTTTGAAGATGGAGCACATATGGATTTATGTAGTAATTTTTACACCCACTAGAAGAGCAAGGGAACCCCATGTGCATTTTCCTATCACCCAGTGGGAAATGGGCATTCACCCAAGGCACACGTGGGTGCCAAGTCTCTCTTTTATGTGAGTTAAGTCAGAAACCATCATCTAGACCAGGAACTTAATGAATCATGGTGGCAATGAGGCATACATTCATCATAGGAATCAGAGCGGTCTCTAGAAATATGTGTTCATTCCAAATAGAAAGTACTTGAAGACAACAAATAACTACAACAAGAATGAAAATACATAAGAGTTTACATCTACTTCATAGCTTCCATGAACAAAGATGAAATAATATAGATATAGATCAAAAAAGTTATACTCATGCTCATTTATGTTTTTAACCTCACTACATTCATTCTCATTATAATCAATGGATCCATTTAGACTACCATAACTTTGATCAGAACAAAGTCGTACATCACATCAGGGATCATGTATTTCATTCATATAAGGAAAAATACATAACCTAGCCCCTTAATGCATTAATATATCATATCATCTCTACCCAATCCCATGGAGTCCTCTGTGGATCTATTGTAAGAACTCTTCTCTCTCTATTCTCAGACTATATGTCATCTCTTTTAATTTTTTGATACTTTTGCCCCATTCCATCTCTCTCTTCTCTTTTCACCTATATGCGGGTGTTCGTATAATATAGGCATCATGAACTGCCAATGCCTCCTTCTATGGCCTCAGATCCACTGCCAAGTGTCTGTATGGGCTTTCCAAGGGTACACATGTTCCTTTAGGTACGGGCTCTTCCACATTCTGCCATGATGGTCTCCTATATGGTGTACATGATCCTACAGCATGGGATCTACACGTTATGACATGATGGTCTCCCACATGTGCACGCTCCATCATTAAGCATATTCCTTTCTTTGGCCCCATGTTGTAAGACTGACACTTTATTCACTTCGCATGTGTGGCTGAGTTCCTGCTTCCCTATGTCCTGCCCGAGATGCTAAAAATGACTATGTCCTAAAACCTGGGCTCTATCCTATGCATGTTCCACGAGTTTCCTTAAACCCTTCCTTGCACGCTCTATCCTATGTGCCTTATCCTGCTATGCGTTACACGCCTTCTTCCTGCGCGCCCATCCTTCAATCCTATGTCTAGCGTGCCTACGCGCCTCGGCATACTTAGTTGATATTTTAGGGGCCCACCATCACCCCACATTACGCCTGTTCTCCATCCGCAGAAACACTCCTCCACTGGATAAAGGAACTGAGATGTAGTCTAATAATTTACAAAAATAATAATGGAATGAGAAGATGTAGGGAGAGAAGAAATAATGGGAATGGGATGGCATTAGCTTAGTAAGCTAGGAAAATCCCTCTGATAATCAGAATTCTCCAACTTGTTCCATGCATTGACCTCACCCTATGTTTTCTGACAGAGGTCGCCGACTAAGTTTCTGACCTCATCAAAAGTTAGTCCAATTCATTGGGCGCCCAAAGTGTCAACAATATTCTCTAACTCCTTACGTAGGTCTTTGAAGCGTGTCCATCCTTCGGGTGATCTATGGGTATAGCTCCTTCAGCTGAGATTTTGATTGAACCCTTTAAGGTTTCAATGGCCTCAAAATTCCTTTCAAACTCAGCCAAGACTTTGTCCCTTTCTGGCCCTATTTCCTTTTATTTTTCTCCTAGAAATCCTTTAGCTCTACTTTGTGAGTGGTGACCAAGGTTCTTGTTACCCTATTCATGTTTGTGCAATTATTGTACGTGGCCATCAGCAGATTGGGCAAGCAATCTTAACATCTACAAGCACCTTGCTATACTCAGCAATGAGTGCTACCACTTTCAACTTCTCTTCTTTCTTCAAGCACGCAGCCACTTCTTCTGTAGACTCCAGGTCCAAGTGGTTGTCTCTCCATGGTGAGGATGTGCGTGTCATATCTTCTAAACATTTAATAGTGGACCCCATACTTCTACGCAGGCAGCGTTAGGTCTAGATGCTTTAATATGATGGCACTCTTGATCGACTCCACCTTCTTGTATACTTCTTGCACCTTCTCCTTTTCCTCCCTCAGGTCACGATTTAGCTGCGTGCTAACCAATTCGTCCTTCTTCAAGGTCTTAGCCTTATCAACCAGCTCCTCTTCCTTCTTTTCTAGATTTTCCTCTAGAACCCTTATTCTGTCATTTCTCGCAAAGAGCCTAGCCTCATTCTCGACTGCGACCTTTTTGAGTGCATTACAGAGTTGCTCATCCAAGAGTTGCTAGGCATTTACCAAGGGATTGGCTCCCTTAGACTCTGGCACTGTCATGATTGCCCCTCTGCATACTTCAAAGTCTGGCTCATCAATATGGGACTCAAATTCCCAAGAGAGCATCTTCCTTGTCTTGGGGTACGTGCCCTTCTTGTCAAATGACTCCATGGCTAGATAGCCTTTCTGTGGGTACAGTGCACTGGAAACATGCACGTAACACCTTCTTTTGGTCATCAACATAGTTCATGACTTGTCCTCATTCTGCATCAAGGATCCTCCTTCCCGAGCATTGCGCCTTTGGGGAAACTCACTGTTAGACTGGGACCTCCTCCCATACTGGCTTGCTCTTTCTCAACATTTTCCTCCTTACCTTCCTCCAACACTAGGTCAGTGTTGCACTCCAATTCTTGTTCTACCAAGGCCTCGATTATTTTTGTCACCTCTCTTTCTACTACCTCAGTTACTTGCTCCTCCATAAATCTTATGGTTTCTCACTCCTACACTTCCATCCTCCCCACTTCTTCCCATGTCCCGGGCAGCCTTCCTCACCTTGGCTACTCTTATCGCCGCATGAACACGAACTCCTATTTCTCTTCTCTACTCTCTTCTCCTAAATTGTACATGCTGAAGACAGGTGGCTCTTGATCTCTTTCAGGCTCATCCTCCCTACTGTCATCTTCTTCACTTTCATCATCCTTTCCACCTATGTATTTTCTCCAAGCTATCAGTCTCCTCTGAGTCAGCTTCCTCTTCTATCCTCTACTTTTTCCTAAGAGGTGACTCTTTGTCAGGGGATTCATCCTTCTCTGCTTCCTTTGGTGACTTCTATTTGGTGAGGGGTTACTCTGGTGCCTTCTTCTTCCGGTGTCTTCTCCTTTACTGGGATTTCTTCCTGCACGTATAGGTGCTAGGTTTAGCACTTTCTGCTTGTGTGCTTACTGTCTGAGCAATCTGCACACTTGGTGCTTCTTCTTCTCTTTCCCTCTTCTTAGGTGCAGGCTTCTTTCTACCCATGGGATCTTCAGGTATGGATACATCATTCTCTAGGTATGTGCCTTTCTCAAATTTGGGCCTTATGCGGAGGTATACGTGCATTCATGGATCCTCCTGTAATGGGAAGAGTCATGGGCCTTGTCATTTGAACTTCATGCACACATGTACCTCTCCACGTATGCATGTGCTTGCCACTCAGGGTAGATCAACCCTTTGCACTTCTCCTTGTGGTCCTCGGTCCAGATTACCAAGGTCCAACTTCAACTTCTTGGATTCTTTGAACCTGTTTACTCCCGCTTGGAAGTATTGAGCTGTGAAGGCAAAGGGGATCTTGCACCATGGGCTCCATGTCTCATCTATTAGTTTGAATCTTCCCAGGTAGAAATGCTGGTACACCATAAATTCAGCTTCTCCCTTGGTGAGTCACTAGCAGCTTGCTCAGGAATCCTCCATTCTACCCCGAACGCATTTCCTCAGGCACGTATACCATTTCTCCAGGCGCACCTTGTGCATGGTCATCATAGTGTCATAGGCATACTTTCTCAAATCTCTTCACTGGGTGAAGGGTCCTCAATAGGGTACTCCCACATGAACTTGTCTGATGCATCAGGTACTCCAATATCTAAAAATATAATGGTTAACAGGACATTGCCGAAGAGGATTTCTGTCACCTTCCTTCACGCAACTGAACAATCTCCTCCACGATGAATGTAGACAAGTTGTAGATGGTGCCCTCTGAAATTTTCTACAAACATGCAACCATGGCTTATTGACTTGGGTCCATCTCTCTTGGCCATTTAACTTTTTCACCAGATGTGCAGGCCATCTTCATTACTGGGTCCTTGATGTCTATGAGATATCAGTAGTACCTTGACCCCTTTTTGTATGCATAGGTGGCGATAGTTTCCTTGACTACCTCTTTGTCACCTAAGTCATCCTCCAAACTATCTCCTTCACATATGAGGCCTGTGAACTATGAAAATGAGTTGAGGAGTAATGCTGCATCTTGTGCCCTACAAAATGGAAGTAGTCTTCATGCATGCGTGACATCAACCATTGATATAGGCACTCAAGCTTCCCAAAATAGGGCAACTCAAAGAGTTGTAGTAACCCTGCCTTCTCCATCTTGACCTTCACATCATCGTTATAGATGGGCAAGCCCCCTGGTGTCCGTTTATTTTTTGGGTGCACTAACTCCAGCACCATCTCCTTCTCGATTGTACTTTGTATGATGATTGTAGTCATTTACAGTGACATATTTCTCAGATGGGACTCCCACTCCTTACCCTAGCAACACTCCATCTGGGTACTGCATTTCTACATACCACTCTTTTATTTGTACTTGGGTCAGTTTCTTGTTGTTTGGCCTTACCCTTACCCTTTCCCTTCTTGGGTGTTCTAACTGTTTCTTAGGTGCTATTGTCTAGGTCCTCTTATCACTTCAATCACTCCTTGTTTACTCTTCTCCTTCCACTTCTTCCAGCCTTAGATCTCAAACTTGTGAAGAAAATTTCTTAAACCCGTGCCCTAGTTTTTCAAACCCTAACTGGGATACCCTCCTTCACAAGATGCCCTTCTCACAACTTTTCTTATTTCCATGAAATCCCTTCCTTCTGGTTCGCAAATCCAAACTAGTTGCTCACGCTTCAACCTCTCAGATTTTTCTTCACACGGATCAGCTCTGGAAGCCCTAGTTTTGCAAAGATGCAAAAGCGCTTCTTTCTCCTATTCATAAATGTGAAAATGAAAATGCCTCGACCCTTTATTTATAGCTTTTCCTACTTTGTAACATTAAATGCTACCTTACCTACCACCATACATTAACACTTAATGTGGATTTTTCAAAAAAAACCAGACTTTCACGCTTTCACTCACATACCTAACCTTGCGTAGGCAATTTTCTAATCTTTCTAGAACAAAACCAACTTTTGCGCATTTCACCTCATGCACCCAACCTTGTGCATGGACAATTCTCCAACCTTCTGGTGTGCAGCCAAATCATCTTAGACATGAGACTCTTGTACATGCATACACCCTTGCCGAAGGCACTTTCTTCTATCATGATTCTTGCTCTCACCTACCTTGTGTTTCTTATGTGCTTCTTCTTATCTTTATACATGGATCCCTAAATGTAGCCTTTTCCTGACACCCACCATTATTTTTCACCTTTCCTTTCATGCAAGTTCTTTCACTAGGGCCATTCAACCGGGCTTTGTAGATCCAATCCTTCCTGGTGCTTCACTCTTCAATTTATTCTATCTTACTCCACCCCACACTAAAATGATGTGTGGTCCTCTACTCATATACACCTTCACTTAGAGAGTAATGATATTATTGATGCACCCAAGGCGAAACACAAGACCATAAGAAAGGCACAAGAAATAAAATTACCACAGAGAGAAAATCCTAAGCTAATTGACAATACTACCTTATTGACAAACACCAAGAAGACTTATTTATAGTAGGGCTTTAACCTACTCCCATTGAAGTGTCCCTGGAAATATCGTCCCATCCAGCACTTATAATTGGCACATGCACCTAAATCAAGGATGTACGAGATGGTGTAAGGACCCAACCAATGCACTTTTTAACTTCCCAGGATGGTGCAAAAACTTAGAATCATACAGTAAGACCATCTGCCCAACCTCAAACTTCTTGTTCCTGATGTGGTGATCATGCCATGATTTCTACTTTTCTTTCTCAGTATGGTTTGACTCCACCTGGTAAGTGATCACCTTTCATCTAGCTTCATTAGTTCATCAATTCTTTCTTCCAATGCTTGTTCATTAGCCAGCCCTCCTGCGCACGTGCTATACGCAGAGAAGGTAACATGAATTCAACCGGTAGGAAAACTTCCACACTGCCAAACACCAATTGAAATAGTGTGGCTTTGTTCCAGCCTTTTATAAGTTGTCCTATAAGCCCATAACACAGCTGATACCTTGTCATCCCAATCTTGTCTCCCAACATCACAGATCTTAGTCAATGTGTGACTAAGTATTTTGTTAAATGCCTCAATGGTTCCATTTTTCCTGAGGGTGATAGGGAGTAGTTTTGTGATGAGCCACCATGAACTCTGTTAACAGGATCCTCACGGTCTCATTCAAGAAATGTGTACCCCTATTGCTAGTTAAAGTTAAAGGGCATCCATACCTCGTGATAATATTCTCCCACAAAAATCTTGCTGTTGTAGCTATTGTACAGTCCTTAGTTGGGGCTGCCTCCACCCACCTTGTCAAATAGTCCATGCAAGTGATCACATAGCGTGATCCAATCCTACATGCGTTATTGGTGCAATAGGGCCTACAAAGTATATTTCCCATTTCTCAAAAGGTTTAGCGCTAGGGATTGGGCGCAAAGGCATTTCATCTCTTCTGTCCTGGCTTGCCAATGCACTGACAATGGTCACATGCTTTACAATACTCCTTACAATCCTTGATACACGCTCTCTCACCATAATCCTACCATTAATATCTTTCGCATGTAGTAGCATCACTTGCATAATGCCCACCTACACTTCCTCCACGTTAATTTCCTCTATGATGGCGAAGTGCTCATGCTTTAGTACACACCTATGCACAAAACCTCGTCATGCCCTAGTTTGTATGAGTCGCAACTGATCAACATGTAGGGTGTGGTGCGTATGGCTAGTTACTTTCTTTTTAATGTATTCATTCCTTCTAGTGCCATACCCCTCTTAAGGAACACAACAATATCCTCCAATTATGAGGGCATGCACCACAACCTAAATATTTTATGCATCCGGAATGGTATCTTTGATGCTCTACGCATGTCCTCCCCAAAATCAATCATAGAAAAATGGTCAGGTCTGCAATTACTCTTGCCTGGTTTGACCATTACGGTGAACTCAAATTCTTGGAACAGCAGCACCCACTGTCATATGCAACCTTTGTAGGATGGAATTGTTGACCAAATATTTCAATGCCATGTGGTCAGTGTTAGAACATGAAGGGAGTGGCCAATAGATAATTACCTAAACTTGTGGAGCATGCATAGATCATAGACAGTGACTCACGCTTGGATTGTAGTATGATTTTGTTCTATTGGTGTCAACTTCCTGAGCTTGTAAAGCATAGGGGTTGATCAAATAATTCCTTCAACAGGTTGTGCAAGGCACTACCCAAATGGTTGTTCCTAGAGGCATCCATATGAACATGGAAGGGATTATTCATAAGAAGAAAAACGTAATATAGGCGTGGTGACAAACCCATCCTTCAATTGTGTTAAACACCTTCTACTACGACTTCTCCCCAGTGAAAGGCACTTTTATGTCTGAGCAAATATTCTAAAGGCGCGATGATCTTGGTGCATACCCCTTGATGAACTTTCTAGTAGTAGCCCACGTGTCTAAGGAATCCACGTGCACTGCGCTCTGGCTAGTTGGCTCCCTCAATCCCGCAATCACTACAACTTTGGTAGGATCCACTAACAAGCCTTCCTTGCATATGATGTGCCCCAACAAGGTCCTAAATGGGGGTAGAAAATACACAACTTCTTGATGTTGAGGGATATCCTCAACAATCCAACACCTTTTAAACATCAACCATATGGTGTCACAATGGTCCTTAACTAGTCCATACACGGTCCAATCATTAAGGTATACTTGGAGAAATTTGTGGATGAAGTCTTAGGAAGGCCTACATTATAATGCATGAGAATATAGCGGGCACATTCTTTAACCTAAATGACATGAATGTATAGGAAAAACTTCCCCACTCGGTAGAAAAATTTGTTTTTTCTCTAGTCTTCCTTTACAATCCTCACCTAGTGATAGCCTGAGAATCCATCCATGAAAGAGTAGATTTTACGCCCTGCCACTCCTTTCCAAGATCTCCTCAATAAATGGGGTTGGGAAGGGATCAATGAAACACACTACATTCAAATCCCTTTAATCAACACATATCATTATCCTCCTAGTCCTTCTTTGATAATAAACACCATCGGACTTATCCACTATGAATCCTCTATGGATTCAATAATTCCTGACTGCTATCATCTTTTCTATTTCCTCCTTTACATTTATGCACATATTAGGATTCATTCGGTATGGTATCTTCCTAATTGGGTGTGCAACCTTCCTTCAACTTAATTCTCATTTCCCCCAATGAGTGGTGAATGCCTTTGAGCTCATGATACCACGTGGGAATAAATCCTTAAATTCATGTAAAAGATAATGATCTTAGAGACTTCCCTCTCTAACCAATAATCCCCAATGATAGCTTCCTTGGATTCCTCCTCCGACCCAATATTAACCTTCTTTATCTTTAAAGGATCATGATAGGCACACGCCATCTCATTAGCACTATCCATCACCTCACGTGAGCCTAGAGAATGGTTAACCTCCAAATGTTCCATCTCTTCACCATTTATGACATAGACCATTTTGCCTTTTTCTTTCTATGCACATGCGCGCTCCAAATTTTCCTCATCAGACTCATCTTAACCAAATTTTCAACCCAAACATGACTCTGCTGTAACTCTACAAGCCTATCTTCTTTCTTGGCACTATCCCCCATCATAAGGTGCTTGACCTCCTGCAATTCCTTATCCACTGATGGTTTGATGTTTTGATACTCAAATGTTTGGATGATATTAGCCACTAGTTCTTGTCAATTCCTTGTTTGGTGGTGTGTCTCATAGTGGATGTACCATGCACGTGTGTAACCCTATAGTGTAGAATACAATTTTTGGATCCAGAGGGATGGTGGCAAAGCTTTCATGCCTTCTCTCCATACCCACTCACAGGATTGGATGTGGAAACAGGTGGGTTCACTACCATGGTATTATTTTATGGTGGTGGGCACATTGCTTCTAGAGAACCAGATAGAGAGGAAAATTATCACCTCGTGCCACTCCAGAAGGTTTTCTTGATGTGTCACCGACCAGTGTGCAACAGTTCCTAGTAGGACGTAACTTAGCATCCCCATTCGTTCCTTTTCCTCCTTCCATTGAGCTTCCATCTTCTGCAAAAATATCTCAAAGAAGGCTCCTCCTAAGTACTTAGGTAGCTCCTTTCCCCCTAGGCGTCAGACAGTGCATGCCTTTGTCACCTTTGTCACCAATCCTCTCAAGTTCTATCTGATTAACTCATAGGTCCCATGAGCCCAATTATCACATGCTATACAGGTGGTGTCACTCATCGACTGAGCGTCCTCAAACTGGATAACTCCATTGGTAGGATGGATTATCTCTGGATCCCTGATTGAGCGCACATATATCCTATCCAGGACCTCTTCTCCCAAAGGTTCGGTATAGGGTGTTGACTTCCCATTAGCCAAGGGTATGATGACACGTTCTTCCTCATTTTGAAATCTGATGTACCCCTTGTTGAACCAAAGATCTGCATTGTTCTTATAACACCATGGGCACCCAAGTAGTGCTGGGAAATTGTCTAGCTCAGCGAGCACTAAGAATTTGAATTCCCCAGTAAACTTGGCTCCTTGAATGGTGATAGCCGCATCCTTTAAGACACCTATGGGAATTTCCTTTGTTTTGTTTGCCATATATAACACATTTTAAGATCGCTATAATGCAGGCCTTCCCATCTAATTCCAAGCATCCAAAGTGAGAAGATTGACCTCCACACTTGTTTCGATGAGGATATTGCTAAGGAGTCATCCATCCATGACCACATTTAATGTGATCTCCCTATCATAGTCGAGGTTGTGAGGGGGAAGGTTTACATGCAATACTTGCCTCTCGTGCTCTTTTCCTACATGTGGTACCTTCTCTCTCAACCATGCTCCTAGCAAGGGAATAATATTCTCTCGCCTTAGCATCTTACATACCTCCTTGACCTCATCTAGGTTATTTTTTGGCACCTCAACCCTCCTTATTTTCTCTTCTCTCTTAGACTGCTCCTTTAGACACTGGATTTATTCTTGTAAACTCTGAATCATGACCATGGTGTCTTCATATACCTCTTTTTGATGCACAGGGTCTGGGTACCTTCCATGCACCACTTCTTCCCTTGAAACTAGGTTCTTCTACCTTGGAATTTCCTTTGCGCACATGGCATTTACTCTTGTAGTTACCTAAACAAGTTCCAAGCCTGCATCACATGCTACTCGTGGCATCCATTGGGTGTTTTCCTTCTTGATGTTTACCATTGCAGTACCCTTGTCTTTCTGGTGCTGTTGAATCATATGCTCAAACAACTAAGGGCACTCCTCATACTTGTGTTTCTTTCCACACCATGAACACTACAACAAATCTGGGCACTCACGCTTGTAGTGGTCTATGGATCCACAATTGAAACAAGTTCCACATGGGAACTCAATTTTTCCTCCTCAGCGGTTACCACAACCCCTTAATCCTCAACAAAATCCCCTTCCACACATGCCTCCATCTACGCACTCATAACTTCGATCATCACCTTTAGAACTACAGGTAATGTTGGTCTGGCGTACCCCATGATCAATAGCCTCATGGATCCGGTTAATGATTCTATAATCCTTAGTATCATGGGTTATATAGGTGTATATCTTATAGTAATAGGACACATTTTTCTGCATCACGTGCTGTAACAGGGGAAATCTACCCGCATCATGGTCCCCATGACAAATCTCACAATCTACTGCTATGGCACATACCATCCTCTGGGGGAAATTATGCTTGACATGCCCCTCTACTTCACAATTTGTACACCATAACCCACTACGAGTCTCATGTGTTGAGTTTGCAGAAAAATTCTCCATCTGCTTAGCCATAGCCGAGATTTGAGCCTCCAAAAATGGGCTAACACCAGTATCAACACTTCCAATAGCTTTGGCGCGCAGAGCGGCCTCTAGCACTTCGCACGGGTCTATGAAAGTTTTATGAGATAAAACCCTTTTGAAAGGTGTTATCAACCCTCCAAAAAACCATTTAGAATTTTGTGAAGGCTGAATGTCATATGACAATTTTGACAGTAGAGTCTTAAACAACACGTCATACTCTCACACACTCTCCACCATTCTTTGTTGAATATCCTTTAGGGTGTTGATGCTCTTTTGTTTGAATTCAAGAATGTGGAATTCTACTAGGAAGGCATTCTTTAAAGTAGTATAATCCACGACCATTTGGTGAGGGTCATATTTCCTATATCCAACTATGCATGCATGCCCCTACAATGTCGTTGTAAACTGACTTGCCTCTTCGTTTTAGGCTAGTGATCCCTTTCGCACGCCATATCAACTCACACTTCTGAACATGCTCTGTGGCATATTCAAAACCTTTATATTCTGGCAAATGTAATGAAATATCAAAGAAAACTTAAGGGGGTTGTTAGGGCTCCTTGTCCACTTGAGCCAGAACCTTGGTTTCCTCTGGTGTTTCCCCTGACACCAGATCCACCAGGACTACTAAGTCCTGATTCCTCATAATTCACTAGATCCACCAGGTCCACAAGGTCCTGTTCCACTAGATCCTGGTATTAGTATGCCAAGGGTTCCCACAGTCCCACTAAACTGTATGTTGACAATCTGTGATGATGCCCCACTACAAATACTATACCCTCTGCACCAATCTTAGATGTGAGACAGAAGGCTGGTGTGCTTGATAATTGTCTAAAAATCCCTCTGAAAACTAGAATATGTATAGCCATAGAAGCTCTTGAATGAGACAAATTATATCTCCTTGGTACAGATCGGTCACTCCCACTGATACCAATTTTGCTAACAATATTCTCCCCTTAGATTTGGAAAGCCAAGATGCATAGGGTTTGTGTCACTAGGTGGGTTCAGATACACACCAACAACCCTTCTCTTTTACACGTGACGAACTCTCATCAGAAGCTGAAAGGGTCTCTCTTATGCACTTTCCAACATGGAGGTAGCACATACTGCTTAGGTTCCACGTCCTCTGCATGAACCTCAAATCCTTCTTGCAATGTCTGTATCCATATATCCATCACACATGTAACCTTGTGTTGGTCTACCAATATCCCTTTCACACACTTCACTATACCTAAGTCATCTCTCCTCACTTTCCTTCTGCCGCCATAAAATCTGCCATCTTGCCCCACCCCTGGCTTCCTCACCCTAGCACTTGGAATGGTTTAGTCTAGTCATTGGAAATACCTCTAAACCCAAGGTAACAATAAAAATCTTCATTTCCAAAGGGGATAGCATCATAAAAATGATCCCCTGGGGCTCTCGTAGAAATTCAAAACTCAAGCAACTTCTAGATAAGAGTATGTAGAAATAACGCATACTCTAGATTGTAGCTAGCCAACACACCTTTCCACCAATGATCCACAACATGGGTCCACGTCAGATCTTTATCTTGCAGTCTCTGGTAATCTTCTTAAGTCCATACATGTGATCTATAATACCAAATTGATCTAGATGCATATGTTGAGAGACATTCACACAATTCTACTGGGAAGAAGCAAAAAAATGCTTCATATAACTCATGGTAGGGGTTACTCTTCTACCCATATATGTGTATCAAACTTATACCTAATTTTAAATCTATAAGAAAATTCATCCTTTATGCTCTTGAACCATGATTGAACACTTTCCAAAGTTAAATGCTCTATCATTACTCACTACATAAATCAAGATGTATGTCATTTCCCACTACAACATTGAAAAAAGGTTCTCGCGGAAGTGGAACCAAGATTTAGTCATTTTTACACCCACAAGAACAACAAGGGAATCCGATGCACACCAACCTATCACCCAATGAGAACTGGGTGCTCACCTAAGGCACGCGTGGGTGCAGAGTCTCACTTTTATGTGAATTAGGTGGGAAACCATCACCTAGATCATGAACTTAATGAATAATGGTGAAAATGAGGCGTACATTCATCATAGGACTCAGAGAGGCCTCTAGACAAATGCGTTCATTCCAAATAAAAAGTATTTGTCAGACATATTAAATAACTACAATAGGAAGGAAACTACATACGAGCTTACATCTACTTCATAACTTCCATGAACAGAAATGAAACAATATATATATAGATCGAATCAACTATACATTCATACTCATTTATGTTTGTAACCTCATTACATCCATAATCATTACAGTCAATGGATCCATTTAGACTACCCACAACTTGATCTAGACTGAAGTCATACATCATAGCACAGGGATCATTTTCCTTCATCCATACAAAGAAAAACTATATCCCAGCCCCTTTATACATTAATCCACCATATAGCCTCTACCCAACCCCCATAGAGTCTTCTCTGCTCTATATTCTCAAGACTACTGTTTCTCTCTCTCTATTAGTCTATTTGTCTATCTCTTGATCCTTTGATCCTTCTGCCGTCCATTTTTCTTCTCTTCTGAGGGCGGTCGTATATATAGGCATGGTGAAGTGCCAACACCTCCTTCTACAGCCTTAGATCTATTGCCAAGCATACATATGTGCTCTCCAAGGGAACACAGTTCTTTAAGTATGGGAATCTTCCACAATTTTGCCATGATTGTATCCTAGGTATGCACCTACTCTCCAGCATGGGCTTTGCACGTTTTGACATGATGGTCTCCCATGTTCGCCTCCATCATTAAGAATATTCCTTTCGTGGGCCCCATGTGGCTAGTCTGACACCTTATTCACTTTGCATACATGTGGTCGACTCCTATGCTTCCCTGTGTCCTGCATAAAATGCCAAATATGGATAAGTCTAGAAAACCTGGGCTCTGTCCACGTGCACATGCCAAGGGTTTCCTTAAACCCTTCCTTGACCTTTTTCCTACACGCCTTATCATGCTAGGCCTTACGTGCCTTCTTCTTTTGTGCCCATCCTTCAACCTAGGACTTGTGCACCTACGCACCTTGGCGTACTTAGTTGATATTTTAGGGGCTCAAAAATTTACTATCCAAATGTGTGAAAGTTACAGAGGGACTAGTTTATCCATCCAAAGATACACTCCATTGTAGAGATGTGGGGTCTAGCTTATTTTTTGTCACAATAACTATTTTATTCAATGGCATAACGAGGCTGCCATACACAATTGATGATTGTGAAACCCTGGCAGAATGTAAAATAAGGGATACTTTATCCCATGAGAAAGGAAGCAAATGATTAAGCATGTGATTTCAAATGTTTCACATGTGGGGGGTGATGGCATTAAAAACATCATGAGAAGTGACTCAGAGGATACATTTAATGAGGTTGAGGGTTTGAAATCTAATAGTGATAGTCATTATTTCACAACTCCTAAAGACAAGGATGAATTTGTTTCAACCTACGTGGTGCTAAAATGTAAGTGTGCTCATAAATAAGGTGACATAGCTGAAGGATTTATATCCTTGGTATAAGAACAACATGTGATTTCGGGAGTAGTGTTGGGACCCACATATTTTGGTGTTTTCATGGAGAATATTATAAATGCATGCAATGATTTCTATCCAAGTCTACAATGTAACAATGAAATTGTCTGGCCAATCAAAAATCGAGTTTATCTATAAACAAGAACTACACTTTTTGTGAATGGAAATTATGAACTCCAAGAAACAAACTACCACATCAAACACTGACTTCAATTTGAAGTTCGAGGGGGCTACTACCAAGTTGATACAGTTTTGTTTAAAAGAACACAAATTTGTTGCACAAGAAATAATTACAAATGTTTGTGAAAGAGACATAGTGCACTTTAAAAAATTAGATGCCAATACATTTGGGGTGCATGTTGATAATTTAATTACGAATTTTTTCAAGGGTTGCTCAATATTAGAAGGATCTCTCATCCAATTTCCTCCCTGTTAGTTGGCCCATCAAGATGGTTCCATTATGGAAGTAAGGATGAAGAAATTTCAAAAGAGTTGTTGGTAAAAATGTGGATCCCATTTTAAGATCAATTGCCTCAACTGGTATACCCAAATTCATATGAATCCTCCATATGTAGTAGTAATGAAAACTAGATAAAAATACCTTACAACGCCTATAAACACCAAAAGGTAAATTCTAATCCATCTAGTACACTAAAGGCAAGGGAAAATGATGAAAAAACAAGAGAACACTTTTTGTCTAAAGTTGAGAAAAAACCTTGTTACAAGGAAGGATGTCTTTCCAATCTATCTCTAAGCACTTTCAATCACAGTTGGAATTTAACTTTAGGTATGAATGAACCTACCATCAAAAACTTTGTACTTAATACATTCACCACATTTCTATTAGTTTTAATTAAGGTCAAACTTCAAAACATACTATAGATAAATTGAAGTTATGTGGAAGGGATGTATGTCAGAATGCATGGTACAGATGTCATGGAATCGCAAAAATTACCTATTACAGATACCGACAATCTTGGATTTATGGTGATACGAGGGAAGTAAATGGAAATACAAAAAAAAACAAATGCCAAACATTGTTGCAACTATTACATTGATATCCAAAATGGTGGAGAAGAATTCTGATATATACCCATACATGTCTCATTCAGTGGTACAAGATGGTACTAAATTAACAATGAGACTGTTACTAGCATGTTATATTTTTTCTTACATACTACAAAAGTGTAAAGAGGCCCTTTCACTATTGAACCTTCCTCCAACACCATAGTCAAATATCATCAAAATATGGCAAGAACATTTCTCCCATGTTTCAATCACCAAGAAAAAATTCTTCACCAAATATGACGAGTGCACAGAGCTTAAGAACAAACATGCATTGACCTCATGTCCAGAAACACTGACATAAATAGATCAATGCCAGAAATGGCACAATAATTACATTCAAAGTTGTTGTGTAACTTATTATGTACATAAAGTGTAATCACAACAAAATCCTATTATATATTTGAGCATTGTGCATGAAATAATGGACAAGATGAAAAATGCAATACCAAGGACAGGAAAAAAAGCAAAATAAATGAGTAATAATATTAATCTTCGCATCACCTTGACTGGTATGCTGACACATGGGAACAAAACAAGGGGTTTCGGGAACTTTTGTCTCCATTTTGTTGAACGAGGAGAAACTTCACAATAAGATCATTAGCATGATGTATCTGGAAGATAAAATAACCACTTATAGATCAATATGGTGATTTTTTATATAGTAATGGGAAGTCAAAACACCCATTACATGATGCATTTTTACAAAATGATGCATATGATAAGTGCAAGGAATACAAGTAGAAAAATGAGGGTGCTCATACAACTAATACTATTAGTAGATGTTCGAGTTCATTTAGAAAACAACCACCAATTCTCTACTTACAACTAGATAATGTTGCAAGTGACAACAAAAATCACACATTCTTTGTGTTTTCATCCATGCTAACAACTAGAAGGGTTTTCAACATAGTGTACGTGAGTTTCCTTCTAGTGGGTCGCACTCATGAAGACATAGATGGGACATTTGAATGATTATCAACAACATTGTGCAAATTGGATACATTCTCTTTGACACAAATAATGGAAACTTATAGAACATACCAAGAGGATTCCAACACATTCACTTCATACCTTATCAAGGAATTCTATGACTTTAATGCCTTTATGAAACCACACCTATTAGATGGTAACCACAAGATCATGGGTATAAATAAACAAAACGTGTTTAAATTCCGTGTCATAGACAACATTCCCATCATTAATTTCAAACCATTAATCACAAAGTCCGATTGGTCACACTCAATTAAGATATGGAAAACATTGGATAGGAAGCCTTTATTTTCTGAAGAGGATCCTCCATTGGAACCCTTCAAAGAACTAAAAGAGATGGTAGACATGTAGAGATGAATTTAGGCATACATCACACATTGGGAAAAGAGTTCAACTGATGGTGGAGAAGCATACTGGGTTCTAAAGAGTCCATTTTTCAATTATAGCATGATGATGAGAGATTGTTTTTGGCCAAAAACAATTCAGGATAACACAATGTATGATAAAATAGTGGGTGCAACACATCTTGACATGGATAGATACTATAGTCAAAATGTCCTTTCAAATAAGGATATATATGTTGGGAATATTTTTGATAGACCTCGAGAGGAATTCAACCTAGTAGTGGATGTGATTGTTGATAAGATGATACTAGTAAGACTAGTTGATAATAATGTACCTATATGGATGGGCAAGGTAAAACTAAAACTAATACATGATGTTTACAAAAAAACTTGAACGATAAGGGTATGCTAGTAGGAACCCACATGAAAAGAAAATACAAAAAAATAAAGGTACTGGGAATGCTTGAAGAAAAGGCAATGGTGGCAAAAATCAAGGGACACATCAAATATTGATATAGATAGCGTCATTTGGGCATGGAGGCCAAACACAATATGGAAAGGAGATCAAATTAAATACCGAATCGGGATCACAAAGCTATCTAGAAATACCTTGCACAAATTTAAGATAAATAATTAATACCCTTGTGAGGGATCAATGCTTATGTAATTTTCAATGTAATTTTTTTGAAGGAATTGATTGCCTATGGAAACACATTTTTAAATCCATTTCTTTAAAACAACTTGTTTAACATAGTTCTTAAATCATTGTTGTTCTTTATGATTTACAGAATGGAAAATCATAAAAGTAGTTGACTTTATCAAATGTAACTTGCATATTTACAATATCACATTCATTTTTATATAGATTTATATGAAAATTATATCAATATTTTTTTAGAAAAAGGGTAAAGTGGGGGCTTTGATAGGACCCACAAGGAAAAGTATAACAGAAAGATATAACAGTGAAGCATAAAAGTGAAGAAGCCCAAAGGAAAAGTTAACAAAGGACCAAGAGGGCCCAAAACTGAAAAAATAAAAGTGAAGGAGAAATATAAGACGACAAGAGGAGAAAAATGTAGCCTCAAAGAAGAAGAAGAAAAACCAGCATAACAGAAGCCATTGGAAGCAGTAATGGGAAGAAAATGATAAGAGGGAGATGCAACCTAAAAATACTACAAGACCCAAAAGGAGAAGGAGAAGAAGGATAGTAATGAGAGAGGGAAAGAGATAGAGTTAGTGCTTACCCTTCTTTCCTTTATTTGACTGCACTAATTGACATTGCTCCTATAGAAGCATCACTGATATAAGTGGATTATATTCTGTCAATTCAAAGGGCAAGGAATGCTCAAGAGATTGGGTGCCCTCCTTATCTAAGTTGGAGTGATCAGATTCATGGGTTTATTTTAAGTTCCTGAGAAGGACCTTCCAAAGCTGGAGAAAAAGCCATTGGTTTCCCACCCTCTTTGGGAGGGGTTGAATAAGGAGGAACTAAAGCTGAAACTGGGGGGATAGAGGCTGCAATAGTTGGAACAAGGGTGGGAACCAAAGGAGATGTCTTAACAGTTGTATGAGTTACAGTGTCAGTAGCTATAGGAGTTTCAATGTCAGCATCATCTTCTTCATCTAGATCTGGATGGCTCCAATATTTGGGAGAGGATCTATTTTTTCGAGGAGCCTGAGTTTTCTTCTGAGGGAAAGCGGCATGGAGCTGACCTAATGCCCTATAATTTCTACACTGGAAATTTATATTTTCATAGTCAATAACCTAAGAATAGCTTGTATCTCCCATCTTGAGGGTCATCCAATCTGGTAAACCCTTGCTAAGATCCACTTCCACACAAATCCTAGCATAAGTAAGAGGACCACTCCTCATCCTTTATTTGTCTGTTTTGATGAATCTCCTTAGAAGGTTTCCAATCTCTTCCACTGCAAAGGTAAAGTGAAGGGGAAGATTGGGCAGGTGTACCCAAATTGGAATGGAGAAGGTATTCAGGTCAAATTTTGGAAACCATGGGGTAGTGAAGAGCCCTGCCAAACCCTAGAACCAAGGGTCCTCCTCAATAGCTTTCTAATAATCCTTAAGGTCGTTGAAAAGGACTATGAAGAAACCTCATGCGTAAAAGAAAATTTTACAATTTTATGTCCATGAAGTATGAATCCAATGTATAATTGTGTTAGATGATGGCCATATGTCATTAAATCTACATATCAAGGTCTGAGATTTTATTTCTTGAAGCGGATCTAAATATTTTACATCTTGTATGTCAAGGGTTGGGACCATAGAGGATTTCTCAACCAGGAGGGGGCAGGAGGAGCTCCTGATGGTTTCGAGGAGGCATTTTTAAAGAGTGCCTCCTTTAAGGGGGAAAAGCTTCATTATTTAGCTCCTCCCAATATAATTTTAGTCATATTAATCACAGAATCACATATTATCCCATATGAGAGGAGCATAGAGGTGTCGACAAGGGATTTTCCAACATACCCCAACCTGAACTGCTCCATCTTAATGCACATTTTTTGGAAAAGAATAAATTTCAAATCCATACATCGATCCAGTCAATTTATTTGAATGCACAAGGATTTACCTCTTAGATTACAAATGAGAAGTTGGAGCGAATCATAATGGTCTTCAGGGGTTTATGAAAAATTTGAGTAAATGCGTTGGAAATCCATGTTTTATTTGAGCAGAGCAGTCAAAGCTAGCGATCATGGGGGAAAATATTTCAAGTCGATTCCCAACTCCCTAAAGGATGCTAGCCACACAGTAATATTTATTTGATTGGAATCATTCCAGCCACAAAGTAGTCCCAGATCTAGCCACGTCGCCATCCTTGACCCCAACCATATAGAAAATACCATCAATCGATGATTCATATCTCTTCACAAGGTGTTCAGAATCCAGAAATCACGCTGAGTATACATTTGCATCCTAAAATGCCTTATCCATCCTTCACATGCTTTGTTCTGACCCCGTTCCTCTCTTTTCTTGCATTTTGGTCTTTAGTTACAGGACCGTTGCCCTGCCTGGGTGGCGGTCCTGTGACCGCCACCCAGGATAGGAGCGGTGGTCCTGTAACCACTGCCCTGCACTAGGTGGCGGTCCTGTGCGCATTTTCCAGAAACTTCCAACGCTTTCGTCAACGTAAAAAATCAAGTTGCACTCGTAATTCTCAACCACTCTTGCTTGCATTTAAGTTTTAGCCGCCTGGTAAATAGTAATTCCTCTTTTTTTATAATAGAAGAGTTCAATTCAATCTTACCCTCTGGTAAATCAAAGTGCTATAAATACCAAGCTTGTTTACAAGAAAATGGCCCCTCTCCCTCTATGATTTATTATTCAGTGTGTTTTGAAAGTTCTTCAATAAGTCTCAACAAGTTTAGATTTTGTAAAGCTCTCAGCCTCTCAGTTCAAGGCTCCAGTTTCATCTTGTTCCATTGTTGTTCTAGATTATGTTCATTTGAATCTTGATTCTTGCTTAGAGTTATAGGTTGTTGTTTCATCATAGGAAGTATAGGTCCTAGAGATTTTGGTGTGCTTGTATTGTATCCCTGTAACAATCCCGCTAGGAATCACATAGTCAAGCTCTGTTCTCTTGCACTATCCCTCTCCTACTTGCATTCTGTTCAGCTTACGTCCAAGCTGCCACTATTCAAACATCTTCTCCTGTTGCCGCTGTCACATTCCCACTTTTCTAGATTCATGAGAACACAAAGGAACGAAGAGATCACACTGAGGGGACAAGTCACAATACAACTGGATTTTCCGTTGTTCTGTAAACTCCAGGTTTGAATTGTCAAAGTTGTAGTTACAATATATCAAATAGAATAGCAAATCATTTTATTTCAGTTAAGCTTGCTTTCAATATTACCAGGGAAGTTGTGGGGAATGATAGCTTCTGAGAAGCTGTGATTTATTCCTCACTTCTGAGGTAAGATTGAAGGTCTTTCAATTAAATTAGTTAGTTATTTATATTTAGGATCAATTCACAAATGCACAGGCAAATAGCTACATCTGGCTACCTTGCTTGTTTTAATTCCATTATTAGATTAATTGTTCATTATCTGAATATATTAGAATAGTCACTCTTTAAATTTCGTTCAAATTCACATCTTTGAAAATACAAAAAAAAGAATATAAGCATAGTGTAGATTTATTTTCATAATTAGTTTACTTCTTTTAGTTAAGTTTGGTTATCTCTTGCATGACAATTACGGGACCCAGAGAGCCCAGGGATTACGTATTCGAACCGGTAATACCTCAGCCAAATCTCTTCACAACATTAACAGATATAGATCAAGGTCTTAGAATTCACGTCTTTCAAACAAAAACAAACCCACAAGCAGTTAGTGAGCAATTGAGAGAATTAAATATTGAAGACGACAAAGCATACAATTCTGGTCAAATCAACCCAACTATAGATTGCCTTGATAGGATATCCACATGACCATACAAGAACCCGAAAGAGAGAAAATATTTGGTTGTGATTCATTAGTTCCACAGCCAAATGCAGGAGACCTTCTCATTGACATAGACACAGGCTTACGTATACAAGTTGCTAGAACACCCGTAAGGTATTTTGAGAAGATCACACAACTCCTGGTATTAAACATAGAAGCTGAAAAAGCTTATGACTACTTGGATAGTTGGAAGAAGAGATTGATTCTTCACATGACCATAACAGGTCCACAACAACCACGAACTCATGGTTGTGATCCCCAGGTCCCACAACCCAACAGGCCTGCTAATCAGTTAAACATTGACACCAGTTTACGTACGCTGGTATTTAGATCCTCACCACTCCCACCGGATATCATAACACAATTTTCCATATTAAACATAGAAGCCAATCAAGCTAATATTTTCTGGGTTAGACCAGAAAACCGCCCATAGTTTCCTACAAATCCACTACACCTCTCACTACCACTTTCATGACCTTGTCTGGAAATATACACGAAGCACCTACAGGTCACTTTCCATGCATCCAACAGCCAATAGATAGGATCTCGAAGAGCTCGACATTGATTGGAGCCTCCGAGAAGCTATTATATCTGAATGATCCATTACACCAATTCAGGTTAGGAGAGCTTTCTTTTCCTTAGACTCGTAGATCCCGTTATTACATGTTGAGGATATAAGATTTCCCAACTAGTTTGTCTACATCCGCATATATTTCATTTCCACCGGCTGTCTCGGCACGACCTCGGGAGGTCGGGTATGAAGAAAGGCTACTTGTTGATTCTCATGCTCACTGTCACTTTTCTATCGTACAAAATTGGTGAACCCGACATGAACGCAACAACTGCTCCCTTTTCATTTCCATTTCTTTCATCCATCTTCGCTCCTTCCCATTATTCTGTGGGTATTTATATACCCCCCAAATATGTCGGGATATGACGCATATGGCAGACCTCTCTCAGGTCTCGAAGCATATTATGGTCAAACAAATAGACAACCGTCACCCTCGCTTTCTGCATGGGCTGACAACTACTCAAGCAACTACTTGTCATCACAAACTCCTCCTCAAAGAACTAGCTCTAGTTCTTCATTCTGAATTGAGGAGCTGGATCAGCTCACACAAACACAACAACCAGAGCCCTCAGGCTCTAACAATATGACGTTTACTGGAGAATCCATTTCATCTCCTCGGGTTTTGTTTAGACCACAAATCAGTAGGCAGTCAGATCCACTCCCATTTTTGGATGAGGAGTACTTAGCACGCTATGCTAGAAGTGAACAATGCTTCCAAAACATGTACCCACCTATAGGAAGTTTGCAAACACAACCCGACACCCTGCTCCAAGAAAACACCCCCATTCCTCCACCTATGGAAAATACTCTTGGTGAAGCTTGGCAGAGTAATGATCAATTCATAGCAGGGTACCATACCCCTCTACAACCTCAAGGTATACAACAATAGCCATCAAGGAAAAACATTGTGTCATCACCAATCGAGGTCATCTCGGCTTTAGTTGAGAAGGTTAGAGGACTAGAACTTGCTCAAGCAAATCAAACTTCACATTCCAGGCAAGCAGGAACTTCCAACCCTCTGCATCATCCCAGCCAGGTTGACCTCCTCACAGGAATAGGCATGTTAGGCATGCCTCCTCAACATTCATATAACTACCCACAACAAACACCAACTAGAACCACATTTTCAAACGTTGCTCCAGTTGAAAGTATGATACCTCCCGGTTTAGTACCAAACAACCCATATCAGAGCAATGCTCCTCCCTACTTAAACATTTATTCAAAATCACCATAGGGAGACATGTTCTCCTCTCCTGGATGTTCACTCAACCACAAGGGTTTCCTTATGTCCCTGCAAATACATATGCTATGCCATATCAACAACCCATTCCACCTCTCCCCCCTCAACAGGCACCATCGATGGTTGAAACCTATGCGGTAGGGACTTACTCATAATATTTAAAAGAACCTCTAGATTTCACCATACAAAGCTTCATGCTTCCAAGACCTCTTCCTGATTTTCCTAAATTCAAGGGGGAGGGAGATCCAAATGCACATATCAAGGCCTATGCCACGGCCATTCGAGAATTGCTCCCTTGGGATGCGGTTGTTGCTAAGATATTCCCTAAGACCTTAGAGGGTATTGCCCTTGATTGGTATTATAGAATACTTGAAGCCTCAATACACTCGTTCAAACAACTTGTGTCAGAATTTATCAAAGCTTTTGACATGAACAAATTGTTAAGAACAGGGATCAGGGAATTCTTACACATTAAACAAGAGCACAATGAATCTATTGCTCATTTTATTCAAAGATGGCGTACAGTCCTCTACTCATCAGCAAGTGCTCCGAACATGGATCAGATGGAACTATGTGACTTATTCCTTCATTCTCTCAATAGAGAGATAAAGGAAGAAGTCCAGAAGTTCCCACTAAGGACTTATGATGAAGTACTCGAGAGTGCCCTCTGAATCAATCAAGCGGCAATAGACAGCGGCTGTAAGACATATGGAATGAACGGGAAATTAATCACTCCCAATCAAAACACTATGACTTATCCTAATGTCGGGAATACCAATCAAGGACCCAAGATTCTTAACAAAAACCACGGGGTTACAACAGATGGAGTCACAGACCAGGTTAAAAGGGAAAACATCGTAAACACTTCACCACCCGTTAACAATCAGTGAAATAATAACTTTACTCCAACAATCAACGCGGTGGATTTTAATCATCCATCATGACAACAACAACAACAACAATGGAAAATCCAGACACAAGGTCCAATCCGAAACCCAACTGGATATCAGAACCAAAGCCAAAGGCAACAACCTCAAAATTTTAACTCTAACAACCAACAACCTAATCAGAATTTTGGACCACAACAGGTTTCAAACCAACAACCTCGAAACTATAATCCCAACTTGTATTGTGGTTTCCACAAGATTCAAGGCCATGATACTAGGACTTTCTGTGACTACAATAAATTCATGCAACATTTTCCAGAAGACCAAAGACAACTCTTTATAGATATGTTTTTAACAAATTCTGCATTACCCACGCCAAACACTTATACGGGAGCAGTTTCCCCTCAAAATGCACCCCTCAAGATTTTTAACGATCCTCTCCTGAATCACTCTAACAATAACAGGTTAGATCCAAATGGGACAAACAAGGGTGTTATGGCAGGAAATAACAATCATGAAGCCTCAACTTCATCAAATCCACCGGTCACACCCCAATTAGGAACTCGACCACAAACCAAGATAGTCAGTCTGGTAGAGTTAGATACCAAGCTACACGTAGAAACCATAACAAGAACATGAGATTATTCTTCTCAACCAGTTCCAACCTACCCATTAGTACCAGACAACATTCAACAAACACTGGCAAAACCTATAGGCGCTTATGATCTAATTAATGACCTAACAAATACCTTCTCTCACATTTCCTTCTTGGATTTGTTGAAAAAATCTCCCGCTCACAGGGCTTCTCTCTTAGAAGCATTAGGTCTTGGTCATCTGATTAACATCACTCCTCCTCCTGAAACGTAAGTAAACCATGTAGACTTTGACGTCTACCCTCCAGGGCAGCCAGATAGGGATACTGAGTTTATATTTGATATAAGAAAAATGCCAACAGACATTGAAATCACATGTAGAGGTGACCCAACCTTGCATTTGCAAGTATGGGTTTATAATAATTATGTTAAGCACACAATGATTGATGATGGGGCAGCAGTTAACATAGTCCCCTTCACTTTTCTTCAAAATTTAGGATATGGAGAAACAAATTGTTCCACAACACAAAATACGCTAAGGGGTTATGATAGCCTCAAGGCCACTTCAATTGGGACTATAGTGTTACCAGTCACCTTAGGACCCAAGACAGTCCTCACCGAATTTTATATTATAGATCAGGAAACCAACTATAATATGATTCTTGGTCGACCATGGATACATCGCATGAAGGAAATCCCTTCCATGTTATTCCAGGAAATAAGATTTTTACACCTGGGAAAAATATTTGTGGCACAGGGTGACCCAAAACCCTTCGACATACACCTAGCAGATTTGAAAAAGAGACCAGGCATTCACTCTGAGTTTGAGCTCCCAACGAATCAACTTAACAAACCAGTCAATTCAAAGCTAGAAGTAAAGTTGGTACCTACAACAGAATTAGAAGTCACGAATCTAGTCAAAGGCATTCTGACACTCAAAAATGAGACTAACATCATAGAGATAGTATCATTAGGAACTACCACAAAAATTTTCAGTTACTAGAGAAATATTTACCTATTCTCCTACCATTTGATTCCATGGGTATAGGATGTACCCTAGGAATTGGCTCCCTTCCAGCAGACAAAGTTTGTATGGTAGAAGTAACCGAGGCAAAAGAAGCAGACAAGAAGAATGTTCCAATATCCATTTTTCCAAGACAAATATTGGACTCTCCACTTCGATGGAGCTAGATGTCATTTCGTTGTTGGGGCAGGTGTGATCTTTACTTCTCCCGAGGGAAAGATCCTACCTTTTTCCTTTAAGTTAAAATTTGAATGTACAAACAACAGGGCTGAATACGAAGCCCTCCTCCTTGGCCTCATCATAGCCAAAAGGATGGGCATTGATAACATTAGAGTACTAGGAGACTCGCAATTAGTTGCAAACCAAGTATTTGAGGTATATGAGACTAGAGCTAAACACTTACAACTCTATAAAATGGTGGTATTAGATCTAACCAAGGGATTCAAATTCATATCAATCGAAGCAATCCCATGAGAACAGAACCTTCTCACTGATTCAATAGCAACCTCAGCTTCCCGTTTCACTCCAAGCAGTGAGTTGGAAAATACAAATTTCATGGTATCACTTCGTACTGAACCATTGGTGCGTAAAATACCAATAACCCCGATCTTGACACATATAGAAGATGAGAATGAGTTTACCATCCTAGATCACTTTGACAGCGATAGGGTCACTCTTGGATATCTAAATGCCTATGCGGAATTACATCTCACTCATCACATAGTAGATTTCTCCCTAATCCCATATTCCTCTTCCTATTTTGGAAATCCCATGATAGAATCTCCCCCACAAAAGAATCTTGAAATCTACGAGGTAGAGAATGGAGAAATTTTGGAACTACCTCCGGCCCCGCCTGAATTTGAAGAAGGCAACACTTCCTTAATCGAAGGAATGATTGACATAAATATTGGAATGGAGGAAGAACCAAAGATTTTGAAGTTGGGATCCTCGTTAACTCCAGAGGAGATAGAAATACATACCCAGATCCTCAAGGAACATCAAAAGGATTTCACATTTAATTACAAAGAAATGATGGGAATTGCACCACATATCACGGTACACAATCTTGTCACCAAACTAGATGCAAAGCCAATTAAGCAAAAGTCGAGACCAATGAAACCAAAAGTGGCTCTCATGGTGAAAGAAGAAGTAATGAAACTTCTCCAGGTGGGATTCATCAAACCAGTTGACTATTCACAATGGGTATCTAATATCATCCCTGTTCTCAAAAAGAATGGGAAGATATGCATTTGCATAGACTTCTGGGACATTAACAAAGCTTGCCCCAAAGATGACTTCCCATTACCATCCATCGACGTCATTGTTGACACAACAACTGGATTTGAGCTTTTGTCTCTCATGGATGGGTTCTCGGGATATAATCAAATCAAAATATCTGAAGAGGATCAAGCCAAGACTACTATTTTATAACTCCTTGGGGAACTTATTGTTATGTTGTCATGCCATTCGGTCTTAAGAACGCTGGTGCTACATACCAACGGGCAATGACATACATATTCCATGACCTTATTCATAAGATTGTGGAATCCTATGTAGATGACTTACTGGCCAAGGCCAAGAAGCGTTGTGATCACCCAGAAGTGCTCTGTATCATTCTCTCATGATTGATCGAATATGGCATCACATTGAATCCAAAGAAATGTGTATTTGGTGTAACAGGAGGCAAGCTTCTAGGTTACATTATATCATCATGAGGGATTGATGTCGACCCAGCCAAAATCTGGGCTGTTCTTGAAATGATTCCACCATCAGACGAGTCTGGTATCAGATCATTTCTTGGGAAACTCGGTGCAATTCGAAGGTTCATCCCTGACTTAAGTTTTGTTGTTCATCCAATCAACAATTTATTAAAAAAGGATTATAGCATTGATTGGATGGAATAATGCAACGAGGCCTTCAAAGTAGTTAAACGCTTCTTGTTGTCTCCTCCCACGCTAATGCCTCCTAGACCAGATCATCCTTTGATCTTGTATTCATGGGCTACTGATGTCTCGCTAGCCTATATGTTGGCTCAGGAAGATAATGATAAATGGGAACGTGCAGTCTATTTCATTAGCCAGACGTTGCTTGATTATGAAACACGTTACACACAAACAGAAAGAGAATGCCTTGCCATAGTCTTCGCAACAAAATGTTTAAGACATTACATGCTGAATCAAGAAACAAGGGTCATTGTAAAGACAGATCACTTACGGACATTCCTCACGCAAGGGTCTTTATCTAAAAAGGTTGGACGTTTCATAACCTTAATGGGTGAGTTTGAACTAACATTTGTAAACCAAAAATCTGTTAAAGACAAATCATTGCAGACTGGTTGGCTGATAATCCATTGGATGGGGGTGATCTGGTAGATCTAGACTTTCCCGATGAGTGCATATATTTTTTCAAAACCAGGCCCCCCATCTCTATATGTCCTTGGTACACTGACATCATCAATTTCATCATGGACCACACATACCCAGAAGGTGCCACATCACAACAAAGAAGGCGGTTACACATTATCACTGCTAAATACGTTATTTTAGAATAGGTGCTCTATCGTAGAGCCTTCGACGGAATGCTTTTAAGATGTGTTGACATGGAAGAATCCAAAAATATTCTTTACGAATCCCACAGTGGGATATGTGGAGGCCACTTCGGTGGCCATGCCACTGCTCACAAAATACATCAGATGGGCTATTTCTGGCCCACTCTGGAACATGACGCAGTAGAATTTGTGTGCAAGTGTCATAAATGCCAAGAGTTCTCCCACGAGATTCACATGCCAGCACAGGCTCTGCAACCAATCACAACCCCATGGCCCTTTTCCACGTGGGGCCTAGATTTGATAGGGAAATTCTCTCCCTCATCAACAGATGGCCATAACTTTATAATCACGGCCACAAAATATTTTACTAAATGGGTAGAGGCCATGCCTCTCACCACCGTACCAGGTTCTGTAATCGCTAAGTTCATTTTGAATCAAATCATTTATAGGTACGGTGTCCCGCAAGTCATTATCTCAGATAATGGCACATCCTTCAAGAATGATGAGGTCTGTGAGTTATGTAGAAAATTCAAGATAAACCATCATACAACCTCTCTTTATTACCCCCAAGCCAATGGACAGGCTGAAGCAACAAACAAAACATTAAAATCCATTCTCCTCAAAATAGTTAAGGAGAACAAATGGGACTGGCATTTAAAATTATACCCGGCCTTGTGGGCCTATCGAACGTCAATAAGAACACCAACAGGAACAACCCCTTTCTCATTGGTATTCAAGGTAGAAGCAGTTCTCCTGCTTGAGGTCAAAATACCCAGTCTCTGCATCTCATTACAAGGGATCTTGGGAGAAGAAGCCTATAGAGAGGCACGCCTCTCTCAACTAGAAAGCCTTGATGAGGCCAGGTTAAATGCCGAACAATGGCACAAAGCCTATGCTGACCAGATGTGCCGAAATATAACAAAAAGGTCTACGAATGAGAAATATATGAGGGAGATCTAGTTCTGAGACTAGATAGCCGGATTGATAAGAAAACTGGCGAAGGAAGGAAATTCTCGGCCCAAGTGGTTGGGCCCATACCGAGTCATGAAAGACTATGGAAATGGTGCGTATCTCTTGTGTACACTAGAAGGTGAGGAATTCAATGAAACTATCAATTCCTTGCATCTTAAATGGTTTTACGCATAAGTCATCAACATCACCATTTGTATATTATATCTACCTGCATTGCATTAGTCACTTAGTTGTTTCATTTTGTTCACTCATTTCATAAATTTTTGGTCAAGGAACTTATTCTTAAGCAATTTATTACAAGCTTATGAAAATATTGGCAAAAGCATTCAAATCATATCTCTTCAATTTTCATAATATCATCAAATGGTTTCGAAATCATCTCATCAATCCAACAGACAAAATCTTGACAAAAACCATACCAAGGCCTGCATACTTGGTCATACTCATTTCTTCTACTAGGTTAAGTTGTTCTTACCTACAGTCTATTCTAGAAGCTTCTTGGTGTCACATCTATCCCTCTTACATCTCTTTGAAACAAGGATACTCCAAAATCACAGATCAGAAATGTCAAAGCCAAATTAAATATACTAAACAAAATAGAATATTTTATTTTACACACTTCTTTGCCCTACCAACCTTCGGTGATGAGCCCACATCTCTTACTAGTGGTGCGAGGTTGAGAAAGGAAAGGAGTGCCCTTACTCACCTATGTCCTACCTTCGGTGATAAACCCATACTTCTTACTAGTAGCATGGGGCAGGGTGTAGGGGGTCCATTCACACAAATTAATGAATCTTAGTATTTTAAAAATTCAAAGCAAAGTGTATTAAGTGAAATTAAGCATCCAAATTCCAAAGAGATCAAATCCTCAAAACCATATTTTGTCAACCAAATTTCCATTCATGGATCTAAGTCTAGATAAACTAGAAAGTAAGTTGCATTCTGAGCTATGTAGTAGTTTTTGAGTAAGAGTAAGTACGTAGGTCTAAATTTGGTTTCTGTCAATACCTTGTCTTTCTCTCATCATTTCCATTCAGTCAAACTCATACAATTTGCACCCTTCCCAACTCTCGGTGTTGAGCCCTCACATCTTACTAGTTGCGTGGAGTTAGGAGTGGGGCAAGTTCATCTCATTATCACTACATATTCATCACGTTTTTCCAAAACAAGAAGAAGCAACGAACATTGCCCAAAGAAGCCAAAAGTTCAGTACTACAGTATGTTTGCATCATCACATATTAGCATTACAAATAAAAAAAAGAGAAACATTTTGTTCAACACTTGTTATCACCTGTCATCCATTGCATACATTTTGAAAAGCATATAAAACAAATAGATTCTAAAAACATCTAGTGTACACATGAGAAACGAATCACAAAACTCTAGATACAAAGAAGATCTAGATCCAAAAAAAATATATATATATATAGGAATCATGCTTTACATACAATGCCATCATGCACTAGGCATGGTCAAAACACTCAATGAGCCCAAAAAATACAAAAACAACTCATATAAACATCCAACAAAATCACTACAAAAATACCAAATGGCCTCTCAATCCCTGTGGGATCCCTCGGAGGGTGCATGACCACGTCTAGGGCTCCTGCTACGATGACACTCTGAATGCACTGAATGATGGGAGTGCTCATGATCATGGCCACTGGCTATGGTCTCACTACGAGAATGGCTCCGCCTCATCAGGTGCTCAGCAGTCTTGTATCTAGCTATCTCAGTACAAAGGGAGGACACTAACTCTGCCACCTTCTAGACAGGGGCAAACACATCAGTGTGTTGGCCGGCTGCTAAAGGCTCTCTGACATCCTCAGTAAGCTGAGCCCAGGTCTTCCCCGAAGGGAGCAACAGTGTGTCGGCACACACCCAGAGAATCAAATCCTGCCATCCCTGAGTAGTCACTGTAAATAAAAAGGGAAATAACAAGTTAGAAAATTACCAAAAACAAGTAAAAAACAAATGAAACAACAAAAAATAAATATCAACCAAACATCTCTAACTAACAAAGCCCAGAAAAGAGTAGTAACTCACTCAGATCTCTAGGCATCTAGGTAGGGTCTCTAGGATCTGCGCCTGCTACCGACGCTGCTGCCGAATGCGGAGCCTCCCCAAAATATGGAAAGAAATGACGTCCTGCCACAGACTCATCATCTCCCTCAAAGTCCTGAGAAGGAAACTCCTCTAAGACCAAGGTCTCCTTCTCTGCACTCACCTCTACCCTCTCTACCCTCAAAATATCCTGAGTGTCATGCCACTCAAAATCACTATCATCCTCCTCGACCATCCCACTAGCCTCACCTCCAACTCCCTCTCCCATCGTCTCCTCCTCAGTCTCCCCTCCTGTGAACTCCTCAGAGTCTAATTCCACATCAACAGGCTCATCCTCCTCCCCACTGAAAGTAGGAGTAGCTCCGATCTAAAGTAAGGGTGCTCGAGGAGCATTGGCTGCCCCTCGGGCATGAACCACCTACCTAACCGCAATAGGAACTCCAGAAGTAACCGTGGTCCAACCTTGATCTCCTCTAGGACCTCCCCGAGCCTCACAAACAGTCCTGTATACTGGCCCCGCTGGAGGAAGCATATCAACATAGGGGACGCCAAACTGCTGAGGGACTCGATCAAATGGGTGGACCTCCACCCTCTCTATCCTATCTACTAACTGACCTGTAGTAGAGTAGGCAATCAATGTATGCGTCTCCTCTCCCCATACTCCCACCATGGCCTGATAAGGAGTGGCCTCCATATCTGCATTAGTCAGTGAAGCCACTAGCTGATGTGGCATCCTGAGTACTGTCATCCCCATCCACCTCGCTGCTCTAACAGCCCCCAGATCCTCTGCTAGTACACCCCTCCCATAGGGGATGATACACTCATACACCCAACTCATAACTAGAGTAGGATGACTCAAAGACTGCCCCTATAACCTGACCACCATGTATAAGTCATGGTATGTGGTCGCGAGAATGTCTACTCCCCAAGCATAAGTATGGCCATGGGCCTCAATCTATGTAATAATGGGAGCCCAACAGTATAAGAGAGTATCTCCTCCCTTATCCCCAATCAACCGTGAGGCCAAGATACCCATAATAGCCTTACGTTTGATGGGGATAGGAGAAGCAACAATGGATCAAACCTTCACCCCCTTCTTCGAGCCAAAGGAGACAAAAACATCTCCCATATAAGTAGCCCACTGAATCCATCTAAGACCTGGATCCTGTCTGTCTTAAGAGACAACCGCCTCCTAAGAATCAGAACCCCCAGTATATGATAAACGTCCTCCAGGGTGATAGTCCACTCACCCCTAACACCTGGAAACTAGAAAGTATTCCGGTCTGCATCCCAGTATGAGAATAAGTCACACAATATGTGACTGGCAGGAGCAACATGAGGAACCTGTGAAATCCTCAAAATACCGGCCCTTTGCAGAGTGTCTCGCTTTGTCTGAGTTAGCAAGTCTAACACTGTCGGGAGCCAATCACACTCCCTCTCTCTGCTCCACCGAATATACTCCTCCTTCTGCACATCCACCCAAAACAGAGAAAAAGAGCAAGTTAGAAACATAATCCAATAGATAAGCTCATCAAAAACATAGAAAAATGTAAAAAATGCCAAAACAATTAACTAAGGCATCTTTTTTACTTTCTGTCTAGAACCACCACCCTGTGTAGAGTGGTGGTTCCATGACCACCGCCATCTAAGGGCAGCGGTCCTGCGACCACCACCATCATAGGACGACGGTACCGTGACTGCCGCTCTGTGAAGGGCGGCGGTCCTATGTCGATTCAGCGTGCACCCGTAAAGCCCTAAAAATGCTTAAAAATAACAAAATACGCCATTTTGAGTGAAATAAAATCCTACCCTATAGGTGCCCCCCCTAGAGACTCATTTAACACTAAGATTTTTGAAAATAACCCCCCCAAGACAAAGATTTCAACATTTTTATATTTTAGGTTTAAAAACAATGAATTGATAAAAAAATAACCTGAGACTTTGCAGGTCGATTTCCTGCTCTCGGAGGCATGATCACGATCTCGCAACGAATGATTTTGACTACACTCTCGTCGAAAACAGGTTACCGTGGGTCCCAGAGCTCAAAAATTGCCAAATCGACACGCGCAAATGAATAGGAAAATGAGCTTGTTATATATATATATAATTCTAATCTTGTTTTGAATGTTCTTTCGCAGAGTTTTTTCATAGAGTGCCGACAGAGGTAAGTTCTTATCCCCGCGCAAATGGTAAGTCCTCATTTCATTTTAATTTAGTATTTATTTTTTGATTTCTTTGTCTATCTACACTTGAGTCCTCTTTTCATTTTACAGATAGCAAGAATTTGGATGGTGACATTACGACACATAGGTATGTCAGGTATAGTTTCTAACTCCCCATTTTGGGACCACCATACTCGGACCCATTGTTTAATGCCCCTTCATGGCTAAAATGCATCTCTGAGGGGGTAATATGTACGTACCCAAAATTGTATATACTGTACTGCCAGAAAGAGGTTACAGAAAGCCCAATGATGATTCAAATTTCTTTGCAAGGTGTTCGGAATCCAGAAAGCATGCTGAGTATACATTTGCACCCTAAAATTCCTTATCCAGCCTTCATATGCTTTGTTTTGACCTCGTTCCTCTCTTTTCTTGCATTTTGGTCTTTAGTTACAGGACCGCCACCCTGCTTGGGTGGCGGTCCTGTGACTGCCACCCCAGGACAGGATGACGGTCCTGTAACTACCTCCTTGCACTGGGTGACATTCCTGTGCACATTTTCCATAACTTTTTGACACTTTTTTCAACGTAAAAAATCAAGTGGTGCTCGTAATTCTCAACCACTCTTTCTTACATTTAAGTTTTAGCCGCCTGGTAAATAGTAATTCCTCTTTTTTATAATAGAAGAGTTCAATTCAATCTTACCCTCTAGTAAATCAAAGTGTTATAAATACCAAGCTTGTTTACAAGTAAATGGCCCTTTCCCTCTATGATTTATTATTCAGTGTGTTTTGAAAGTTTTTCAATAAGTCTCAACAAGTTTAGATTTTGTAAAGCTCCTAGCCTCTCAGTTCAAGGCTCCACAGTTCTGGTTCTAGATTATGTTCATTTGAATCTTGATTCTGCTTAGAGTTATAGGTTGTTGTTTCGTGAAGTATAGGTCCTAGAGATTTTAGTGTGCTTGTATTGTATCCTTGTAACAATCCCACTACAAATTTATTAGTCAAGCTCTGTTCTCTTGCACTATCCCTCTCATACTTGCATTTTTTTCAGCTTACGTCCAAGATGCCACTATTCGAACATCTTCTCCTATTGTGGCTGTCACATTCTCACTTTTCTATATTCACGAGAACACAAAGGAATGAAGAGATTACACTGAGGGGACAAGTCACAATACAACTGGATTTTCCGTTGTTCTGTAAACTCTAGGTTTGAATTGTCAAAGTTGTAGTTACAATATATCAAATAAAATAGCAAATCATTTTATTTCAGTTAATCTTTCTTTCAATATTACCAAGGAAGCTGTGGGGAATGATAGCTTCTGAGAAGCTATGATTTATTCCTCATGTCTGAGGTAATATTGAAGGTCTTTTAATTAAATTAGTTAGTTATTTATATTTAAGATCAATTCACAAATGCACAGGAAAATAGCTACATCTGGCTACCTTGCTTGTTTTAATTCTATTATTAGATTAATTGTTCGTTATCTGAATATAGTAGAATAGTCACTCTGTAAATTTCATTCAAATTCACATCTTTGAAAATACAAAAAAAAAAAAAGCATAGTGTAGATTTATTTTCATAATTAGTTTACTTATTTCAGTTAAGTTTGGTTATCTCTTGCATGAAAATTACAAGACCTAGAGAGCCCAGAGATTACGTATTCGAGTCGTTAATACCTCAGCCAAATATCTTTACAACATTAATAGATATATATCAAGGTCTTAGAATTCATGTCTTTTAAACAACAACGAACCCACAAGTAGTTAGTGAGCAATTGAGAGAATTGAATATTGAAGACGACAAATCATACACATTTTGGTCAAATCAACCCAACTATAGATTGCCTTGATAGGATATCTGCATGACCATACAAGAACCCTAAAGAGAGCAAATATTTGGTTATGATTCATTAGTTCCACAGCCAAATGTGGGAGACCTTCTCATTGACATAGAAACAGGCTTACGTATACAAGTTTCTAGAACACCCATAACGTATTATGAGAAGATCGTACAACTCCTGGTATTAAACATAGAAGCTGAAAAATCTTATGACTATTGGATAGTCGGAAGAAGAGATTGATTCTTCACATGACCATAACAGGTCCACAACAACCACGATCTCATGGTTGTGATCCCCAGGTCCCACAACCCAATGGTCCTGCTAATTAGTTAAACATTGACACCAATTTACGTACGCTAGTATTTAGATCCTCACCACTCCTACCGGATATCATAACACAATTTTCCGTATTAAGCATAGAAGCCAATCAAGCTAATATTTTCTAGGTTAGACAAGAAAACCGCCCATAGTTTCCTACAATTCCACTACACCTCTTACTACCACTTTGATGAACTTGTCTAGAAATATACACGAAGCACCTACAGGTCATTTTCCACACATCCAATAGCCAATAAATAGGATCTCGATAGAGCTCAACATTAATTGGAGCCTCTGTGAAGCTATTATATCTGAACAATCCATTACACCAATTCAGGTTTAGAGAGCTTTCTTTGCCTTAGACTCGCAGATCCCGTTATTACGTGTTGAGGATATAAGATTTCCCAACTAGTTTTTCTACATCAGTGTATATTTCATTTCCACCGGCTGTCTCAGCACGAACTCGGGAGGTCAGGTATGAAGAAAGGCTACTCGTTGATTCTCATGCTCGCCTGTCACTTTTCTATCGTACAGTACCCCTTAGGTGACATGCAAATACCCCACTCCACATGTCGCGGGTAAATTAGGATATGAAATCCTGTGGATTGGGTTTGAATGTGGGTTGTTGGATCTATAGGCTAAGTGCCCCACTAGTTCACCACAGGGTCATCCCAAAATTATATCAATATTTAATATACATAAAATATTAAATAAATTTGAAGTATTTAAATAACTATTATTTTTGTATTTTTTAAATGGAAATATTGTAAAATTACCATCATCTAAAAATCATTTAACAGACATACTGTAAAATTTAACCCCTAGGCTGATTTTACTTTATGGCGCCTAGGCTTATGTAACTTAGTAGTTGTTAGACTTATGTAGCTTTACGGTGAGTATGCTTATGAAACTTGCTATTGGTAGGCTCGTGTAACTTTCTAGCCACTAGGATTATTTCACCTAGATGAATCTACTCTTATGTAAATTAGTGTCCATTAGGCTTCTGTAAGTTAACAACCTATACACTTATGTAAGATAGCGGCTGCCAGGCTTATCATCCATTTATGTAACTTAGAGGCTGCAAGGCTTATGTAACTTAGTGGCCGTAAGGAAAATCTAACTTAGTGTCCATAAGGAAGACGTAACTTTAATGACGCTAGGCTTATTTCACATAGCATGTGCTTTCTTCATGTAAGTTAGCGGTCATTGTGCTTATGTAAGATAACAACCACTAGGCTTATGTGGGGGGATCAAATTAATAACAAAATAGAAATCAAGATTTATAAATTGGATTGCAATTGTGGCAAAATTGGAATCCAATAATAGCGATATTGGACTCCAATATTAGCGAAAATAGAATCTAATAATAGTGATATTGGAGTCCAATAATAGTGAATTTGGATTCCAATATTAGTGAAATTGGAACTAGAATAAATCCAATAATGACAATATTGGGATCCAATATTGTTAATAATGGAATCAAATAATAGTAATAATGGAATCCAATATAGACAAAAATGGAATCCAATATACCCAAAAATGAAGATATATTTCTTTCAATACTTGAAATATTGGAGTCCAAATTTACTGGAATATGTACAAATTTAGTGAAATAAGCGTTCTCTCTATTCCCTCCATATAGATTGATGTCTCATGGTGGAAACAAAAGACCTCAACTGCAGCTCTCCAACATAAACATTAACTAGAAGTTATACTTTCTCAAGGAGAAGGAACTTATGGACATAGAACTCGCATAATATTTTTTTGACAACTATGTCTGTTGTTGTATATGCCTCAACAAATTATTTGTCATCATAAAATTCTATAGAATTCTTGTAACATACTCTATAAATTTTCCGCTTGAAGAATTGTTCCTTCAAAAATAATACATAAAAAATTAGAAGGTGCCTTGTAAGAAAGAATTTGGTCATACAACCTACAAATGTGGAGCATATTATCTTGAAGCATTTTCTTCTCTTCTTTTAACCCTTTATTTTATTCTTCCACTCCCCTTGTATTATAACATTCATGCATCCATTTTACCATTCCCTTTAACACAATGATATGGGGAAATATATATTCTATTTTAGTTTCCTGATATGTGGTCTGTATAGACTCTATTTCCTTCATATTTTATTGCAAGAGTACAAGTGATGTCTTTAATTCTTCAGCTCTAGATTGAAGGAATTGAATCCTTTTTTCTTTCTCTTCTACATTATAGTGAAGTTGCAGGATTACCTCTTCTTTTTGTTCTATTGTATATTAGATATGTTGTAATTTTTGTTCTTTCTCTACCTCTAAATGAGAGAAATTAGACTCTTTTGTTTGCAAAAGAACTTGTAAATGAGAAATTATCTCTTGAGCCTGTTGGAGCTTGTACTAGACCTTAGAAAGAGACAATACTTAGGGAATGCTTGTATCTGAATAAACAGGTGAACTAGGTTCACCTTCAAACATGGGTGCTTTCCCTTTGTCCTGATTGGGTGAGTCTTCAATTATCATTGGTGTTTGATCAATACCTATCTCAGGAACAGGGCCTGGAGGTGACACAGAGTGAGGTGGAGAAGTAGGAGGTGTATGTTGTATGGATTGCATGATTGCGGTTGTTTTTTTCCTCAGTGGAAGGAACATTTCATGTTTGGTGTTCATCAAGGGTTTTGGTAGGCCTTGCTGTCCTAAGACGTTTTCTTGGCCTTTTTTAGGTAGGGGGTCTTTCTAGAATCAATGCAGGTTCTAGGGCGTACTGTTTTTGAAATTTAACACACTTCTTAATGTCATTGTTAGGAAAATATTGTAGTGTTTGCATTATTAATGTAATTGTTATACAATGAATAATTACGTTAGTAGTTATTCATTAATGGTTAGTCGTATATAATTTTATAACCAAACATATATACACTATATAATTTGTTACACCCATATTATTATAGACGAGTCATTCGTTCCCTACTTTGTATGAGGTTATAGAGCCTACCTCCATGGCTATCTATTAGCCATTGTATTAGCAGAAATAATATAATGAAGAAAGCTATTATCTTGTGAATGTGTTCAACTGTCTGATCCTTCATATTTGGTATCAGAGAAGTCTTTAACCTTGCACCTATGATGTTGTGGCAATTTTTAAGTGGAAACCATCCCTTATACTGCCACTTGGTGATGCAAGAAATCAAATTTGTAAATATTTTATGTTAGTTTTTGTATTAACTTTCATGTTAGTTAAGATCTTATTCATTGAAAACTAGGATCTCTTTTGTTTTTCGTAATCTTGTGTAGAAGTGGACAATTGCATATTTCTCAGGCACTTCTATATCAAGAATAAAATATTGTATGAAGATCTAGCTAAGAAAATTAAGTGTCAAATTCTTCTGCTAAAGATTTTATAATATCCAGTGAGGAGTGGGTAGATAAATACACTATTGAAACTACCCATCACACGAGCATTCTTATATTATGTTTGTGCCTTCTTCTGATCTGATCTGGATACTAAAAATGTGTTTAATCCTAGAAAGTAGTGATTTGATTCTTGCATCACCCATGCCATTAATGCATTGGGGTCAAATTATAGTGCAGGGCATATTAAATTATTATACCTCTGGGCATTCTTGTTTGCTATCCACCTATGCATATCGGCCATCATCTGTATCAGGTTCTCTTTGAGAAGAATTGATTTGAATGTGGATGGGGTGGACGTGTTTTTTTATGAATGGTAGAAAAGTCTCTTAAAGTCTTTAATGGAAAATATGCTGAAAGGAAAAGCTTCTTTCAGTATATTTACATAAAATTGCATGTCGTTTTGATCCTCCTTGTTAAAGACACACGGTTTTCCACTAATTCTTGGTAAATGGCTCAATGCACGGAAAGGGGCAGCTTAGTTCATAAAACTAGCTCATCTCCAATAAGGTAATTAAGGATTTGACGTGTTTTAAACCTGTTGAATCACCTTTCCATGTGTTTCTATAGCGATCTACTTCTCCTTGCATATATTTCATGTGTACTTCTATGTGGATCAAGGTGCATATTCTGAGTCATAAAGTGAGTTGAGTTTACAATATTTTTGATAGTCTAAAGTGTTTTTCTATGTTATTTTTCAATACAATTGTTAATACTGGGGGTATTTTATATTTCGGACATTATCTTGTCAAATAATCTTGCCTCTCACGTGTCTAGTTAATCAATCAATGTGAATGTCATAATCCATAAGTCAATTTTGATTGCAAGTCAAAAATAGTTCATTGTCCACGAGTTAAGAATAAAAGTTGTTAGTAGAGTCATTTTTCACCATTTTGTTTTGTCAATCATGAGTTGTATTGCCAACGTCATTTGTTTCTATAATAGAGTCCTCTAAAAATAATATTATTTAGTCATATGATTCTTCATATCATTTATCGATGTTAAGTAATTAGTTTCATTTAATATTAAATTTAAGTGTCATTGTTTATTCATAGTATATCATTGTTGTCAGTATTTTGTAAAAAAAAAAATTATAGGTTGTGTCTTTAATCTCAGTAGTCAAAATTGTGTTATTGTAAAAGTTAAAAAAAAGGCCTTTCAGACACTTTTTTGGTGGAATCCAACGTCCATCTTGTAAAATGAGCCTCAAAGTGAAATTCATATGAGTTAGCAACATTGCACCGAAAGATGGAGGCAAACGGAAGTTGGAGGTCATTCAATGTCCTCTCGTGAGTCGCCAATGATGGGGCCGCACAGATGATTCGGTGGCACTTTTTTCAGTTGCGTGTTTCAATATGTTTGTATTTTTAGTGCTCTTGTTGTGCTGTGCTGAATAAGCCCCTTTTCAGAATTTTTGGAGTCATGTTTTCAGAATACTCACTTTTGGGTAGCATGAGAAGATTTCAAGGTAGACTCAAGGGATGGTTAGCCAGCTAGTGTGAATCTTGTGGATCTTGGAGATCCAGAATTTGGGTGCCCAGGGAGGAAGGAAAAGTCCCACAGGACCCCAAAGAGGAAGGGAGCATTCCTGCATAATTCGTCTTGACACTATGCCTTTACGAGGGTAAAGATATAATCTATGGAGTTTGTACCTAGTCTAAGAAGTGCTTTCAGGAGGTGGTTCATCTTCTTCGAATATGGTTCTTCATCATGTTCACATTAAGGGGGTGAAGATTAGAGATTAATAATGTTCACACTAAGGGGGAGAATGTTAGGAAAATATTGTAGTGTTCAAATTATTAATGTAATTGTTATACAATGAATAATTACATTAGTAGTTATTATTTAATGGTTAGTCGTATATAATATTATAACCAAACATATATACACTATATAATTTATTACACCCATATTTTTATAAACGGGTCATTCATTCCCTACTTTGTAGGAGGTTTTTGTACCTACCTCCATGGTCATATATTAGCCATTGTACTAGCAAAAATAATATAATGAAGAATATTATTGTCTTGTGAATGTGTTTGGCTCTCAAATCCTTCATAGTCATGACATTTCTTGATAAAGTGGTGCTTGGAGATTATGTGAATAAGGCCTTGGAATTTGAGGTAAGAAGAACCCCATAAAAAATTAGTAGCAAAAGATACAGAGTCAAATAAAAATTGGGGAAAATTAACCGTATTATGGGCTTTAGCTTGACCATAGCGGAGGTGGATAAGTATTCTTAACACATGGCTAAGAATAACCTCGTACTAACCTTCACATGTAAAGTATTTAGTCACCCATTTAGCTACACTCGGCTGTGGCTCAAGAAAAGTACCCATTTTATGCCCTTAGCCTTCTGTTATCACAAAATTACAGCGCCCCTGAAAATCCAAGCATGTGAAATGGGGAATTTAGTGTAATTTGTATCACATGAAGTTATCCCTCAAGTTGTGGGATTTTTGGGCTCGAGATAACTCTCCAGAGAAGGCCAATTCCTCTTCCTAATCCTACCTGCCACAACTACTCCTAATGGAAAAAATTTTACTGACTACCTCTAACATATGACTTCTAAGGGACCAGGGAGAGAGAAACAACATGGAAATGGAAATCCTACACTAGAAGCGGTGATACACCAAGAAAAGGAGATGCTAGCCACTTTCCCAGCCTGTAAAATAACGAAAGAAATGAGCCTAGAGAGGGTGTCCCTACACCAAAAACTAGATCACATTCGATCCACCATTCCTATATAAGCACAAAACACCAAATCTATAATGAACAAAAAAATGCACATATCTTGCAAGCACAATGAGAGGTAAGAGAAGTAATAGAAACGATGCAAAGGATTGACAGATGAATCAAAACACACCACTTTATTGTTCCATTAAGTATGCATAGTACATTTTTTTTATCAAGAAGAGGAAAGGAATGCCATTAATTTTTTTTGAGAAAGGCTTGAAGCCCCATAAAAGGGTTGAATGGGGGAGAAAATGACCAACAACCTTTACAATGCATCCCCTTTACAATTTATATGAAATTAGAATAAGAGAGATATATATTGAGTGTGACCCAAATGTATGCCTTACTTGGCACTCAAAACTCAATTAATGATATGAAGGTGGCATGGGTGACTTGCAAATCCCATCTCTTGAGTACCCTTTCTTGCAATAAAAGGAATTGGCCTCCATACCTAATTAATGGTGGTGGTTGATTATAGTTGTGCATTTGAGTGTAGAATAATTAATTTGACTTTTAGCCACCTTCCCTTCACTAAATTTGCAATTTTAATTACCTTGTGCATAAAGAGCTCCGAGCATAAAGTTATGGTCATTTGAAGTTCTATAACTTTTTCTATTCATTGCGGCGATCCGACCCCTTACTATTGCATTTTACCATGACGCATTTCCAAATACTTTAATTTTTTTATTTTAAAAGAAGTAAAACAATTTTTATTTTCCACATGACTCTACCTCTCATTTTATTTCTTAGGCGTTGATTTGAAAGTGCTTTACTGCCTTTTCCCTTCTAGTTCTGTGATTATTTCAACCTACTTTCTTGTTTTATATATTTGGGGAAGTAAATTAGTTTCACTTTGCCACATTACTATACTTCTCCATTTCTTTGTGTTGTGGTTATTTCAACCTGCTTTACTGTTTTTCTCCATTCATTTGTTAGGTAGCATTCTCAATGTGCTTTATTGCTTTTCTCAAAATAAGTAAAGTAGTTCAGATTCACCACTTTACTCTATTTTCCATTTCCTCTGTTAAGTGGTGATTTCACTTTTCTTTACTGCTTTTACTAAAAATAAGTAAAGCAATTCCAATTCACCAATTTAATTTGTTATATAATTCCTTTGTTAAGTGGTGATTTCACTTTACTTTAATGTTTTATATTAAAATTAAGTAAAGCAGTTTCAATACACCACTTTAATCTGCTTTCCATTTCCTTTGTTAAGTGGTGACTTCACTTTACTTTACTGCTTTTACTAAAAATAAGTAAAGTAGCTCCAATTCACCACTTTATTATTTTTTCCATTCCTTTATATTGTGGCTTTTCCAATGTGCTTTACTGATTTTACAAAAGACTTAACCAAAGTAGTTCTAATTCACCACTTTACTAAGGAAAGCAGTTTTAGGCCATAAATTTTGACCAAATGCTCCATTTTTTTAGATATTGGACTTTATGGAAATATCTCAACCTCCTCTTCATGTTAAAATCATGAAAATATGGTTTTATGGGTTTAAGTGGGAGAAAAATGGAAAAATCACCTACAAGCATAGGGACTTAGAAAAATCTGCATTAAAGTGCCTCCAAGCTAGTTTTACCATTTTTACAATTCTTTGGTTGGGTATGGACTTTTGAATTTAGCACCATTAAAATTACATTCGCTCTTCTAGATTCATCAATGAAACCCATGAACTTCCCAAGTCCATTTTCTCAAGTTGTCCATTTTACCAGGGGGTAAAAATGGATAACACCTTCACTTTATTATCCATAACCAATTACAATTTCTCTTTCTTCCCAACAGAAAAATATTTTAACTAGTTTCTCTTCCTCTAGAATTCCTAAAATATGACTAATGATGGAAGGGATGAACAATATTTTCTTACCTTTCACCTTAGAATGTCCCTCCTCAATGTCTTTTGCAAATTCTTCTATCATTCTTGGATTAAATTCCTCATATGCCAGCTTGAAGTCCTAACCACCTTGTTTTCTCAAAAAATTCCACTACTTTCCTATCAACGAGAAATTCAATCGAATTGGTTGGTTCATGATAGATCTAAATTCCCATGGATGGTAATTGAAACATAGCAAGTGATGACACAAGACTAAAATGAGATAAGCACAGGAATGGGGTAGTAATGGCACAATAATGGAAATTCTGCTAGCGCAAGAATAATAATGGTAACAACACAGGAGTGATGTGACATAAATGGAAAGTGGGAAAAAATGGGAAAAATGATTTTAAACAACACAAATTGGGTAAGGTTTAAATAATTATGATGAGATAGTGACAAAGTGGAGAGTAATTTGGTACATGTGAGAGATTAATGGGGAATGAGCGGAAAATATATTGGGATATGTGATACATGCAAATATATTCGGATAGGTGGGAGTCATCAATTCACATAAGCATAATAATGATCACCTCATAATTTAAACTTTACAACATTTAAAAGGGAGTACTTGCTCATACCTTGTACATTAGCACTTGTCAAATCTGATGGGAAGCATTTTAATTCTCCTTTGTTTCTATCTCCACATGTTTTTTCATATTCATTGATTGCACGATTTAGGGGGTGGCCACCATTGCTGGTTTTCATTCACCTGCATTTATTATTTTTTCAAATATTTTTTTCTTTTCTTTTTTAAAAAGTAATGACCCGCCATTTCTAGTTTTCAATCAATACTTTATATGACGATGGCCACCATCTCTAGCTTTCAACCATCTCCTATTTATTCTTGCTGAGGAATAATTTATCCTTGAATTGAATTTGAAAAAGCAACTTTGTCCAAAAACTTTAGAGCTACATTTTCTTGTAGCATCTTTTTAAATTCCTCTTTAGATGTTGGCTTTTGGTATAGCCTCAACCTATGGCCATTAAACAACAATACCTTTATTTCACCATCAATAGGAATCAATTATATGGTTTCATTGTTGAATACTTCCTCTATCTGGTATGGACCCATCCATATTGTCTGTGATTTCTCTTTGAAGTATGTGTACTTTGAATCAAATAAAATATCTCAAACTCCTTTTTTTAATCTTCCTTTACTTAATGTGACTATCATGCCATACTTGTCTTTGGTGTTGGATGAGTTATTTTTTATGAAGTGCTTGCAATATCATCTCATCCAACTCATTTAGCTGAAGAATCCTTTCTTGTTGTGCTTCTAATAAATCAATTCCCACTTTAGCAGTTGTTCTTAAGGTTTGGATTTCAAAATTTATAGGGAAGATTGGTTTCTTCCCATAGACCAACTAATAAGGAGTGAATCATGTGGTTATCTTCCAAGTAGTTTTGTATGCCTAAACTGCTTCAGGTAACTTCTAAACCCAAATTTTCCTTGAAATATCTATTGTCTTGGTTAGGATATTCTCCAACTCTCTATTAGTGACTTCCACTTGACCATTGGACTGTGGATGATATGGGGATGATTTCTTATACCTCAACTGATATGTGCCACAAAAGAACTGATTACTCCTGACATGAATTGTGGTACCTAGTCTGAAACAACAGATCTAGGAGCTCTAAAACACTCAAATATGTGTTCGTATAAGAAGTCTACAAATTTCTCATTTCTTACATATTAGAGATCTTGCACATAATCCCATTTTGTAACATAGTCTGTGTAAACCAAGATTTGCTCCTTGCCTTAGGAAGTTGGGTCAATTAGTCTAATGAAATCCAACCCCCACTTCTCAAATGGTTCCAACATAACCCAAGGTCGTAGTGGCATCTCAGATGTAAATGTTTTCTTTCCCATCCTTTGACATTGATCACATTGTCCATATGTACTTTTTGACATCTTTATGCAAAGAAGGCCAATAGTAACCAACTCCCAAGACCTTTATGGATAGTCCTCTTGAAGAAATAGTTTCCCCCTGATGGCTCATCATGATATGCTCTAAGTATGTCAAAGATGTCATCCTCAGCTACACACCTGCGTAATACATGGTCAGATCCACATTTAAAAAGCATACCATTAGTACATGTATACATTACACTTTGTTTAATTAATTGCTTCCTTTGTTTAGGTGTGAGGAAAGATGGGAACTTCCATATAGCCAAGTAGTTAGCCATGTCTAAAAACCAAGGAGAGACAATTGAGATTGCAAATAGATGTTCATATGGAAATTCATCATTGACTTGTTCTCTTTGTACCTGAAATGGTTAGCCTTGAGAGAAAATTTTCCACCACATTGGATTTACCTGGTTTATCAATGATTTTGATGTTAAATTCTTGCAATAAACAGCATCCACCTTACAATTATGCCATGCACCAAAGGTTTATTCATTATATATTTAATAACAAGAATGATCAGTATGTACAATTACTTCATATCATGTAGTGTAATGGCAGAACTTGTTAATTGCATAAACAACTACAAGAAACTCCTTCTCTGTGGTGGTGTAGTTCCTTTCAGACGGGGAGAGGTTCTTGCTTATGTAGTAGATAACATGTATTACTTCTCCTTCCTCTTGTTGTCCAAGTACAACCCCCACTGCTTCATTGGAAGCATTTGTTTGCATGTGGAAGGGAAGATTCCAATTTGGTCCTCTCAAGACTATAGTATTTGTCAATTTATCCTTAATAGTGTTAAAAGATTTCTAACATGATTTCTGTCCATTTAAACTCAGAATATTTTGTTAAAAGGGAAAAAGTGGAGAAGCCAACTTACTGAAATCTAAAATGAATCTTCTATAATAACCAACATGTCCAAGAAATATTCTTACTTCAGTTTGATTTGTGGGAGATGGAATTTTTACAATGATGCTGACTTTATCTTGATCTACCTTGATTCCCTCAATAGAAACATGAAATGGCCCAGGAATATACATCACTCCATCACGAATAAACATTTCTCTTGGTTTAAAGATAATTGATATTTCTCACACCTTGAGAGGTCTTTTTCTAAATTATCAACTACCTCTTGGAATGTTTCTCCATAAATAGTGAAGTCATCCATGTAAATCTCGACACAATCGTGAGTGAGATCAACAAAGATTGCTAACATGGCTCTTTAGAAAGTAGAATGAGCATTACATAAGCCAAAAAATCAAGACCTTGTAAGAAAATGTACCCCATGGGCAGGTAAAGGTAGTTTTATCTTGATCCTCTAGTGCCACTGTTATTTGATTGTACCCACTGAACTCATTAAGGAATGAGAAATACCTTTTTCCAATAAATTATCAAGGACTTGATCAATGAAAGGTAAGGGAAAACAATCTTGATGAGTTTTCTTATTCAATTCCCTATAATCCACAAAGACCCTCCATTTCCCATTATTTTTAGGAACTATTACTAATGGAGAAACCCACTGAGCTATCTGAATTTGGATAAATGAATCCTACCCGAAGGATTTTCTTAATCTCAATTTTTTACAATGTCTCTTAAGGCAGGGTTTATCCTTCTTTGTGGTTGTCTGACTGGTCTAGAATTAGTTGTGTAAATGTGGTGTGTACAAATATTGGGGTGAATACCCTTCATGTCATTGTATTCCCAAGTAAAGGATTAAGGATGAGAGCATAGAAGTTTAATAGGGTATTCTCTTCCTTGACTAGTCAACCAACTATTGACTGTCAGTGTTTTACCTAGGAAGATGGGTAATTGTTTGGTGTTTGGGTGGAGAGAATTTACAATAGGGTATTCTCTCAATAATGTCATTCAAAGGGCAAGTGTGGGGAAGTAATTTTTTTATTGTAGTGATATTGTGAAAGACACACTCCTTCACAGATCTATGTTTTGTGAAAAAGGACAGATGATAGGATGATTGTTCCTCATCCATCATGTCATCTCTTATTTCAATTCGTTCATAGCACAAGAATCATAATCAGTCCAACATAGGATTTAGGTTGCAGTGTAGGACTTATACACAGTCCAATGCACAGACTCATAATCACCATTCTGGATTTCCTTCTGAATGTTCCTGAATTATGACCATGGCCAAAGATGAAACCACATCTTCTGATTCATTTGTATCATCCTTCTCACCATTGTCTATCCTTATGTGGCAAAGGGTTTTGTGGCCGGATAAATTGATAAGATTATTTGAATCATGTCCATTCATAATTACCATGTTTCCTGTCCTATAATCAATAAGAGCTGCGGAATAATGGCCAACCAAGGCGTCCTAGGATCAAATGATATCCATTGTTCTTATTCTTCATTTTAATGACCATAAAATCTACTGAATAATCCCATGACTCGATGGTTATGGTCACATCCTCTATGATTCCTTTGGGCTTGGCTACAAACAAATTAGCCATTTGTAAAACTACTGAAGTTGATTGTGGTTCAGGGAGAGATAATGTGGACAATGTGTTAGTGGTCATCACATTAATTGCAGCAACACCTAAGTCAATTAGGACATTTGGGATTTGCACATCCCCTTATGCAAACCATTGTAAGAATTGGACTCCCAAGGTCGTCCATATTTTGGAGGGATCATATTCCCTTCCAATATGCTAGCCAATTTTCCATCAACATGGATTGTTTTATGTTGATTCTTCCTTCTACCTGGAGTTTTAAAACAGATCTCTTTAATGGTCTTATTCAATTCTGGAATTTCCTTAAGAGCCTGTAAAAGAGGGATTCCAATACTCAATTTTTTTAATCCTTGAATTAGATCTGATTCTAGTTTGACATGGGTTGAAGTGTTACATGTGTTTTTCAACAGTCTAGATGGAAAGGGGATTCTTGAATTTGGTTCAGATGTTTCTTCTACAACAGGATTGGGCTATGTTTCTTCTGATTTTTCTCTTTCTTCAGGGACTTATTCTATAATAGGAGATGATGGTTTTGAGGTAACCTTCCCTAAATCATAGAAATATATTTCTACAGTCCACAAAGTTTACTGTGAGATTTTTGTCTGATTCCATGGTGTATGTTGGGTTACCCTGCCTCACATTCTTTGGGTTTCCCATGGTTTGAGATGGAATTTGTGTCTGGGTAGGTTGTTCAGATGGGTTAGCAGTTGTAGGCCTAGTCAACAAGGCTTGTTGTCCTTGGGGTCTTCTTTGGTTATAATATTGTTGACCTAATCCTTGGGGTGCATTCCACTATTGTTGGAATTGAGGATTAAATTTTTGGAACAGTGGAATGTTTGAGTTTAAAGTCCCAGTGTTGCCGATAGTAATTTAGTGGTGCATTCCACTGGGGAATCCATTCCTATGGGACTTATTGAGCCCACAATTGGGGGTATGACCATGGTGTGTTCCACTAGTTTGGAACCCATTGCATTTTTGGTGCATAGGACTGGTTTTGATTTGATTGAAAATTCCCTCCTTGCCTCTGAGCCACATAATTCAACTCAGCTTCATTTTGTGTGTTCTGCTTTAAATGATTCCTTAGCAAGGGAATCAATCCACATTTATGTGTGGCATGCTTTAGATCACAAACAAGGCAGATGCTATATTTTATCTAAGGGACATGGTCCTTAAGCCCATATTTGTCCCTACATCTTGGAAATTATATGAACAATGGCTCTATGTTCCAATATTTCTTCCTATCCACGGTTGTATTAAGTTGAACTAAGATATTTTTTCTTAGATTTGTAATTTACTCTCTTAGTTTGGATATGTCACCATTGGAAAATTTTTCATTTCTATTTTCAAAGGTTTGGGCAAGTCTGGGAATAGTTCCTACAAAGTTCAATAATATCAGTGAATTCCAATTTGTTCATATCTCCTTTTCCCATAATATTAAAGGCTTTTTGTGTGTCCTCATCCAATCCCTTAAGGAATAAAGTTTTGAGAAGAGTAATATCAAGACCAGTGCCACACCTCCTGTGAAGGAAGAGGAAATGATCAAGATAGTCCTCAACACTCTCATCCTCCTTTTGTTGCATCCTATAGAGTTCTTTCCTTTTTGTCCCTGACCCTACATAAGTCTTGGAATTTATCCAAGAAGATTGTTTCCATCTCCTACCGTTTGTGAATGGAGTTGTGGGTTAGGCCCATGAACCACCTCATGGCCGCATCATTCGGCTACCGAGACTAAATAATACACAAAGTGTGTGATTTTGTGTCTATAGTATTAAAATAATTCAAATGATCTGCTACTAAATTATTCTCAGACATCTTCATATTAAATAGATTTTTCATTAAAAAATATCTTGTTAGAGGCAGAGGGTTTTTCATATAACTTCGCTAATGCATCCATGGGTTCTTTGGTAGTCTTCTCCTTTAAAACATTAAACAATACCGAAGATGCAAGACATAGCCGGATTGTCCCAAGCACCTTCCTATCTAGCAAATCCCATTTTGTATCCATCATGCTCGAGGGTTTGTTCCCTTTCTCAAATAACAGAATATAAAGATCCGGCACATGAATTTGAAATTGAATAGGAATTGAGCAAGATATTTTGAGACTAGTCCCCTTGAAGGTTGGTAGAATTGAAGGAGATATATTCTTCATGGGGGCTTGGTCACTAGGATCCAATTCTATGGGATAGGTAAATTTTCTTCCAAGTGGAGGGTTGTCATTATTTACACCATTTGGGTTTTCCCATTCCATCAACCATCCTTCGTTGTTGAGAAAGTTTCTCCACATGTTGGTTTTGAGGGGGGGTTTGTAAATTGATTCTAATAAATCTACCTCTATAGTCTAAGGTCTAAACATAAAATCCTATCATACTGAGAAAAATTTCCTAATCACAAGTGCCTACTGATTTCTTGTGTTCCACATACTCCAAAGCACAAAAAGAATCTTGTTGTCACTACAAGGTATTTTATTTCGAAAGAAAGAGTTATGGAAAATATATTTCCTAAATGGAAACTTACCAAGCTATCAGGAAGTACTTCAAGTTAGTACCTTAATCTTTGCTAACACCTTAAGATTTCCCCGGCAACGACAATGTCAAAAAGTGACAGAGTGTTCGTTGGTACGTCACACTTTAGTTATCTCATGATTTTCAGTCCAGGGCGGTTGTCCATGGCTATTTGCAACAAAGGAAATGGTTGAAACCGTGCTTAATACTTATTTGCTAATGAACTTAATTAAATACTATGCTAAATGCTATTAAGAAATGAAATCTATTGATAAAATAGAGGATTACTGAACTCAGAATTGAAAATACTAAAAGACAATTAAATTCTGATAATTTAAATAAATTCTAAATAACAAAGATGAGATAAACAAGAAATGTTCCCTTCATTGTTAGGGAGGAGTGGCCCTTTATCCTTCACGCTGATCAAGTTTAAGATGGTAAATCACACAAGTCAAGTTATCCCTTAATCAAGTACTTTATTGAATAGAAGAATTTCTTTTACAACAATCCATGAACTAACTTTTTAATCCTACTACAAATGCTCTTTTATATCTATAGCAGTCTTAGTCACTCTAGAAGAGGATTGATTATTTGCAATCAATTACAACTACTTAACTAAGAGATATCTATGACAACAACTAATTTTTTGAGGAGTTACATTTGTGTAAGAACTAGTGCATGCCACATTTAAATCATATTCATATTGTTAACTACATATGAGTTCCTTATTTGATTCTAAGTTGAGATGACTAATCAGTGCTAGAATATATCAAAGATCATGAATTAGATTCCTATAATCATGATGATTATAAGTTCTATGATTTTTTTATTCATCTATCTCCACGTCTTCAATAAAATGGGTGTTAAGTCGAGCTTACATGATCCATCATATGCCAGCTTGATGGATGAGATGGTAGCCCACATCTCATGCCCCTCTCATCATATCAACTTATGTGTATTGGCTATATCAAATCATGTTTTCTTTCCATCTGAGTCATTTTCATCCTTTACACGAGTTGTTCATTCCAAGCGAGTCCTGTGTTAGTGCTTGGGTGAGTCCCTGCACTCCATAGTGAGTCCCTATGCTAATACAAGGGTCAAGTCGTGCACTTTAAAGTGATTCATGTGCTAGTGCATGAGTGAGTCCTATGCATTGTGGTCTATAGTTGAGTCATGTGATGGATTAAGATATGCTCTTTGAATACATTGTTAGTTCACATAAAGATCCATTTAACACATTTTGAAGAAGCATATACACAAATATAGGAGGTTATGCTTGTTAAAATTGACATGCACAAAACCTATGACAAAATTTATTGGCAAGTCTTAATCATCATTATGTGTAAGTTTGGTTTTGATTCCATGCTCATTCAAATGATACATGAATGCACTTCTACTCCTAGTTTTGCAGTACTTATAAATGGTAAACCACAAGGTTTCTTTAAGACTAAAAGAAGATTGAGATAGGGGGATCCTCTTTCTTCTTTTCCTCTACATCATTGTTGTTGAAGCTCTAAGTAGATTGTGTCAAAAAGCTAAAAGTGAAATATTTTTGGAAGGCATCAAGGTGGTTAATGGGGTTAATAATATTTGTCTTCAAAAATTCGTAAATGATAATTTTCTCTTGGGACAAGCGGATGTTAAAGAAGTAAGAGATTTCAAAGAAATTATTAAAAATTATGAGGAAGTATTTGGCCAACTCATAAACTTACAAAAAATCTCATGTTTCTTTATAAATGTTAGTCACCAACAACAAAGAAGACTTGCTGACATTTTAGGATATAGAATAAAAACCTTGTCAAATAACTACTTAGGGATGTTGTTATGTGCTAATAAACTAGTTCAAGATATCTAGAACCTCTTAATTGAGAGTTTTAAGAACCCAATCACTAGAACCTTTCCATGATGTCATTTTAGCTTTTTGACACAATCTACTTAGAGCTTTAACAAAATGACATCATGGAAAGGATCCCTCCTTACCCATGTATGCAAAGCCCAATTGTTGCAGAGTCCTTTGCAAGGAGTGGATATATATAAGGTCCATTTTTTAAATCCTGGCCAAAGTCAGAATGGCTATAGAAATAATCCAAAAAATATTCCTCTCGTCGGGAACTAAGGAAAAAAACATAATTCCCCTTATTGCATGGGATAGAATTACTAAACCTAAGAAGTATGGAGGCCTTGGCCTTAAGGATGTTCATATTATGAATGAATCCCTTATGACTAAGGTTGGTTGGAGAATATATCAGAAACAAGGAATCTAGGTGGATATTCTTCAAGCGAAATATTTGTAGACTGTTGGTAGAATGCGGGCCTTTTTTTCTAATGATGATATTCCAAAATGATCCATGTTTTGGAATAATATCTCGTAAGCCAGAGGTTTTCTGCTTAAAGGTATGTTATAGAATCTTGGGGATGGTAGTAGTATAAAATTTTGGGGCAACCCATGTTTTAAAAAGGAACCTTTGAGGAAAGAAGAACCTTGGGCACATCTCAAACAACACTATTGCTAAGAAAGGGGGAATTGGTTAAATATTATTGGGTTATTGATCAACAAGGCCCAAATTGGATTAACATTTTCCCCCTTTTGATTATAATGAACCTAGAAGGCACTTTAAAGACCTGAATAATAAATTAGGTAATATTCATATACCTAATAGACTCAACCATGATGAGGTTATATGGAGAAAAACTGATTCTGGGGACTATGAAGTCAAGTCTGGTTATGCCACAACTAATGAAGAGTATAGAGATTGGTCCAAAATCTAGAATAAGAATCTCATTCCCAAGATAATTTTTTTCTTTTAGGAAACAATTCATAATAAATCCTTACAATGGATAACATCAAGAAGAGAGGAATGATTATGATCAATAGATATGTTTTGTGTAAAGAAGAGGAGGAAACAATTAAGCATATTTTCCTGGAATACAATTATTCCTTTTAGATATTTTATGTCGTGTTATATTTTTTCAAACTTCAGCTCCCTCTACTTAGTGAATTACATAGCCTGGTAACCCAATGGTAATTTCCCTTTTAGATCTTCCTTAGCCAAGGCAACTTGGAGATGTTCCCTACCACATATTCTATAGGGATTATGGAAATAGAGAAACAATAGGATTTTCAACAACAAAACTACTTTTCCAACAAGGTTGTCAACAAAATTTGTCAAATCTTAAAAGAAAATGTTATGGTCCTTAAACATAACTTGTCAGAAACGCTCACCAATGAGTTAAAATATATCTTGAAATTCCTCAAGATCAGTCCTTTAAAATAAGGTGCCATTATAAAGAAGGGAGAGAATAGAAGGAACATAAAATGGAAGCCACAACGAATTGATTGGATCAAGCTTAATTTCGATGGCTCATCCAAAACGAGAGAGAACAAAGCGAGAGGAGGTGGTATTAACGGAGATCACAAAGGTTCTTGTATTATATATTATGCAAGTCACCTCGAGATTCAATCAAATAATTATGTGGACGCTATGACATCGTTGTGGGGATTAAAAATAGAAAGGATGATACATCTTAAAAAATTGATCATAGAAGGAGATTCCTTAATGATCATTAAATATTTAGCCGAGAAAATTAGATTTGGTTGGAGTATAAAAATAGCATAGAAGAGGTTAGGAGTTTGATTAATTATTTTGAGGAGGTAGAGATATGCCACGTTTACATGGAAGGAAATATATGTGCTGACAGCCTATAAAATTAAGGAGGTGACATGGAAGAGAAGATGGAGTGGGATGGTTACCACTTGCCCTGGAGCCATGTTATGAATCTTATTAATCATGATAAGATGGAGTAATATTATAAGCAATAATCACAAAAAATAGAGATATCATTCCCTAGTCAAGGGATGGCGGTATTATGAAAGGATTTTGACGGTGGATAGTTGTATTTCTCTAAATGCTATGGGAAAATATATTTACAAAAGCTACTTGAAGAGGTTTGCTAAAAGTTTCTACAGAACAATGGGTGGTGATCATGTTCGAACTGAACCAACGACCTACCAAGCCCTCAAACAGGATGCCATGTTTTGGAGATTACTTAGATGGGGAGACTTCTCTGAATTCATCACAAGATTAAAAAGTAATGATCCTTTCCTGGCCCTTGATTTTGTTAAAGCTTGGGATAATAGTACAGGGTCCTTCTTAGGGGTATAGAAATTATTATTTCCGAACATACCATTGCCTCTACCACTAGGATGACCATGAATGGGCTTAATTGTTTTAATGATAAAAACTGCAGAAACCATGAAATGGCTACCTTTTGGCCCAAATGAAAGGATTCACTTATTTGTGGATGGTATTGCTAGGAACTATTTACCTGATAGGTGGGTTGATTTTTGTATGGTCGTGATGAAATAAATCACTTTGGAATGAAAGTTTAGGAAAATTTTCAACTATCATTTTCCATCCTCAACTATTGGCAAAGAAAGCAAGCCATGAGTCTTCCATTCTTCCATCTAAGATCTCTCTTTGCGTCAATGGAGGATTTCAAAGATGAAACAATTGATATTCCCTTACACCATGGTTTTATCCTTCTATTGTACCATAATGGGAATCATATCATCCCCCCCAACCTCAAGCCATAAATTCTGATGATGAAACACTGACAATTAGAATAAGAAATATGAAGAAGAGAGAAGAAGCCATGTGTAACAAAGAAGGTGAGGCAGTGGAAGTCCTTTTTAACTTGAAAAACGGGGAGTCTTCCAAGGAGAATATTATTTCTGAATACAATCCTAGAGACATCAACTTGGAACCTCAATCGGCTAGCATGTAAGTCTCTATTCAGACACTACTCAAAGTCACTAAAGATATGGTGTGATAAATTCAAGAGATTCAAAGAAAGGAGGCCATTTAGGAAAAAAGAATTAATGGCCTCAAAGATAAACTCGTTATGCAAGAACAAAGAGTGTCCATTATCCAAAACCATGCCACCAGACTTCAAAATTGTGGGCCCATATCACCCAAAAGGATGTGTCTTGTCTTAAGTAGTTTAGACAAGGAGGAGGAGGTCACAGTTACTAAGGATGGAAACAATCAGGAGACTATGAAGACCAAGAACAACAAGAACCTGGGACCCAGCTCCATAATTAGAAGCAAGAAGAAGAAGAAATGATAGCTGACTATTGGCTTACTGGTACTATGTTTTGGTGTTTTTTCCTTTTTTTATTGGATCCTCTTTCATAATATATCTATTGTATCAAAAAAATTTATTGAAGGCGTGTTGTGCATGGTTTCTCTCTGGGCTTCTATCTTGGCAAAGTTTTTTTGACTGGGTCTTTCCCTGGTTACTTTGGGACCCAACTCCATAATTAGAAGCAAGAAGAAGAAGAAATGATAGCTGACTATTGGATGACTGGTACTATGTTTTGGTGTTTTTTCCTTTTCTTATTGGATCCTCTTTCATAATATATCTATTGTATCAAAAAAATGTATTGAAGGCGTTTTGTGCCTGGTTTCTCTTTGGGCTTCTGTCTTGGCGAAGTTTTTTTGACTGGGTCTTGCCCTGGTTCCTTTGTGAGCTTTCCCTTGCTCTTTCTTGTATGACAATGTACTTTGGGTTTTTGGTCCCCTTCAAAACCAATCTTTTTACCTAATATATATATATATATATATATATATATATATATATATATATATATATATATATAATTACTATTGTTGATTGCAAATAGACTATTATCTTATTAAATAATTCGATCATGCCACAACTTGCGTTTTCGATATAAAATTGTCACTTTGTCGCATCCACCTTGCTCTTAATAAGCATCAGGGTAACTTAAACTAACCAACAACCTTATTAGCTAGTCATGTTATAACGACGAAAAATGCATTAAATTTGGGGTGTGAAAATAAATATTGGTGTGGCATTTTCACTTTTGCTACAACCATTATTTGTTGCATGTCCAGAGTTAATGGCCCCTACGTTTTGATCTATTTGATGTATATTTTATTAATAATATTTAAAGCTATCAAAATCATTGTGACCCTTACAATATGTGTTGAAATTAATGCTTAACATACCATGTTCTCCTGTATTGAATTATTTTCTTTTTTTGTTGTGTCAATTCAATAACATAAATGTTTATTATTAAAACACAATATAACAGAAATGCTTATATTATCTATTTAATGCTTGTCTAAAACAATATTTATGTAAGTTATTGGGGTAGTGAATATGTGTTCACATGTTTCGTCTTTTGAATCTTTGAGCAATGTTGTGGATTTGATTTTGTAAATATTGGTATGACATTTTCACTTTTGCAACAATGAGGGCATTTTTTTGATTGGTTGTGTGTTGAGGGTTCATGTCCTATATGTTCCAATATAGTTATTGAATTTGTTGTAGTCTCATGAGAGTGCTCATTGATAGATTTGCATCTCTCCCACATTTACATTTGAGCGCTATAAACATTTGTCCAAAGTTTTGTAGGTATCTGTGAGAAAGAACAAAGAGAGATGCTCAAGAACATTTCCTCTCAATCTCTAAAACATGTAATTATATGCAATATACCAAGCTTGCCTTCTCTTTGGATTCTTTACTTTTGTTGCATCCTTCCATTTTTATTGGCCTTCATCCAACCTCATTATAGCAATAAACAAATAATGACATTGTGTTAAAAGTTTTGTATCACCCACCACATAATATTACATTTCGATAAAAATCTTGTATTTGCATCCCTTATTATATTTCTTACACCTCAAGTGGAATTACTAGTCTAACACATTTATGGAAAGTAAAAAACAACCCTTACTTCATGCCATAAGCCACCTAAACACTCCCATCACTTAAGCACAAATGGGTTTGCCTTGGATTAAGAGCATGGTCCCATGGAGGGGGGCTTCATAAATATCTTAATGGGTGTTGTTCAAAAAAATTAGGAGCATTTTAGCAATTGTAAGGTCTCATGTTTTTTATTATTTTCTTTAACGATACCCGCTGAGATATTATAGGATCCCATTGGAGTTTTATGATAATTTGTAAGGTAAATAAAAGTCATATTTCCCTCTAAAATCACCATAAATTATTGGCGTTAGGTTCTACATGGGTAAATAACAGCCTAAATTGTAGGGGAAACTCCAGCTCCCCCTCTCCAACAACCTCTTAACTTTAGGGACAAAAAAAGTGAAGCTCCTATTTTTTAGGCAAGGATTCTATTATTTCATATACCTAGCTGGCTTCAAAAATAATCACTAGACCTGTTGTTACAAGAAAATAGGAGGGGAAATCCCTACATGAGACGTGCTCTAAACTGTGTTCATTTGCATTTCATGTGGAGGTTTTGCATGCATTGAACGGTTGATAGGAAAAATGAAACGCTTGCAACCTCACACCACTCTCCCAACACGACCTCCTCTTCTTTGCAATTTAGATTCTCCCGGATTTATTTCTATAAAGAGGATCACGCAGAGATGTGGGATCCGGATGACTATCGATTCGGCTGCAGAATCTCTCATAAAAGCTTGCTCCCTCTTTGATAAAATTGATCTGAAGCTTTTAACCAGTAGGTGTAATGGCAGGTGTTTCACCCAATCGGACAACTTAACAGAAAGTGTTTGCCCTTGAAGGTGAACACCTCACAGTAAACGTGTCCTTTGGATGGATGATGGATCCCTTTCCTTCTCTTTCAAGAAACGGGGATTAAGTTGAGGGGCACATTTTCACTTGTTAATCTACTCTTGTCTTCAACATTGCAGATTTTTTTTCTAGTTTCATACCGGTTTCTTGTTTATTTATGTTCACTGTTTTTTATCTAAAAACTCATCAAAATGCCTCGGAGGCTAGTTGCAGGTGGTATTAAAATGGATTCAGGTTTCATGCTTGATAACGAAATGACTATCCCAATTTCCTCAAAACCCAGGTAAAAGCTGGGTGCTGGTAATAATAAGGCTGATAACAATATGCAGATTAATCTGATGACCGTCTTGCGTTTATCCACCAGTGTTTCTCTCATTTCTTTCTCATTCAATAGAGCTCTGCATTTTCAAATTTACAGATTGCTACATGTGGTGAATAAGAGATCTTGAACTACTAAGGTTTTCAATTACAGATGTAATGGACAGATTCATTATTGATGAACCAGGTATTAATCAATGGCTGCGGCGCTAGTGTTCATGCCCATAAAGAGAAATCTGAGCTAACTTGACTCTGTCACCTGTCCAGTGTTTCCTTTTGTTTTCTGGTGACTTAAAAGTGGTGCAAAAAGATGGGTTGTTTGGTTAATCACTTAATCTAACATAAATCTAAATATATAAATTTTCATGCATTCCTTGCGTCAACTCTAAATCCCCATTTTGGAAACAGACTGTTGAATCTAAATTTAGATGAGTATAGATTAGTATATTAAAAAATGAATATAAAGAACCCTCGCTGCCTCCCCTTCCCTATATATATATATATATATATATGGGGGCTGTGTTCTAGTAGAATGCAGTCATGCACATGAACTATTTGACAAAATGCCTAGAACAGTTGTTTTAATGCTCTTTTTTTTTTGCTTTGTAATATGCAACCTTTCCTAATGCAATATAATAATTGCACCTAACAGAAGACATGGATATCCTCACCAAGCATGATACTATTTCACTAAATGCAACTAACATGTATCCAATCTGAGCTCTTCACTTTTGCTAGCATATCCCAGCCCGCGTCAAAATAAGATCTTTGAAACATGGTAATGACACACACCAAAGTATTATGGAGAACTGACATTTGTCAGATGTTTTAGTTGCAAGTGCCATTGTTGATATGTATGCAAAATGTGGAAGCTCATGAGTGCCTTTTATATAGTATACCTGGATGGCATTCTTGGTTGTGTTGGCTAACTCGAGGAAATTCTGAACCTTATTATGAACATGCCAATCAAACTTATGGTTCTTATGTGGATGTGTTTGCTTGGTTCTTGTAGAGCACATAAGAATATGGAGCCACAATTAGTTACAGAAACTTTTCTTTTTGAATTCTAAGATAAACCATGGGTGGATGAAATAAGGTAGTAAACAAATTTTATCCTTCTCAGGACATAATTTTTTTGGGTTTCTAAACTTGATAGACAGTGCACAAATTTAATCCCTCAAATGCATTGCTCCTTGTTTGCAGATCTATGAATAATTAAAGGCAATCCCTGGCAGAGATATGCCCGCATGGAATGCCATGCTTACAGAACATACAAAAACTAGATTTTGCATGGATATGTTTGCTGAGATATGCTCACATGGAATGTCATTCTTATAGAAAATGCAAAAAACAGATTTTGTATGGATATGTTTTTTAGGTGACACAATTAGTTACATCAACTCTTGTATTTGAGTTGGATCTTCAAAATGTTGAAACTTATATTCTATCAAACATCTATGCAAACAGGCTACATTTTTTCAAAAAAGAACAATGTTCTTGTGGAGATGACCAGTTATTCTATGTAAAGCAATTTGTAAACAAAGGTTGGCACTGTAACAAGGTGTGTCGTGTTAGACTTGCAGTGATATAGAAAGGACTGGGTTTTATTTACAGTTTCTTAAAAAAACCCTTTGGAGATCTAGATTCTAATGTTGACATTAAATTGCTTTCAAAAAAATTCTACATATTTAGGATGTTAAGTTGGGGTGGATGGAAAAAAAGAAAAAAAGAAAGGAGCAGTACTCTTGAAATAGACAAAAAGATGTTTTGCCTAAAGAAAATGTGAGAACATAATTTACAATCAATCCAATACTTACAAATGATGGAGAGTGCATCTTTTGATAGTTATATATATATATATATATCAAATGTATGCCATTGAATTATACATATAATGGAGAGTGCATCTCTTAATAGTTGTATAACATTGAATTATATATCTCTTCCAGCATAATTTGCATCTGTACAATTGCTAGTGATATATTATGATAAGGAGACAAAATAATGAGACTTTAAAATTCATACCATTGATAGCCATATTCTTTTCACTCTGTAAATTTATAAATATTTTGACAGTAATTGTAAATAGTTCAAGATTTTTTTAAAAAGTTAATATAGGGTCCATAGGGCATAATGCTTGGATTCACTATCTGTTTGGTGTGAAAGTACCATTTTTACCCCACACCATTTTACCCCCTTAAATAAGAAACAAATGAAACTAATTTTTCTCAAATATTATTATGTTGATAGGCGTTTCAAATGGGAGTAGTGCTGCCACTGCTGACAAGTGACGATTGAGATTTTTGATGAAAGGCGTCATCATTGCCGTCCATTGTGAAGAAACCTTAAAATTAAAATTGTAACCTTGCAATGGGAAGTGTTTAGTTATGGCAGCACTTGAGTGCCACCGTCCTTGGCATGCAGGGCATGCGATTTTATTTTTTGGGTGTGGCAAGTAGGGTTATGCCCCGCATAACCTTGCCTAACTAAATATGTAATGTTATGATTTTTTTTTATGAAGGCATGGATTTAATCTAGTCCCCTTTAGTTTAGATGTTAGGTCTAAGGGGTATCCATTCTGCCAAAGTTGCCCGAGGCATGATCCCAGCCTCATCCCTTTTTTATACGGGTATCTCCTAGGAGTTGAACCCTGGTGAATGGCTAGGCAACACCTTTTACACCATCATTCACATCGTTGGACCACAACCCATTCGATTAATGTTATGATTTTCTCTATTGATATATCAACAGATTTCCAATCATATACCCCCCAACTAACTTAATATGTTTGGTTTTGGGGTTCGTGTGCTAAAATTTACGGCTGTTACATTTGGTATCAGAGCCGTGGGTTCAACGCTTGGACCCCGGGCACACCTAGAAAACACGAAACAAAAATAAAAAACCTAACACAACTTAAAACCTAGTACACACAACTATGCATGATGTTTTGAAACATAGAAATTTTAGAAAAACGAAAACAAAAGATTAGATGATTATAAACTAATTCTCACCTTGGTTTGTGTAAGAGGCGCAGACCAGATGAGGGGTTCCTACACGTGGACCTAGATCTACCACCCCCAGATCAGGCAGTAGCTGCTATCCTACCTTAGATATTACAAATGTTACAGGAGGTTAATGCCGCTATACACAGAGGATCGATAGGAGGGCGACCTAGCAAGAAGGATATTGAGCCATCAGTGGAGGCATGTGCACCTTCATGTCACAGTGCAGAGGAGAGGACAGAGAACTCCCACTTGGAGTCAGTTAGACATGAGTCACCTCCTAGAGAGCTTAGAGATTGAGATGTGATGCACAGAGATAGGTATAGGAGCCCTAGGCTGAGAGCTAATCATGTAGAGAGGCCTAGAGGGCAATAGTCATCTTCAACGAAGCACATTAGAGATATACTCAAGTTGCACCCGCCTCATTTTGCTGGAGACACAGGTGGATTTTAGGCCGAGGCATGGTTGGTTAGCTTGAGCAGATGCTTCAAGCTATGCCCTTGTTCTAGAAACATGAAAGATCATGTTGCCATCCACCTTCTGAGAGACGGAGCCAGAGTATGGTGGAGGACTGAGGAGTAGAAGCTCCATGTAGATTATGAGACAGTCACTTGGGAGCTCTTTAAGGAGCGTTTCAGGAGCAGGTATATTTCCAGGAGGTTCATTCAATAATGGATTGATGAGTTCCATGATCTGCGACAGGATTCCATGACGATAGCAGAGTATGAGGGATGATTATTGGATCTACTTCAGTATGTAGATTATATGCAGGATGAGTAGGTTCAAGTTCACATGTTCATCAGGGGCCTGAACTTGGACTTGGGAGGGGTAGTGTGCATTCATTGCCCATAGACATTATCAAAGGCTATGGAGAAGGCCTATATGGCAGAGGAAATCAGGGGGAAGATGCAGCAGGCACGTGACATAGTGAGGAGTCGGATACAGTAGATGCAGGAAAGTAGTTCAAGGGGATCAACTCCTCATCCTCGTGGTAGACACACATCAACGTAGTCTTCCTTCTGGCCTCCTCCACCTCCTTAGCAACATTAGCTGACTCAACTGCCCTTTTGATCTCCACAATGTCATGATGCTCAGGGAGGGCGTAACATGGGACCGCTAGCTAGGGAGTCCAACAGGACTCAGGCTCCACCTCAAGCACAATCAGCAGGAGCATGTCCACCACAACACCCATAAAGATTATGGTCGGATCCTCAGGTCCTTCAGCACGTTCTACCGGACCACCTAGAGGGCTATCTACTTAGTGGAGAGGACCAATCACTTGTTATGGATACAATGTACACGGAAACCGTTGGAGAGAGTGCCCTTAGAACCTTGTTAATCAAGGTAAGGCACCTATTTCTGAGCCTACTATTGGTAACATGGCTAGGAGCCACAAGATTTATGCAGTGGTCGAGAACCACCAAGCAGAGCACCAGGGCACAGTGATAGAGGCCACAAGTAGCATTGGTGTATTTCTATCCCTATTTTATTTGACTCAGGCTCATATGATTCTTTCATTTCACCATCTTTAGTAGAGCATTGCAGGCTAGTGGCAATTAGGCAGGGCCTTAGTTGGGATGTCGAGATGGCTTCAAGAGCCAAGATCTTAGTTGACTCCTTAGTCAAGGAGTGTGTAGTGGACCTAGGACTCTTTTCCACTACTCTGGATCTTTGCATCCTTCCCTTGGGATCTTATGGTGTTATCTTAGGCATGAATTGGTTGTCTACATAGAGAGCTAGAAAGGATTGCTATAATAAGATTATATCGTGTGCAGATGATTTGGGTGTGGAGTCAAGAAACCGATTTCTATTCACACTATTTCCATTATGCAGCTGAAGTGGTGTGTGCGACGGGGTTGTCAGCTATATGCTATCATAGTTAGTGATAGGTCAGAGGATGGGGCTAGTGGACCTTCACTCGATGATCACCCCATATTGCAAGAGTTCTCGGATGTATTTCCTAGTGAGGTGTCACGGATGCCTCCCCCGCATGAGATAGATTTTTACATTGACTTGGTTCCAAGACCGAAACCTATCTCACATCCTCCTTACAAGATGACTACACCTGAGCTATGTGAGCTCAAGTTTCAGCTTAAGGGCCTTCTCGAGAAAGGCCTAATTTTTCATAGTGTATCCCCTTGGGGTGCACCAGTGATTTTTGTGAAGAAGAAGGACAAATCCTTGCATTTGTGTGTGGACTATCTTCAGCTGAACAAAGTAACGATCAAGAATTATTACCCCCTTCCTTGCATTGATGATTTTTTTGATCAGATGAAGGGGGGCATTGTATTTTCTAAGATTGTTTTTAAGTCAGGATACCATCAATTGAGGATCGCAGAGGCATATATCCACAAGTTAGCTTTCTTGCACGAGGTATGGCCACTATGAGTTCACAGTGGTGCCATTTGGTCTTGTGAACGCCCCTGCAGTGTTCACAAGTTTGATGAATGATGTGTTTAGGACCTTTTTAGATCATTTTGTACTTGTGTTTCTTGATGACATCTTGATCTTCTCATGAGGAGCATGAGGAGCATCTTCATTAGGTTCTGTAGTGTCTTAGTGAGTAGCAAATTTACGAGAACCTGGAGAAGTGTGCATTCTTCTAGTCAGAGGTGTAGTATTTGGGTCACATCATTTTTGGGGAAGGTATCACAGTTGATACTTCCAAGATTAGAGCCATTATGGATTGGCTAGCTCTCACTAGTGTGACTGAGGTGCGTAGTTTCATGGGGTTGGTAGGATACTACAGGAGATTTGTTTAGGAATTCTCTCAGGTTGTGCACCCCATCACGTCCCTCTAACGGAAAGGGAAGAAGTTCATTTGGTATGACAAATGTGATCAGGCCTTCAGGACACTAAAGGAATGCCTTACGACAACACCTATTCTAGCAGTACCAGATCCTCAGGGTGATTTCTTCATTTGCATAGATGCTTCTTTGGTAGGCTTAGGAGGTGTGTTGATGCAGGAGGGCCATGTGGTAGCTTTTGAGTCTCGCAAACTCAATTATGAGCTTGTAGGTGTTGTTCACACCTTGGTTCGATTAAGAAACTTCCTTCTTGGATGGAGATTTATACTCAGGACTAATCACTTGAGTCCTCGCCACCTCTTCATGCAGCCCAATCTTAACGGTTGTCAACGGCATTGGATGGAGCTACTTTGTGAGTATGAAATGGAGATAGATTATGTGAAGGGGAAGGATAATGCGGTTGTTGAATCCCTGAGTAGATAGAGACATTTGGCTATGGCTACCTTAGTGAGTATAGATTTGTAGAGCAGGATTTTGCAACAGCTTCTTCACTACAACTTCTACCTTACAGCCAAATCAGATATTGAGTCTTAGAGAACCCTTCAGGGGAAGTTTAATGGATTATCATTAGAGGAAGATGGTCTTCTCAGACATAGAGGTCAGATACATGTTCCTAGAGATGGAGGCTTGAGACAAGATATCTTGAAAGATTCTCATCGTGCACCCTATTCAGCCCATCCAAGGGTGAAGAAGATGCACGCCACTTTGAGACAACTTTATCATTGGAGAGATTTTTGGCGAGATGTAGCTTAGTTTGTGTCATGCTATTTAGAGTGTCAGAGGGTGAAGGTCGAGCATTAATATCCAGCTAGCCTTCTCTACCCGCATGTCATACTGGAGTGGAAATGGGACACCATTTCCATGGATTTCATTGTAGGGCTACCGACGTCGAGATATCAGCACGACGCCATCATGGTCACGGTGGATAAATTGATGAAAGTGGCTCATTTTTCTCCGGTGAAAACCACCTATACAACTAGTGTAGTAGTACGAGTATACCTTGATGAGATTGTCAGATTGCACAAGATTATACGGAAGATCATTTGCAACCACGATCCCTTGTACACTTCTCACTTCTAGACTACCATGAAACGGGTTCTTGGTAGGAGTATCAAATTCAGTACAAATTATCATCCAGAGACAGATGGGAAGACAGAGTGAGTGAATCATATTTTGGGGGATATGTTGCGGATGTATGTAATGGACCAGTAGTCTAGGTGGGAAGAGTACCTATATTTGGTGGAGTTTTCCTACAACAATAGTTTTTAGAGTTCGATTGGCATGGCTCCTTTTCAAGTGTTATATGTCAGAGAGTGCAGGACACCCTTGAGTTTGATAGATTGGAGGACATGATATGGAGTAACAGGTTTTCTTGATTCGTCAGAGGCTTCAGGAGGCTCAGGATAGGTAGAACAAGTATGTAGATCTGAGGAGGGCATATCATAGTTTTGAGGTGGGCACAAAGGTTTTTCTTCGTGTCAAGCCTCATAAGAATCTGATCCGTTATGGAAAAGGCTCTAAGTTAGCTCCGAGATTTGTGGGTCCCTCCAAGATCTTGGAGTGTGTCGGTCCCTTGGCCTACCGTCTAACGTTGCCACCCAGCTTGTCTCGCATGCAAGATTTTTTTCATGTATCTGTACTTAGGAGATATATTCTAGATCCCTCTCATGTTTTGGATTGGACCGCATTGTAGGTGCAAGAGTAGGGGCAGGTGTTAGTGGAGCCCGTGTACATCATAAAGCGCAGGACCCTGGGCCTTTGAGGCCGCGAGATTGACCAAGTGTGGGTCCTGTGGGACAGGTACGACGAGACTACATCTACTTGGGAGGATGCTACTACTTTGTGAGCTTAGTTTCCTCATCTATTCTAGTGACTTTCAGGAGGAAGTCGAGTCTAAGGGGAGGGGGATGTAGTGCCCACTCCTCTTCGACACTATTTTATCTTGATATTTATGCTATTAGACTGATGTTCAGACATTTGATTATGATACATTGATCAGTAGATGATAGATTATACTGATATGTGGATTATTGACACTATGATGTTTATGTTTTATCATGATGCACTAGATAGTGATGTTAGATAGTTAGATGGATGTTAATTTTCATAATGTGGATTTTATACTGACATGTTATGTTTTTGAGATATTGGAATATAATTATAATCTCATGGAATTGCTTGGCTTTGATTTGAAGAAGCTTGTGAAGGTCTTGCTTGGATCTTGATGGAGAGGTAGGTTCTCCACCCTTTTACTATTATGCTATTGTGTTTGTTGTAATCAATGTTGTGCTTTTTAAAAGTATTTTGTCTTGTGGTGGTGTTTTGTGTGGGTTGGTTGAATAGTTGGCCTTAGTTGGGTGTGTGAGGAGGGCTCATGGGACCATTGGGGAGGTAAAAGAGATTTTATTTGAGGCATGCAAATTGGTGGGAGTGTGAATGGGAGTCTTACCTATGGGGAGAGAAAACAGATTCATGGATTTGTTGCTTGTTGTAAGGGATATATAAGGAATTGTGTATTTATTTTTTTGCAGTTGGAGGCTTAGGGTAAGAATCCCACTTCACTTGGGAGGAATAAGGAGGTGGTCTCCTATAACCATTTCTCTACTTGGTTTGATCCTCAAACCTTTGTTTTGTTGTGTATGTGTAAACTTGTTGGTTATGTGATCTTGGTGGAGTTGCTTGTCTTGTATGTGTGTTTTGTTGAGAAGCCTCTTTGTGATGGTTGTCAATGTTGCTCAATGCCCTTCCTGGATCCTTGGTTGGGGCTCAGGGGCCATTAAGGGAATGGCTTCTTCCCTTAATAGATTTAAGGTTGGGTGGAGAGCGTTGCCTACTCCCCCTTCCTTGTTTTGTGAATCCTTTGTGATGTTGAAGAGAGCTAAAGTTGAAGCTACCTTTGTGGAGAAGACATACTCTTTGAAGAATTGAAAGTTGGTTGTGGATAACCTTGTTGTGATTTATTTTCAAATTCATATTTCCCACTTTGAGTGGAAGTTTTGTAAAATTGTAAATTTTTGAGAAATTTTTTGTATTCTTTGGAAATATTTCTATTTTTGAGTGTGTGGATTTAGAAAATTAAAACCTCAAATGTGATTAGTCTTGTGAAAAGAACATTGTCAAGGTTGTATTGTTTGAAGAAAGGGAGAATTGAATGAAGATGAAATGGATATACTTTTATAAACTCCCAAAATACTTTCATTTTCAAAAGATTGTAATGTTGCTAGTTGATGTACTCTCATTTCCAAAATAGTTGATATGCTTTTATTTCCAAAATATTGTAATGTGTTAGACTTTATTTTGAAATAAACAAATATCATGTTGAATTGCATTTGTTTGTGAAATGGAATGACTATTCTTGTCTTTCCTTAGTTGAAAGTACCTTGAAGTCTTAAAACTACAAATGTATTGTTAGGTGTGTTGAAAGGAAGAAAATAGTGTTTCAACTATCTTGCAAATTATTTGAAATGACTAAATAACCTTAATACCTTGCCCAAATTTTCTTCCTCCTCCTTTGAATAATTAGAACATTTAATGATCCTCACTTTTCTTTACTAAGCTAAAAATGACTTGTTTTTAATTAATCAACTAAGTCAATGTCAAGAATGTGAGTACCTGATTTTAATTTAAGTTGTTTCTACTTTAGAAATTGATTACTAAAATTAATACCCCTAACTCATTTTTATTATCTATCCAAAAGAAGGATTCAAGTTATTTGACTATTTAAACACTATACTATATTATCAATGTAATTAATATAATTATATATTGATATTGTGGTCCTACATTAAAATGCAAACAAAATTGAAAATGGTACTAGTGTTACACTTATAGTAATATATATATACCTATGCTTCAATACTTCATATATTAATATGTATAATTATTAATACATAATTATACTTAGTACTATTGTTACCCTTAATAAATATCATCACTTTTAATATTAATCTTTTTTTTAATATCTACATTTTCCAAAGTTTGAAATAAATAAAATGTTGTTAAGTTATTGTGGTATGCGTAGGGTTAGCCGTATGCTTGTTTAAAAGGAATGGGGTGGGGAGGGGTCGCCGACCTCACCCCCACCCCATAGTATTATGGGATGGGGGTGGGGTCGAGGACCCCCGGCCCCCAACCCTGCCCCCCCACTTTGCATTGTCTGAAATTATAACAGCCCCCACCAATCACCTTCATTTAAAAAAAAAACCTTGCCTTATTGCGGTCGCTCCTCTATCTCACACAGCTACGGGTTTTCTTAACCGCGTAAACACTTATAATATTTATAATTACATACATACATACACACACATACAAACACGCACGCGCGCGCGCACACACACACATTTGTATGTGTATATTCATCGCCATAATAAATTGGATTTTTAGGTTTATATCAGGTTAATATATGGTATATAAATGTGTGTGTATAAATGTATATACATACATGTGTATATTCTTAGTGAGAGTATTCACAATAGAAAAGAAATTTAACTTTAAACAAAATGGATCTATAAAAGAAAAAAAAGAATACCCAAATGGGTATTTTTAGTGAAATATATTGCTCTCATTAAATGAATATTAAAAATTACAACAAAACGCTTGAATAGGGTAGAATAGTCTTTGAGAAATAAAATAAATGGGTTTAGAGATGTGTATATCCATCCCCAAGCTTGCAACCTCCTTCATCCATAGCTTCCTCCTCTTCCTTCATCTTCTAACCTGCAAAACAAAAACAAAGAATGAATGAAATGAACAAAAGAAAGAAGAATAAAAGGCTCCCTTAAGGATTTTTAGGTTTAGTTTGAATTTTCCCCATCCTATGGTCCATATTGTTTTCATCCAAGGGCCAAGATTGTCCCCTACAATAGTTAGGTGGGGGTAGGTGGGGTGATCATTTGATCACATGGGTTTCCTTTTTGAAAGGTGTCATTAGTGTGTGTTGAAAGTAAATAATTTTACTGTCTTTTATCCTGGAAGTAAATTAAATAAACTCTACCCTTATTAGTTTACTTCACTTTTGCAATGGAGAATTAATTAATTAGCTTAGTATAAATGAAAGAACTATTTTGACTTGAACTTTAATTATTCATTTTTTCTTGACCTTAGAAACCCAGGGATTAAATTTATTTAGGATTAATGGAATGGAATATTTTTAAACTCAACTATAGATTTAATCGATTTTCTTATTTAATACTATTATTTGTTTAATGTTGTGATGGTCGGTAATTAACCCTGGGTGTTAGTTAAGCGTTGCTTTTGGCCTATAACAAAAAAATTATTCCATAATTTTTCTAGTATAATCTATGTTTGGTTTTGGGGTTCGTGTGCTAAAATTTGCGGGTGTTACATAATGTTATGAATTTCTTTGTTGCATTGATCGTAAAAGATAGTGTGCTTCCCTGTCATATGAAAGGTACTTCACTCATTTAAAATGCCTACAATGGATGGACTTGCAATATTAAGTTATTAACTATCCATCTCATTCCTTTACATTTCAGTATCATTAATAGGTTGTTTGGAATTTGATATTATACTTACAACATTGTAGTGGACATGATGAAGTTTGGTATCACTATTTTTTATGGAATGCAAAAATCAACATGTACAATGGTTGTATGAGGTTGGTAATGGACAAGTGGAGGAGAGTTGAAGTGACTAATGTAGTAGACTTCATTAGTAGAGTATAAACTGGTCGATGTTGTGGGGGATAATAATTGTCACTAGTAAACTACACAGGAGATTCATAGATGCCAAGACTGGAGAATCTGGTAGTGTAGAGTTTGAAGGTGCTTCTTTTATGATATTGTTACTAGAAAGTCTCTCAATGCAAGATACAAATTGGTTAGTTTATATTATCCATTATTTCCCCTATGGTACGATCTTATACCCTCTTGGAATGAAGCTATGTAAACTTATGGACCCTTTGATGGTCTAGAAATGTGTTTCGATGTCAATACTTAGTTTTGCACACTCCCAAAATCATCTATAATTAGTTGAACCACACTCAAACCCTAACCATGGGTGGAAGACCCTATAAGAAGGGTAGTGATTGGGTTCAAGTGCATTTTGTGCACCACTTACATCGGCACTAATCCAAAGAGGTGTCAAACCACACGTATCTACATGAATGCAACTAGTTGGAAACTTGAACCACTTTGAACATGTTTGAGAGAATTTTTTGTTAAGACTCTTAAGTAGGGATATTATTGTGTTTGAAAATGAGGGAAGCTACACTCCTTGACCTAGTTTAGTGCTTCATAACTATAATAGTGGTTGTGCTAATGGATGTGCATCAAATTTGGGAAGATTTAGGGATCTTTGAGTGTCTTTTGTGAGTATCACAATTAGCATTCGAAGTGATATCTTGCCAAGTTGTACTAGGTAAGTAAATGAGGTGTGAAGGGAAATTATCATGATAAGGCTAAACCATAAAAATGAAAATACCCATAAAAGTTTTATTGCATCGAAAGCATATTTAGAAGGTGTGTCTTTCCATGACTGTACAGGTTGGTCAGGACTAGATTTCACATCTTGACCAATTTGTACAGTTTTGGATAGGGAAGAGGTAGATCTAATATGAAATTTGCACTATAACGGTAAAATCTTAAACAATGATTTCATGGATTTCTATATATAATTTTTTTGACACATATGTGTGTGGAAATAAAAAAGTTAAGAAAGATAACAATATGCACTGAGTGGGGATATGATGTGGGTGCTTGTCTTAGCCAAGAAGCATAATCACAATTAGTAGTGTCAAATGGTAAATTGCCAAATTTGAGTGCCTATGATTTCTAAGGCATGAAAAATCCTTTTAATAAATTGTATCTCATGAATTGATACTTGGTAGAAGGCTTGGAATGGCATGCTTCATTCTCTCATTGTTACCTTTGTACTAGTTAAAATTGTTAAAAATTTAATGGTTAAAAGATTCTAGAAGGCTTGGGATCTTCACAAACCCAGCCTCATCTAGATTGGAAATTGATTCAAGAATGATAAAAATGTTGTTTGTCTATCTCTTTGGAACACACTCACAGATAATACTTAGCATAAAATTATGATTTTGAATTTATTAATGAGATTCAAAACTCCATACCTAATAAATGCCTTTGTAAAAGTGGAATTTCCTTGAGATTTATTTGGTGGAAAGATTGTAATTTACCAATTGAAATCCATTTTTTCTAGTATAAAACCTATCTTTCTTATCATATTCTTACACCACCCCAACATATCTAGATAGAAACCTTTAGCCATTGCTAGAAATTAAGGTTTTAGATTCTACTTGAAGTAGGCATTTTAAAAATTTATGGAAATCCATTTTTCAGCCAAAAAATCCTCATTTTATTTGGTGCATTATTCACCTAGGATTTCCTATTGGTGATAAACTAAAGGACACATGAGATTTTGATCTTATTTTTCCTTCTTAGCACTAGTGAGAGAGAAGCATTTTCTCTAGTTTTTCCTTTTGACCATTCTACTTAGATGTGGACACATACACTATTTCAATTGTCTCTCACAAATTCTCACCTAGAAAATAGTCTAAGTGATTGAACTAGGTATTCAACAAGATGTGGTTAAATTTGACATATTTTTCATGTTGGAATTCTTATTTACATTTAGAAAGATAGAAATCATGTTATTTACAATAAATTAGCTATGGGTTAATAGTTTTTTATGTCTAAAAAGTAACATTTTTAGTTCCAAGGTTATGCTTCATATTCAAGTCCAAGTTGGGATGGTGGATCACCTTCAAAAGTTCATTGACCACTAGGGTAGTGCCTTTTCTAATGTTAGTTTAGTGCCTCATGATTTTCCCTATCTATGCATACCTTATCAAAAGGTTATGGACATTGATATTTATGGCATTTTTATTCAAGAAAATTATGGATTTTTTCTTCTAGCTCACGTTGGCCTTCACCTCACATAGATATCAGCAGTGTGTGATTAATAAAATTGGTGGTGGTCGTGGCATGTGTGGCCCATAGTTGTTTCCTTATCATGACATGTTTCCCCACATAGAATTTACAATTTACTCCACTAGGAAATATGTGGAATAAAAATGATAATGGTTGTTTTGATTCTATACCGGATACGAAAGATCTACCAAGTAACACTAGTAGGGGTGGAAAGTTTAATAGCCATCCCCTCCCCCTTTTCTAATTTCCATGTTCAGTATTGTTTCTTAATATTGTGTACTTTCTTATTTGTATTATTGCTAGTACTTACCTTCAAAAATTATTTTAGTGAAAATATGTTTATTATTTTAATGTAATTATTAGAAATTTCAAGCTCAACGAAGGCTTTGGATCACAATTCCACAAAATAAGCACAATAATAGTTTCATTTGTTACATTTATTCATTATATATGAGATATTTATACCATATTTCACTCTTAAAAAATATGAGAGCTCAAAATTATTTCCTATAACCACTCATATTATTATTAGTTTTTTTTAAAACTAACTCACTCAACACTATTCTAATATGTGAGTTGTTTAGACAACTTAGATATATTTACATACACATAATAATATTTAACCCATATACTAGATATATGTCAACTTAGCCATAAAAAATTATAGGATCATAAATTTGATGATTAATAATTAATTCCTAACATTCCCCCTTTAGTGTGAAGATGGAAAGTAATCACATGAAAAAATTGGAAACAAAAATGCATGTTCATACATGCTTTAGGTGTGCACTCTACCACTCAAGATCACCTACATATGGAAGCAAAATTCCTTTCTCTTTCCTTTTTAGTGAATGTTGGTATTTTCAATGGCCAACCACATACTTCCAATGATCATCTACATACAAGAATTCAATAGTTCATGTTTTCACTTCCAGTGAGCGATGAGCTTCTCACCAGCCAATTGCTGTAAAAATATACAATAAAAAATACACAATAGACTTCTCATCTTCTATGCATTTGTTTAGAACCATCACACCATAAAAAATAAGATATTAAAGGTTGAGGACCTAGTCCTCATTATCACATATGCAACCACCATTTTGGATCATTACCACCTAATCACAAAATGGTACAACATGTTTACCACTTCCACTTGGAGACTAATCTCAACTTTAGTAATTTTTGCACTTATTGGTTTGCCACTACTAAAAATATGTGGCCTCATTGTTAGCAAATGAAGATAGGTCGATGGACCTCCTTCCTTCATTTATTATATCGTCCGATGGAATTTTGAGAGGTTGATGGACCTTGATTGTAGTTGAATTTAAAATTTGAATGCATGCATGAGGTTGTAATGAAATTACTTGTACAAAATATGATTGTCACCAGTAATAGTTTACCAAATAACACAAGATTGCATATAAATGATCTCAATATGCAAGTGAAATAGCTTATCCAATTCGAGGGGCAACCTCCAAACCATATAATAAGACTCAAATGCTCAATATGGTGATTAACTACTCCTCACTACCACCTATATCTACCAATCCTAAGCTATGGAAAACACCAAGGCCGACCAAATAAACATATGAAATCATAAATGAATAACATATGAAAAGTAGAGAGATTATGTAAGCCACATGTCAGCACTACATATCTAATATAATATATAAGACTAAGGGAGTAACATGCCCCTCCCCTTCAAAGAAACATCGTCCCCAATGTTGGGAAGCCTTGGATATCACTACACAAATGCTTCATCCTCCCATGATGCATCCTCAATATTCATATTCTTCCACTTGATCAGGTACTCGGTAATGACTCTGCTCCTCAATATTTTGGTGTGTGTCTGAAGAATATCTTCAGGATCCAATATGATCCTTCCTTCCTCATCCAGTTCAGGAAGAACTAACTAGGTGGAAATGTGTTACCCAATGACTTTCTTCAAGAAAATGCGTTACCCAATGAATTTATTCAAGCAAGAAACATGGAATACTGGATGTATTTTACTTCTTGGAGGGAGCTTTGGCTTATATGCCACACTACGAAATTTCTGCAACACTCTGTAAGGACCATATTATTTAGGAGCAAGATTATTATCCTTATTTTTTTATTTTAATGATAACTACTTATATGACTGCAACCATAAAAAAAAAGTCATCCTCTTCAAAGTGTCTCTCACTATGATGTTGATCATACTTTTTTTTCAAGCGGTTTTGTGCCCTTGCCAAATTCTGTCTAAGAGTAAAGAGTACCTCATGTTGGTGTTGAATGTGATCTTCTATTGCTCTCCCCTTTGGTTTGACCTTCAAGCTAGAGATGAGTGATGGAGGATGGTACCAATAAAGTGTTAGAAATGGAGGCATTTTGGAGGAGGTATGAAATGAAGTATTCTACCACCATTTTGCAAGTGGAAACCATTGCACCCAATGTTCTTGTTTATCTGAAGTAAAACATTGAAGATATCCCTCTAAACATTTATGTACCACCTCAATTTTCCCATCTAATTAAGGATGATAAGATGAACTCTAGGCCAGTAGGGTACCCAAACAAGAGAACAAATCATCCAAAAAATTACTTGTAAATATTGGATCACGCTCACTTACTATAATTTTGGGCGTGTCATGGAGCTTTTGAATTGTGTCCATAAATGAGATGGCAGTTGTACTAGCTTTGAAAGGATAAGCCAGGGCACAAAAATGAGCATACTTGGGTAAGTTTATCCACCACGACCATGATGACACTTTTCCCTTCCAATTTAGGTAATCGTGTGATGAAATCCATCGATACCTCTTCCCATATCTTTCTAGGAATAGACAAAGGTTGGAGGAGACTTGGTATAGTAATGGTCTTTCCCTTATTTTTTTAACACACCAAACATTTTTCCACAAAATTTGAACACCTCCTGTCAACCCCTCCCAAAATAAATTCTTCTTTATTTTATGATAAGTTTTCGAGAACCAAGAATGGACACCTAGTGGAGAAGAATGGAGCTTCGAAAGAACATGGTCTTTAAGTGTAGAGTTCTCACACAAATATAACCTATCTTTGTACCACAACGTATCCCCCTTCCATATAAATTGTTCTGATATGGTTACATATACCTGGAGATTTTGAATGAGAGTATTTGTTGTTGCATCTTTCTGTCATTCTTCCCTTGCTTGATCTACCCAATCTACCTTTAGTATAGAGATGACACATAACAATGCTTCGGTGGACTCATCCCTCCTAGTTAGAGCATCAACGAAAACATTTTCCTTTCCTTTCTTATAAACAATCTCAAAATCATACCCCGCCATCTTAGTGACCCATTTTATCTGTTCTTCTAAAGATAGTTATTTCTTCAAGAAGTATTTCAAACTATCATGATCAGTTTTTACCTTAAAGTGTCTACCCATCAAGTATGGTCTCCATTCTTTGACTGCATGTAATATTTCCATAATTTCCTTCTCATACGTGGGCTTCAACAAATTCTTTCCTTTTATCTTCTGGCTCTCAAATTCTATAGGATGTCCTTCTTGCATAATTACTGCTCTGATCCCATTTCTTAAAGCACTGGATTCAACTATGAAGGTCTTGGATAAATATGGAGTTTCCAATACTGAAGTGGTGCACATTACCACCTTCAATTTTTCAAATCCCCAAGAAGATTTCTCATTCCACTGAAAGGATTCTTTCTTCAATAATTTTGTAAGTGGTTTTGTTATACTACCATAGTTTTTTACAAATCTGCGATAATACCTTGTGAGACATAAGAAACCTCGTAATTGCTTGAAGGTTCTTGGCACTTACCATTCCACCATGGCTTGGATCTTGTGAATATCAACCTTAACACCTTCATGAGAGATAATATGGCCTAAGTATTCCACTTCCTGTACCCCAAAAGAACACTTCAAAGGTTTGACATATAGTTGATGTTTCTCTAAGACTTATAATACTTTATTGACTTGTTGTAAATGTTTCTCCCATGATTTGTTGTAGATGAGGATATCATCAAAAAATACTAAGACAAAATTCCATAGGAATGGTCTAAATACTAAATTCATCAAACTTTGTAATGCGGTGGGTGCATTGGTAAGACCAAAAGGCATCATTAGGAATTCATAATGCCCTCGATGAGTTCTAAAGGTTGCCTTATGAATATATTCTTTCTTTACTCTAATTTGGTGATACCCAGAACACAAATCTAGTTTTGTAAAATAAATTGCACCATGCAACTCATCTAATAAATCATCAATGAAAGGAATAGGAAGCTTATCTTTGATAGTGTACTTGTTGAGTTCTCGGTAGTATGGAAACATGTGCCATCTTCCATCCTTGCGGTGAACCATCACCACTAGAGAAGAATAAGCACTATAACTGTGACGAATAATACCCATTTCCAACATTTCTTCCACCATCTTCTCGATCTCAATATTTTGTACATATGGGTATCTATAAGGCCTAATGTTGGGGGGTTGGGTTCCTGAAATTAACTAAATGGCATGATCATGATCTCTTTCAGGATGTAATCCTCTAGGATCCTTGAATACAAATTCATGTTGATCAATAACCTTCTGAACTTTAGGATGCACTACCATTGTTGGCAGTTGAACTTCCACGGAGAAAAATCATGCTAGAAAACCTTCAGCCCCATTTTTAAGAATATTTTTAATTTGGTGAGAACTAACCACCAGAGGAAATTTTTCCTGTAGTCCTTGAAGCTCAAAATTTTTACCCTCATAATGAAAGCGCATGAACAATTCCTGGAAATTTATCTCAATGGTGCCCAAATTTGTGAGCCACTAAAAACCTAAGATAATATCAGCTCCACTCATGGGAATAGAAAACATTGTATATTCCAATGTGTAGTCACCCATCATAAGTTTGATTTTATGGAATTTACTTGAACATTGGACTGTTCCACCATTTGCAATCGTTACTTGAAATTCAGGTGATGGGTAGATGAAAAAATTTAGTCTTGCTGCTAGCTTATGATTGATGAAATTATGTGTGCTACCCGAATCAATGAATATTGTCACCTTTTGGTTCTTAAGATAACCCACAACCTGAAGGATTTGTGGAGTATTAATACCTGATAGAGCATGGCATGTAATAGTGGGTTGGGGATCTTCATATTCTTCCTCTAATTTTTCCACTTCCTCACTTGATGTTTCCTCATAATCTTCCTCATCACTGGTCCCTTCAATGTAGAATAATTTTTTCTTAGAACATTTATGATTTGGTCCATATTTGCTATCACAATTAAAACATAACCCTTTTTTCTCTTTTTTGTTCAATTTGTTGAGGTGTCAGCCAAACTAGCCGAGGGTATGATGGAGGAAAGTTGTTATGATCTTTTATGTTAGAGAAGGAATGCCTTCTCCTAGAAATAAAATTTTCCTCTACCCTATGCTCTATCATAATAGAATCAGAAAATTTGAGTGGATTAAACATGCGCGCCTCATGCTTAATGTGGTCCTTAAGACCCCCAAGAAATAGTTCATTCAAATACTCTTCTATATTATCCTCCACATGCAAGGAAATATTTTGGAATTGATGGACATACTCCTTAACTGAAGCTTTTTGTTGTAAATTTGCTAATTTGGCCAATGTAATTTTCTAAAACACTAGAAATATAGTGTAATTGAAGCTCTTCAGTGAAAAATGTCCATGTGACATTTAGATCATTCTTCTACCTTTGAGCACATAACCAACGATACCAAACAAATTGGTCATGTTCTAGGTATAAGGATGCCACGGTTACCTTTTTTCCCAATGGTATATCATGGAGATCAAATAAATTATCCATTTGGGTAATCCAATTAAGTGGATCCTTTCCATCAAATTTATGCATTTCCACTTTCGGAATAATGCCCCGCCATTGGTCACGAGATCCACCTAAATGAGTAAAGGAGCCTCCTTGATTGGAGTGCTTTGGACATGTGTGAGTACTTCTAGAGGAACCCATATGACTGGAATCGGGATTTGTGTTTGAGATAGAAAGCAACAAGTACCGCTTCATTGATTGAAAATTTGTTTGAAGTTCCACCCTAAGGCTACCTTTCAGATGAAGAAGCTCATTATTAAGGTCATCCTTACCATATTATTCAACCTTCCTGAAGTTAGATGACCACCTCAAATAATCTCAAACCAAAAGATTCTAAATCCATATATTCCTTATTTTGGGTCATTCTTGAAGTTGCTTGACCTTTCCCTTGGCCTCAGGTTGATCTACTGGTCATGATGTAGGGTTTGGGACTCAGGGTAGACGAAATAGGGAAACATTTTAGGGTTTTGGGTTTCGTAAAGTTTTTTGGAAGAATAGACGAAAACATAAAAAATAAACCCTAGCTAATTTTTGGAAATATTTTTGAAAATGTAAGAAAATTAGAAAAATTCCAAAAATTGCACCCTAGGGAGCTGAATTATAAAAAACATAAAATCACTATAACTTTTGCAAAACAAGTAAAAAGTGCTTGAAATTTGGAGAGGAGCTTACTTGACTAAATTTGTCACACCAAAATAAATTACAGAAAAGTTAGCTACCAAATCTTAGATATAGCCGAACCTTCACAATTAGGGTTTGTTGCAACATTGGCCGAGATCAAGCTCTGATACCACTTGTAATGAAATTAATTATATAAATGTGATTATCACTAGCAATAGAACACCAAATAACACAATATTGTAGATAAATGATCTCAATATGCAAGTAGAATAGCTCAGCCACTTCGAGGGGGCAACCTCCAAACCATAAAATAAGACTCAAATGCTCAATATGGTGATTAACTACTCCTCGCTACCTCTCTCTCTCTCTCTCTCTCTCTCTCTCTCACACACACACACACACACACACATGTCAATCCTAAGCTATGACCAACACCAAGGCAGACCAACTAAACATATGAAAGCATAAATGAATAACATATGACAAGTAGAGAGATTATGTAAGTCACATGTTGGCACTACATATCCAATATAAGCTATAAGACTAAAGGCGTAACATTCCACTTGGAGACTAATCTCAGCTTTAGTCATTTTTACACTTATTGGTTTTCCTGTACTACAAATATGTGGCCTCATTGTTAGTGAATGAAGAGAGGTCGATGGATTTCCTTCCTCCATTTCTTATATCCTCCGATGGAATGTCTAGAGGTTGGTGGACCTTGATTGTAGTTGAATTTAAATTTTAAATGCATGTCGATTTTGGAGAGAATATATCCCCCATATACTTTGCATACTTATCAAAAATCAGAGATCGATTACCTTGATAATTCATATGTATACAATTGAGGCATTTAAAAATATGGTTTGAGACATCTTTGGAGTATGTATATGTATATGTATAACATTTTGAAAAAACAAAATGACTATTGTTGGCTTTGAATTGAACATGAATATAAAACATAAATAACTAAACCAACTTTAGGTAAACATTAATTATTGACAATAACAATAAGAACATACATTATTTATTTGAGATAACAATTTCAAATAACACTATTGTTTTGACCATTGTGTAACTATTAGTGCAGAATCACAACACCCCTGAATGGCCTGGGTGTGAAGTGGGGCATTCGGTGTGATTGCATAACATCGGACCATCTCTCAAGCTATGGGACTTGTAAAACTTAAGATGGACCTCTGGAGAAATTCGTTTCTTACTTCCTAATCTACCTGCCACAAGCTACTCCAGTGTAGGAAGAACCTAATCTATCCTAATCCAACCATTCCAAGGGGACAGAGAGAGAGAGAGGGTGAAAGAGCCTACACTAAGTGGTGATACACCAGAAAAGGAAGTGGTTGAATCACAGATCCGACTGCCTGAAGTGGAGAGAGGTGAGCAGAGGGGAGGGTGGACAAGATGCACCACAGACCAGAGATAGATTTCACAAAGAGCACCACTTTGAAACCCATTAGGCACAGCTCCCAGAACCTACAACAAATATCAGAGTATGCACAGTATACCGTGCGATGATGAGAGGTAAGAAGAGACAACAAAATAAGCCAAGGATGGATAGGTGCATCACGAAACAAATTTTATTACTCCAAAATGTTACACATTACATCATCATTGGGCAAGAGGTAAGAAAACACCATTATAGAGCCATGGAAGGAGTCTTAGACTCCACATTCTACCCTAAGGAAGAAAGAGAGAGGGGGCAGAGGAGAAACAATGACCAACCCCTTGAATATTCCCCTTCATTATAATATATAGGAAGAATAGGAGAGAGAGGAGGGAAGAATTTGAATCCTGCTTTAACCACCTTCAGATATGCATTGAATCTTGCTTTGAAATCTCAACTACCACCAATCAATGCCTCTTACAAATCCGCCCACAATCAGTCGAGTCTTTCATTCCCTATATTTTTTTGCGTGTCGAAGAAGGAGAATGGTGGATCAAATCATCAAATCTGGGTAGTTAAAGAAATTGGATTCTGCATTAACAGGTTGGAAGACATTTTCCCATTTTTCACCTACTAGAGCCTGATAATAATGATATTTTATGTTTCCATGGCATATAGGGTGTCGAGATATTTCCAGAAATTCTTCTCCCACCTAAATCTAAGTTTCCAATCAAAAGATATGGCCATTTGAAGTTCCTCGAGTCGGGTGCTTAATATTTAAAGAGTTTGTCTAGATAGGGTCCGCGTGGCAGCCTTGCGCATCTTGGAGATATGGATCCTTCCTTATGCTCTTAAAACTATTCCAGACTGACACGAGGCAGATTTCATGAGCTCTTTGGGCTCCTTTTTATTTTTCCTGAGTCCTTTTGCTTGGTGGGATAAAAGTCTGACCCTGGACACATGGAGGCTTGGAAATTTTTTAGAAACCTGCCCCAAATTTTACCTTTGAATGTGCGTTGTGTTGACACTTGGCACCTTTCGTCGACCTGCCTCTGATTTGGCTATTCAACTCCTGACTATGTCCCTTTTTTAGACCTGGGACATGTGGAATTTCTGCGCTCATTTGGAAACCCACTTAGGAGTTTACCTTTGAAGGAGTGTCGGGTTGACATATGGAAGTCTCTGCAAGCTCTTGGACTTTTAAACAACCACTCCCACTTTCTCGGGCCCCAATGAACACGTGGAAAGATGGCACTCATTTGGGGATAACCTTTTGAGCCACACCTTTGAATGTGCACTATTGAGACACGTGGCACATTCCACTGCACCCTTATACTTAGTTGATTTTGGGCCTGTTCCGTCCCACTATTTAATTTGGACTACGTGGCGAGATTACACTCATTTGGGCCTCTGCTCTTTGGATTTATCCTTGAAGTAACATCATTTGGACACTTGACACCTTCCACTGAGTTGAAGACTTTTCAACGGCCGGTGCAACTTTTGGGGCTCTGGACGCGTGGAGGTTTGGCACTTGTTTGAGTCTCCCTTTTGAATTCAATCTTTGGAGGTGTGTCATTTGGACACTTGGAAGCATCAACTATCTCCTCCATACTTAGTCATTTTTTGTGCTCATTCTAAATCATTTGCAGAGCTCGAAGACTTCAAGCCTTCATCGTTTCTTTTCCTTTGAGCCTCTGGCTTCTTTGACATTGTTTTCTTCTTTCCCTGATCATGCTTCTCCATATTAGACCCTTTATGTAACCTGTTCATTGGATTTGAAGCATGGGTTCATTCGACGGGACTGTTTCTTGGATTTCTTCCTACTTGGGGTCGTGTTTGATCAATTTTGCTGGGGACAAAATTGGGATAACAATTTGGCGACTCTTGGGGACATATACCTGCTAGATGGAGAGACCAGTGACCTTGAAGCATCCATTGGGCATGGAGTCACAATTAATGGCCTGATACTGACCCTTTTTTCAAAATAGACTCTCTGATTGCCTGTTTTTCTGACCCCTGCTTGACCCTGAGCCTACCCACGCATCCGCACTCTCAATTTTCATAAGAAATCTTGAAACAAGGCCTCTGAGAGTAGAAAATTGTTTTGACCTAGGGATTTCATCTGTCCCTAAATGGACTGTTTTGAAACGGATTTAGTTGCTCTACATTTGTTTCTTTTTTGGAACTAGCAACTGCTACAGACAACTATGGGTCTTTCTGCCATGAATACTGAAGAGCCTGACCTTGGACCCTTTCCTTGAAGAATGGACTGTTACAATGTTTACCTGGGGCACATTGAAATTCACAATGACATAACCTTGGAGCAACAAAACACAACAATGTTATGTATAAAAAATCCAATCATAACATACCTCAAATGAGACATGAAGAGTGTCGCTCAAGCACTTCTTCTACTGAAAACAAAGTCCTACTCCTACTTCTCCTACACTAACCATAGAGAAAGAAGCTAAACATTGAAACCTGCTACAGACAGGGAGAAGTAGCTTCCCTTTCTCAAAAGGAGCAACCATGAAAATGATTTTTGGCTGCCTGTATAAGTGAAAAAAATTCTGATGCATTAAGTCGGTCCTCCACCAAAATCATCAAGGTATCTACATCAACGGAAAATACCTCCTCAACTTGATTTACATTGGACTCCTGGAGGTGTTAATGGTGACCCTTGGACTTGCTTTGAAACTCAACTCCTCATGCCCTGAAAGTGGGCATGACTGGTTTTGGCTTCTCTCAATATGCTCCAATGAAGCCAAGTACTTGATTGGGCATGGTCTGATCCTTTTGATGTGCCCCTTGTTCTGAAATTTAAATTCAAAAGTGAAGTCTTTTTGTGGACCAAAATAATTGGATGGATGGTGTGAGAGAGAACTCCTTGATGACATCCTCTTAAGCCTTTTCTCTTCCTCCTCTTGTGGAGAACATGGAAGATCATGACCTTCCAACCTTGGTTCCAAAGGGCCATTATGGAATGCAGGCATGTTGCACTTGAATATTCTCCTTTATGGCAACAGGTTCATGTGCTTGGAAGGTGGAAGATGGAGGAATTAATGATGTTATCTTCTCAGGATCCTCTTCATTAAAGCAATCTTCCAAGTCTGACATTTGAAGGGTGAACTCCTTATTTGTCATGTTGAGATGTGCTCTACCTCCTTCATGGTTTCCTCTTCAATCTACAAAGAACTTGCATCACCATGGTTCCCTTCACCTTCAAACATGAAGTTTGAAAGATAAAACTTTCCTCCTCAACATTAGAGATTGAAGGAGATGAAGTAGGTTATGTAGAAGACTTGTACGTCGGAAAAGCAACAGGCGAGTGTGAGAATCAACAAGTGACTCTTCCGCGTACCCGACCTCTCGAGGTCGTGCCGAGACAGCCGGTGGGGGTAGAATATGCAGACAAACTAGTTAGGCAGTCTAATGTCTTCGACACGCACTAATGGTATTTGCGAATCTAAGGCAAAGAAGGCCCTTCTAACTTGGACTGGTGTGATAGATCGATCAGCAAGGATGACTGCTCGAAGGCTCCAATCAATATCGAGCTCTGGCGTGATTCGATCTATGGGTTGTGGGATGCGTGGAAAATGACCCGGGATGGTTTCGTGTATTTCTCCTGATAGGGTCATATGGTGGAATATGGTCGATTCTATGGACGATTCTCTGGCCTAGTCCAAAATTCTGTAGCTTCGTTAGCTATTGTATCTAGTAGGGATAACTGTTGAATGATGAGAGGTGGAATCGGAGTAGACTGAAATACTAATTTACGTAGGCCAGTGTCTATGTCTAATTCTCTTATGGATTCGTTAGGCTGTGGGATCTGTGGATTACAACCATAGACTCTTGGTTGTTGCGGTCCTGTTATGGTCATACGGGAGATCAAGTTCTGATCCCTAGTATCCAGTAGTCGTAAGCTTTTTCAGCTTCTATGTTTAGAACCAACAGTTGTGCTATCTTCTCAGAATACCTTACAGGCGTTCTCGTAACTTGGATTCTTAAGCTGGTATCTATATCTACTAGGGTGTCTCCAGCGTCTGGCTGTGGAACTAAAGGATCACACCCGAATATTTGTTCTCTTTCGAGCCCTTCTACAGTCATGTGGGTATTTTCTAGGGTAATCTGTAGTTTGGCTGATTTGACCAAAATAGATGCGCTTGGTCGTCTTCGATGTTTAACCCTCTCAATTGTATCCTGATCTGTTGGAAGTCTGTTGTTGTTTGGAATACTTGTATCCTAAGGTTTTGGTCAATGTCAGTTATTGCTACTACGGTATTGGGCTGAGGCACAATTGGCTCGAAAATGTATTCCCTGGGCTCCCTAGGTCCCGTAATTGTCATACAAAAGCAGTAATGAAACAAACTATAATGAAAGTAAAATCTAAGTACATTTCTAGCATATATAATTTCTTTTTGTATTTTTCGGCAATTTATAAGAAAGCAGCTATTTAAAATATTTAGAATTGACAACTAAACTAACAACGTAAAAACAAACAAAATAGCCGAGTGTAGCTATTTGTCTGTGCGATTTTGTATATCTATTCTAAATAACGAAATAACTAATCTATCTGCAAGATTCTCGATCCTACCTCAGAAGTGAGGAATGAATCATATTTTCTCAGAAACTATCAATCCCCACAACCTCCCTGGCAATATCGAGAATGGAAATAACTGAAATAAAGTGATTAACTACTTTATTTGATAAGTTCTAACTAAAACTTTGAAAGACGGAACCTGGATTTCGCAGAACAGTGGTGAATCCGACGGTGTGTGTGTTCTTGTCCCCTCAGTATGATCTCTTCGTTCTTTGTGCTCACGTGAATCCAGAAAAGCGTGAAATGCTTGCATCAATAGGAATAGATATTTGGATCAATGGACAGCCTTCAGAATGCAGACAGAATAGAATGCGGATAGGAGAGGGATAGCACAAGAGTACAGAGCTTGGCCTATGCAATTCCTAGCGGGGTCTACTGCGAATCATGCAACAAAGAGCATCCAGAACCTGAGACTAGCCTGTATGAAGAGCAAAACCTGCAACTTTAATGGCTACCTAGACCATTCTACTCCAAAACAATAATGCTGTTTGCACAAGTTGGATCTGTGGCTTACCAACAGCTAACATAAAGCTAAAACAAACCTGCAATAAACTATGCTACCAATCCTAAGCAAACTAAAATGACCATAGCACTGAAAACATGAAAATTGGAGTGAAAATGGTGGCCTAAATGATGTTTGCACTTGCACAAGTTGGATATGTGGCTTACCAGCTGCAATACAAAACTAACCAAAGCACTCAATGAGAAAACAAGAACCCTAAGCAAAGGAAAACTAAATCTACTGCAACAAGAAATTTAAAACAAACTTTGGAGCAAAATTCAGAACTAAAATCAGGGCCCTTTTGCATGTGCACAAACCATGCATTTATAGGAATCCAAACATGCAAAGATCAAATCTAAACTGAACTCCTAAACATTAAACAAAAGAAAAACACTATTCCAGGGGACCAAAAACATAAATGCATGCTCAAGTCGGCAAGAAAAGCTGGTAAAGCGTTGATTTTTGCGGTGCGTTCCGTCAAAAGCACGTTCTGGAAAACGCGCACAGGACCACCGCCCTGCTCAGGGCGGCGGTTACAGGACCGCCGCCCTGTGTAGGGCGGCAGTCACGAGACCGCCGCCCTTCCGGGCGGCGGTTTCGTCACTGAAGACCAAAAAGCCAAGAAAAGAGGAAAAATAGGGAAAACAAAGCATGCGGGGGCTAAGCGGGGCATGCGGGATGTTAACGCATATCCGTAAAGCTTCTCTGGATCCCGAACACCTTGCGAAGGGACCTGTATCATCATCGGGGCACTTATTACACCGTTCCGTAGTACAGTACCTTACAATTTTGGGTACGTACATATTGCCCCCTCAGAGAAGCGTTTTAGCCATGAAGAGGCATAAAATGGTGGGTCCGAGTATGGCCGTCCCAAAATGGGAAGTGAGAATTTATACCTTACATGCCCGTGTGTTGAAATGACGCCGTCCAAAATTCCCGCTACCTGCGAAATGAAAAGAGAACTCAAATGCAGATAGATACAACAATTTGAAAAATAAACGTTAAAATAATAGAGAAAGAGGATGTACCATTTGTGCGAGGATAGAAACTTACCTCCGTCGGCGCTCCGAACCTGCGAAAAAGATATTTAAAACAAACCGGGGTGTTATATATATGAAAGTGGGCCCATTTTCCTATTCATTTGCGCGAGTCGATTTGATAGGTTTTGAGCTCTAGGACCGACGGTGACGGTTTCTCACGTGAGTAGAGTCAAAACGTCCGCAGTGAGATAGAGATCATGCCTCCACGTGCGGAACGCCACCCCGCGAGATCACAAGTTGGTTTTCTTCAATTTTGTGTTTTTCCCCCTTTTGATTTGAAATGTTAAATTCTTTACAATGGGGGGGTTATTTTCGAAAATGTTTGGTTTAAAGGGTCCATCTAGGGGGGGGCGCCTACTGGGTAGGCCCCATTTTTGATTAAAATAGTTATTTTTCGCATTTTTTTGGGCTTTTTAAGCTTAAAAACCCGCGCGGGTTTTCGGACCGCGACCCGCCGCCCCGGACAGGGCGGCGGTTACATGACCACCGCTTTGTTCAGGGCGGCGGTTACAAAACCGCCCCCCTGCTCAGGGCGGCGGTTTTGTACAGAATGCAAAAGAACCTTACTTAAAAGCTTTTACTTGTATTTTTAGCATTTGTACGTGTTTTTATGCTTCTCTTGATATTGTTTAGACACTAACTTACTCTTCCTTGTGTGTTTTTGGGTGTATGCAGGCAAAAGAGGAGTACATTAGATGGAGCCGGGAGAGAGAGTGCGACTGGCTGCTCGGGGTATTGGATGCCCTCTCAGCAGATGAGGAGGACACATTGCAGAGGGCCGGCATATTGCGTATATCGCGTGTGCCCCACGTTGCTCCATCCAGTCACATTCTTTGTGACCTATTCTCATACTGGGATGCAGATCGGAACACTTTCCGATTGCCAGGGGTCCGTGGTGAGTGGACCATCACTTTGGAGGATGTTTACCGCATCCTAGGGGTCCCGATTATTGGGAGGAGACTTACACTAGAGACAGCAGGCTCCTGGGCACAGATCGCACAGTGGGCTGGTTATATGGGGGATGCAGCCATTTCTACGGGGCCGAAGAAGGGAGTGCGAGTCAGATCCATTCCTTCTTTGCCCATCCCTATCTTTAGATAGGCCATTATGGGGATCCTTGCCTCGAGACTCATCGGGGACAAGGGAGGGGATACATTGTTATACTGCTGGGGCCCCATTATTGCACAGATAGAGGGACATGGCCGGAAATACGCCTGGGGCGCGGACATTTTGGGGACCACCTACCATGACTTATACAGGGTGGTCCGATTGCAGGGACAGTCCTTGAGCCACCCCACTCTAGTTATGAGTTGGGTGTATGAGCGTTTCATTCCGTATGGCAGAGGCGTGGAGGTGGCAGATCCCGGGGCGGTGAGGGCAGCCCGATGGTCAGAGTATGTCAGTGCTTAGAGCACCTCACCAGCCAGTAGCCACCCTTACCCACGACAGACATGGAGGCTACACCGTACCAGCTTATGGCCAGTATATGGGGAGAGGAGACTACGACATTGATCTCCTGCTCCATCACAGGGCAGCTTATTGATCGTGTGGGGCCGGGTAGAGGTACATCCCTTCAGCAGGGTTCCTCAGCAGTTTGGCCTCCCCTACGCGGCTATGTTTCCTCCAGTAGCACCCGTTTATAGATCAGTCCGAGAGGCTAGAGGGGGGCCTAGAGGCCGTGGTTGGACAGCGGTTACCCCTGGCATTCCTATTACAGCCAGGGGGGGTAGTTCGGGCCAGAGGGAGAGCTGGTGCGCCTCAGGCACCATTACTTCAGATTGCTGCAGGTCCTGCTCATAGTAGTGACGACCCTATACATATTGACTCCGATTCTGAGGAGTACACAGAGGGAGGGTCAGAGGAGCAGACGGACGAGAGCGATCCTGAGTGGCATGATACTCAGGATATTCTACGGGGCAGAGAGGGAGGAGGAGAGTGCAGAGAGAGAGACCATGGCTTCTGAGGAGCCACTCTCCCGAGGCCATGGTGGAGATGATGAGTCTGTTGCAGGGCGCCATGTTGCCCCTACCACAGGAGCAGCCCCTCAGTCAGCAGCGGCATCAGCAGCAGGTGCTAGCCCTGGCGACCCATCTTGGAGGCCTGGTGATCCGAGTAAGTTATCCTCTCCTCCTTTCAATGCTTGTTTTGTTTTAGGATTTGTTTTCGAATGTTAACTCTCCTTATATTTGCATTGTGTACACTTTAATCTCTTGCCTAGTTCCTAATTCGTTTTTCTTTCTTTGCTTTGCAGAGACTGTTGATGAGTGGCGGGATCTAATCCATAGGGTTTGCGTCAATTATTTGATGATCCCTATGGATAAGACCCGTGCGGAGTTATCTGTGGATGCCGGAGAGCCCTCAGCAGCCGGTAGGCACACTGACGTCTTTGCTCCCGTTTGGCATGTGGCCAAGATGGTGTCAACTCTCCGTACAGAGTTGGCCGGCTATAGGACAGCCGAACGTCTTATGAGGAGCCGTTCTCATGGCGAGACTATGACTGCCCCTAAGGGACCCTGAGCCCTCCGTCCATTCAGAGCGTCAGCGTAGCCGGAGTCCTAGGCGAGGGCGCGCACCTTCAGCGGGATCGCGGCAGGGGTTGAGAGGCCACTTGGCTTTCTGTATTTGTACTTATATTCTTTTGTGTATTACGGGCTCTTGGAGCGTTTTGACCATGCCTAGTGCATGATGGCATTGTATATAAACTTGATTTATTTATATATATGCGTCAGTTTTGGATCAAAACTTGTCATTTGTATTCTACTTTCTTTATTTCCAACTGCTTCGTGTATACTACGATGTATGTTTTATATGCTTTCTAGAATGTATGCAATGGAAAACAGATGGTGCAAATGTTTTCTTTCTTTTTGTGTTTCATGATGCTAATACATGATATTGTAGATATACTGTGATCTTAAATCTTAGCTTCTGTGAGCAATTTGGATACCTCATGATTTGTTTTGGCAAAGTGATGAAAATAATCAGTATGATGAATAGACTAACTCGCCCCACTCCTAACTCCACACAACTAGTAGGATGCGAGGGCTCATCACCAAGAGCCAAGAAGGGCGCAAGTTATGGAATATGGTGAAGTGATAGTGACGAAAGATAGACGAAGCTTTGGTGGAACCAAATAAAAAAAAAAACTACAAGCTTATTCTACCTGAATGACTTCATAGTTTTGGATGCAACTTGCTTTGCGGTTTATCCAGACTTAGACCCGTAGATGGCCACATAGTAGACAAAATCTGGGTTTTTAGGATTTTTGACTCTCTTGGAATTTTGAATATCTGATTCATTCGTTTTTGAATCAAAGTTTGAATTGATTGTTTATGACCTTTTAACATTTACTTTGTTTAGAGGACCTCCTACACTTTGCCCCATGCTACCTGTAAGAAGCATGGGTTTATCACCGTGGGCAAGGCATAGGCGAGTAAGGGCATTTCCATCCTTTCCCAACCCTACGTCACTAGTAAGAGACGCAAGCTCATCACCGAAGGTTGGTGGGGCAAGGAAATGTGTAAAATAATTTTTTTTTGTTTAATCACTTCTTGACTTGTCTATTTGAGTAAAATGTCAGTATATGCTTATTTCCAAAGAGATGTGTATATGGGATAGATGTGACACCATGAAGCTTCTAGAACAGACCATAGGCAAGACACCTATCCTAAGAAGAAATCAAAGTGAGAACAAACTTGCAGATCTTGGTATGGTTACCGTTAGGACTTCGTCATGTTTGATTTTGTTTGATAAAAGATTCCAAGATGACTTGATGATATTGAAGATGGAGAGGTATGATTAAAGAACTTTTATGCCAGAAACATCACGAGTTTGTAATAAATTGCTTTGAGGATAGATTCCTTGATCACAATTTGTGTAAGAACAAGTGGACAAAATGATCCTAATCTATATGAAAATGCAATGTAGATAGTTATATAAGTAGCGTTAGCTGCTTATGCATAGAAAACATTTGGGGTGGAGGGAATTGACTGTTTTGCCAAACTCCTCACCTTCTAGCATGCATAAGAGGTATGCACCATTTCCGTAGTCCTTCGTGACTCGGTATGGGCCCAACCATTTGGGCCGGAATTTCCTTCCTTCGCCGGTCTTCTTGTCGATCCGACTGTCTAGTCTTAGAACTAGATCACCCTCGTATATATCGCGTTCATAAACCTTTTTGTTATACTGCCAGCACATTCGGTCAGCATCAGCTCTATGCCGTTGTTCAGCATCTAACCTAGTTTCATCTAGGCTTTCTAGTTGGGAAAGACGTGCTTCTCTGTAAGCGTCTTCATCCATGGATGGTAATGGGAAGTCGTCCTTAGGACACGCTTTGTTGATATCTCGAAAATCTATGCAGATGCGTATCTTTCCATTCTTCTTGAGAACGGGAACGATGTTGGATACCCATTGGGAGTAGTCAACTGGCTTGATGAATCCTACCTGAAGGAGTTTTATTACCTCCTCTTTTACCATGAGGGCTACTTTGGGCTTCATGGGTCTTGATTTTTGTTTAATTGGCTTCGCATCTGACCTAGTGACGAGGTTGTGTACCGCAATGTGGGGTGCGACTCCTGTCATCTCTTTATAACTAAATGCAAATGCCTTCTGATGTTCTTTGAGAACTTGGGTGTGTATTTCCACTTCCTCTGGGGTTAATGAAGAACCTAACTTTAAAATTCTTGGTTCATCTTCCGTTCCGATATTGACATCGATTGTTTCTTCAATTAAAGAGGCATTACCCTCTTCGAACTCAGATGGTGCCGGAGGTAGATCTATATCATCCCCGTTTTCCACCACGTATATATTAGGTTCTTTTTGTGAGGGAAGATTCATTACGGGATTTCTGAAGTAGGAAGATGAATGCGAGATCAGAGATAAATCTAGCGTGTGATAGGAGAGATGTAGTGCTGCAAAGGCATTTAAGTAATCCAAAGTAGCCGCATCATTTCAACATGGTCTAGGACGGTAGAATTTACTTCTGTTTGAAAGAGGATCCATCATTGTTTTTATTAATGGTTCGTTACGAATTGATACCGTGAAATGAGTATCTTCTAGCTCATTGTTTGGAGTAAAACGTGATGCTGAGGTTGCCTATTGAATTGGCGAGAAGATTTTTTTCTCGCGGGATTGCTTCAATGGATATGAAGTTTAATGCCTTGCTTAAATCTATTACCGAGTTTTTGTAAAGTTGCAAGTGTTCGGCTTTAGTTTCATATACCTCTGAAACTTGGTTTGCAACTAATTGCGAGTCTCCTAAAACTCTGATATTATCGATACCAATTCTTTTGGCTAAGGTAAGGCCAAGGAGGAGGGCTTCGTATTCAGCGCCGTTGTTTGTACATTCAAAGTTTAATTTAAAAGAGAATGGGAGGACCTTCTCTTCGGGCGAGGTAAGAATTATACTTGCCCCCGCTCCATAACGGCATTTAGCTCCATCGAAATGGAGAGTCCAATACTTAGCTGGGAGTATGGATGTAGGTGTATCTGCTATGTTTGCATACTCTACTTCTACCATACAGAGATCTTCTGCTGGCAAGGAACCAACACCCTAAGGAAAATCCTATGCCTACTGAATCGAATGGTAAGAACATTGGTGAATCTTGTTCTATTAATTCAACGATCTTCGCAGTAGTCCCTAATGATACTGTCTCTTTAGTTTTACCTTTAGGGGTTGGAATTGTTTGGACTATGTTGGTAGTTTCAAGATCCGTCGTAGGTATCAACTTTTCCTCTGGCTTTGGGTCAGAGGGTTTGTTAAGTTGGTTTGTTGGCAGTTCGAATTCTGAGTGTACACCTGGTCTCTTCTTTAAATCAGCTAGGTGTACGTCAAATGGCTTTGGATCACCTTTGGCTACAAATACCTTTCCTAGATGTAGGAATCTTACTTCTTGGAATAGCGTGGAAGGGATTGCCTTCATTCGGTGTATCCAGGGGCCGGCCGAGGATCATATTATAATTAGTTTCCCGATCTATAATATAAAACTTCAGTCAAGATTGTTTTAGGTCCTAAGGTGACCGGTAGTATTATAGTTCCTATCGATGTGGCTTTAAGGCTGTCGTAGTCTCTCAAGGTATTTCGTGTAGTAGAACAGTTTGTTTCTCCATATCCCAATTTTTGGAGAAAAGAGAAAGGAACTATGTTAACCGCAGCTCCGTCATCAACCATTGCCCGTTTTACATAGTTATTATAAACTTGTACTTGCAAGTGTAGGGCTGGATCGCCTTGGCGTGCGATCTCAGCATCTGTAGGCATTTTACTTATTTCGAATATGAATTCAACATCCCTATCCGCCTGTCCCGGTGGATAAACATCAAAGTCTATATGATTTACCTGCGCTTCCGGTGGTGGAGTGATACTAACTAAATGACCCAAACCTAACGCCTCTAAAAGAGCAGCCCTATGAGCAGGGGAATTCTTTAATAAATCAAGGAATGAAATATGCGAGAAGGTTTTTGTTAGATCATTAATTAGATCATAAGCACCCATGGGTTTTGCTATGGTTTGCTGGATGTTATCTGTTTCCGGCAGGTGGCTTGGACTTGGTTGAGAGAAATACTCTCGTGTTCTCGTAATTGCTTCAACGGGTAATTCGGAGTCTAACTCTACTAATCCAACTACCTTAGGTCGTGGTTGACTTCCTAGTTGCGGCGCGACTAACGGATTCAGCGAGGTTGAGGCCTCGTGATCGTTGTTTCCTGTTATTGCACCTTTGTTTGTTCCAGTTGGTTTCATCCTATCGCTATCATGATTTGGGAGTGGATCATTAAAGATCTTGAGAGGGGCATTCTGAGGGGAAACTGCCCCTGCGAAGGTACTTGCCGTTGGTGACGTAGGATCTGCTAAGAACATATCCATAAAAAATTGTTTTTGTTCACTTGGCAAGCGTTGCATGAATTTGTTGTAATCACGACACGTTCTAGTGTCATGACCCCGAATTTTATGGAAACCACAATAAGAATTGGGGTTGTAATTCCCGTTTTGTTGGTTTGGTGTGTATTGTGGCCTAAAATTCTGATCAAACTGTTGCCTATTAGGACTAAAGTTTTGTTGTTTCTGGTTTTGATTTTGGTTTTGATAACCAAAGGAGTTTTGGTTTGGTCCTTGTATGGGATTTCGCCGTTGTTGTTGTTGTGGATTATTAAAATCCACTGTATTGATCGTCGGGGTAAAATTGTTGTTTCTTTGGTTGTTTGTTTGTGACGGAGTATTAATGACATTTATCCTCTTGGGCTGGTCAGTTACTCCATCTGTTGTTACCCCACGATTTTTGTTAAGGATTTTGGGTCCTTGATTGACGCTTGTAGTGGTTGTAGTGTTTTGAGTAGGGGTGATTAACCTCCCGTTTGCTCCATACGTCTTACGGCCACTATCTATCGCTGCTTGATCAATTCGCAGAGCGCTCTCAAGTACCTCGTCATAAGTCCTTAGTGGGAACTTCTGGACTTCTTCCTTCACCTCTCTGCTAAGAGAATGAAGGAATAAATCACATAGTTCCATCTGATCCATGTTTGGAGCGCTTGCCGAGGAATAAAGGACTGTGCGCCACCTTTGGATGAAATGGGCGACAGACTCGTTATGTTCTTGCTTGATGTGCAAGAACTCCCTGATTCCTGTCCTTAGTAGTTTGTTCATGTCGAAGGCTTTGATGAACTCAGACACGAGTTGTTTGAATGAATGTATGGAAGCCTCGGGTATTCTGTAATACCAATCGAGGGCAATGCCTTCCAGAGTTTTGGGGAATATTTTAGCAACAACCCCATCCCATGGGAGTAGTTCACGAATGGCTGTAGCGTAAGCTTTGATATGCGCATTCGGATCTCCTTCTCCTTTGTATTTAGGCAAATCGGGAAGAGGCCTTGGAAGCATAACGCTTCGTATGACGAAATCTAAGGGCTCTTTTAAATATTCTGAATAAGTCCCTATTGCATACGTCTCAACCATTGATGGTGCCTGTTGAGGAGGTGGTGGCGGAACGGGTTGTTGATATGGCGTAACGTACGCGTTAGCAGGGGCATAAGGCAATCCTTGCATTTGAGTAAACATGCCGGGGGATGAGTACAAATCCCCTTGTGGTGATTTGGAGTACATGTTTAAGTATGAAGGGGTACTATCCAGGAATGGATTACTTTGTACTGGACCTAGAGGAACAGTACTGGCGATAGTGGGTCTAGTTGGCACTTGTTATGAATATTGAGGAGTCATACCCAATGTGCCTACTCCTGTGAGGAGATCCACTTGGCTAGGATGGTGCGGAGGATTGGAACTCCCAGTTTGTATGATTCTTGAATTTTGACTTGCTTGGGCAAGTTATAATCCTCTAACCTTTTCCATTAGATTTGAAATGACTTCGTTTGGTGAAGCCATGATATCGTGCCTTGGTGGCGTTTGTTGTATATCCCGGTGTTGTATAGGCATGTGATAGCCTGTCATGAACTAATTGCTATCTTGCCAAGTTTCTCTAAGAGTATTTTCCATACATGATGGCATAGGGGAGTTTTCTTGAGGAGAGAACTCGGGCTGTATCTGCAAAGTTGCTACAGGTGGGTACATGCCTTGAGAGCGTTGTTCACTCCTAGGATAAAGTATTGATTGTCCATCGTCTAAGACCAAGTATGGATCCGATTGTCTACTAATAGGTGGTCGGAATAATACCTGAGGAGATGAAGCAGACTCTCCAGTTAATGTCATATTGTTCGAGCTTGAAGGCTCTATTTGTGTTTGATCAAGTTGCTCCAACCCCTCTGTTTGGTAGGACGAGTTATATCTAGTCCTTGGTGTTTGTGTTGACAATTGATTAGTTGAATAGTTGTCACCCCATATTGAGAGTGAGGGTGATGAATTCCTATTCTGTTGGGCGTAGTATGCCTCAAGACCCAAGAGGGGTCTGCCATATGCATCTAATCCCGACATATTCGGGGGGTATATGAATACCCGCAGAATAATGGGAAGGAGCGAAGGCGATGTGGAGAAGATGAAACTTCTCAAAGAGAAGGTGAAAGAATTGCTTGATTCATGTTGGGTTCACCAATTTTGTACGTCGAAAAAGCAACAGGAGAGCGTAAGAATCAACAAGTGACTCTTCCACGTACCCGACCTCCTGAGGTCGTGCCGAGACAGCCGGTGGGGGTAGAATATGCAGACAAGCTAGTTAGGCAGTCTAATGTCTTCAACACGTGCTAATGGTATTTGCGAATCTAAGGCAAAGAAGGCCCTTCTAACTTGGACTGGTGTGATAGATCGATCAGCGAGGATGACTACTCGAAGGCTCCAATCAATATCGAGCTCTGGCGTGATTCGATCTATGGGTTGTGGGATGCATGGAAAAATGACCCGGGATGGTTTCGTGTATTTCTCCTGATAGGGTCATATGGTAAATATGGTCGATTCTATGGACGATTCTCTGGCCTAGTCCAAAATTCTCTAGCTTCGTTAGCTATTGTATTTAATAGGGATAACTGTTGAATGATGAGAGGTGGAATCGGAGTAGACTGAAATACTAATTTACGTAGGCCAGTGTCTATGTCTAATTCTCTTATGGATTCATTAGGCTGTGGGATCTGTGGATCACAACCATAGACTCTTGGTTGTTGCGGTCCCATGATGGTCATACGAGAGATCAAGTTCTGATCCCTAGTATCTAATAGTCGTAAGCTTTTTCAGTTTCTATGTTTAGAACCAACAGCTGTGCTATCTTCTCAGAATACCTTACAGGCGTTCTTGCAACTTGGATTCTTAAGCTGGTATCTATATCTACTAGGGTGTCTCCAGCGTCTGGCTGTGGAACTAAAGGATCACACCTGAATATTTGTTCTCTTTCGAGCCCTTCTACAGTCATATGGGTATTTTCTAGGGTAATCTGTAATTTGGCTGATTTGACCAAAATAGATGCGTTTGGTCGTCTTCGATGTTTAACCCTCTCAACTATATCCTGATCTGTTGGAAGTCTGTTGTTGTTTGGAAGAATTGTATCCTAAGGTTTTGGTCAATGTCAGTTATTGCTACTACGGTATTGGGCTGAGGCACAATTGGCTCGAAAATGTATTCCCTGGGCTCCCTAGGTCCCGTAATTGTCATACAAAAGCAGTAATGAAACAAACTATAATAAAGTAAAATCTAAATGCACTTCTAGCATATATAGTTTCTTTTTGTATTTTCTGGCAATTTTATGAGAGAGTAGCTATTTAAAATATTCAAAATTGACAACTAAACTAACAACGTAAAAACAAACAAAATAGCCGAGTGTAGCTATTTGTCTGTGCGATTTTGTATATCTATTCTAAATAACGAAATAAATAATCTATCTGCAAGATTCTTGATCCTACCTCAGAAGTGAGGAATGAATCATAGTTTCTCAGAAACTATCAATCCCCACAACCTCCCTGGCAATATCGAGAATGGAAATAACTAAAATAAAGTGATTAACTACTTTATTTGATAAGTTCTAACTAAAACTTTGAAAGATGGAACCTGGATTTCACAGAACAGTGGCGAATCCGACGGTGTGTGTGTTCTTGTCCCCTCAGTATGATCTCTTCGTTCTTTGTGCTCACGTGAATCCAGAAAAGTGTGAAATGCTTGCATCAATAGGAATAGGTATTTGGATTAATGGACAACCTTCAAAATGTAGACAGAATAGAATGCGGATAGGAGAGGGATAGCACAAGAGTACAGAGCTTGGCCTATGCAATTCCTAGTAGGGTCTACTGCGAATCATGCAACAAAGAACGTCCAGAACCTGAGACTAGCCTGTATGAAGAGAAAAACCTGCAACTTTAATGGCTACCTAGACCATTCTACTCCAAAATAATAATGTTGTCTGCACAAGTTGGATCTGTGGCTTACCAACAGTAACATAAAGCTAAAAACAAACCTGCAACAAACTATGCTACCAATCCTAAGCAAACTAAAACGACCATAGTACTGAAAACATGAAAATTGGAGTGAAAATGGTGGCCCAAATGATGTTTGCACTTGCACAAGTTGGATATGTGGCTTACCAGCTGCAATACAAAACTAACCAAAGCACTCAATGAGAAAACTAAGAACCCTAAGCAAAGGAAAACTAAATCTACTGCAACAAGAAATTTAAAACAAACTTTGGAGCAAAATTCAGAACTAAAATCCAGGGGCCATTTGCATGTGCACAAACCATGCATTTATAGGAATCCAAACATGCAAAGATCAAATCTAAACTGAACTCCTAAACATTAAACAAAAGAAAAACACTATTCCAGGGGACCAAAAACATAAATGCATGCTCAAGTCGGCAAGAAAAGCTGGTAAAAGCGTTGATTTTTGCGTGCGTTCCGTCAAAAGCACGTTCTGGAAAACACGCACAGGACCGCCGCCCTGCTCAGGGCGGCGGTTACAGGACCGCCTCCCTGTGTAGGGCGGCGGTCACGAGACCGCCGCCCTTCCGGGCGGTGGTTTCGTCACTGAAGACCAAAAAGCCAAGAAAAGAGGAAAAATAGGGAAAACAAAGCACGCGGGGGCTAAGCAGGGCATGCGGGATGTTAACGCATATCCGTAAAGCTTCTCTGGATCCCGAACACCTTGCGAAGGGACCTGTATCATCATCGGGGCACTTATTACACCGTTCCATAGTACAGTACCTTACAATTTTGGGTACGTACAGTTCCTTTGTGGCCTGCTCCTCACTTAGAGCCTTTGAAACTGTATGGTCCTCGTCCATCATGGGTTCATCAATCAAATCAGGCCCTTGAAATGAAAGAAAAGAATCTTCATTGAATGGCCTCAACATTGATTTGATCTCTCCCAGCTGCTCCTCTTCAATGGGGCTCAGAGCTGATTTTTTCTCCTCTTTAATTAGTTGTGTAGCTTGGATTAGATTAGCATTCTCCTCAAACAGAGTGCCATTAGGTACACTGTATTCAGAGCAAACAGACTGTTGATCTTCTTCCTATTGTTCTTTCTCTTCTTCTGCTGCAAACTCAACCTTAGCCACCACTGGCTCTTCAACCTTGACCTCCTCTATTGGCTTGACCATCAAGGGGATCTTTGTAAACCCAAATTTTGTAGCCCAATTCTTCAAATTGTCTGTCATTTCTTTTCTATTGGGCTCCTCTCTTGTTGTTCTCCTTGAATGGATTCTTGAGTCTCTTCCCAACATGGACTTGGGAAAAAACAAGAGGAGTGGTAGGTTGGGGTTCAACCAACTTTGTAATTTTTTGTGGTGGTAAGGGAGGTGGAACTTCTTGTTTGTTTGGAGGGGAATGACTGTTTGGGAAGGGAAAGGGAAGAAGAATTGAAATGAGATGGAAGACTAGGAGATGGAGAAAAGAAATTAACACTTGGGGCAGCAATTGAGGGGGCTTGACTCATGAGACTGTTGAAATGATAAATCTTGAGAAAGATAAAATGAAGGACAGGGAGTTGGTAATTGAATTACCCATTAACAAGGTTGTCTTGCACTTTGCTCATAAGCCTCAATGTCCTCAATCCACTATGTAAGTTGAGGAAGCACTTCAACCTTGAACTCAAGCTTCTCCTGAGGGCTGTAATGTCTTAGAAAAGGGTCGGCCCATGGACAAGGTGCCCTGCAACCAATCCTGAATGACTTCATTTGTGCGATAGCCTTGGATTGCACCATGCTAGCCTCCATTCTTTGAATCTTCTCCAGAAAACTAGCATTCTCCACATAGTTGTCACCATTGTAAGAGTCCCCTTGTTCTTGACAAGATCCATGGCCAAACTGATTTTGAACCTGCTCATATGGGTAAGTGTAATGGTTTTGAATTTGATCATAATGCTGATCTGGAGGAGTTGGGGAATACATTGGAGGCTAAATGCACTGTTTTATATGTGAATTCCATGAAGGGAATGAATTCATCATCACACAAACTACATGAAATGGAAGAAAGTAAAAGTGAATGAAGATGGGTGGAAATGGATGAAAAGGTCTACAACTTCATAGATGGGGTTGTTGACCGGATGGAGTCACCAGATGTGCTTGCATGTGCCTCAAAAGGCTGAACCTTAACAAGAACACAACAACCTACTAAGATGAAGTGGTAAGGTGCTTCAGACCTGTCCCACTGGGCATGCCAAATTTGTTAGTGCATAATCACAACACCCCTGAATGGCCTAGGTGTGAAGTGGGGCATTCGGTGTGATTGCACAACATGGGACCATTTCTCAAGTTGTGGGACTTGAAAAACTTGAGATGGACCTCTGGAGAAATTCAGTTCTTACTTCCTAATCTACCTACCACAAGCTACTCCAGTGTAGGAAGAACCTAATCTATCCTAATCTAACCATTTCAAGGGGATAGAGAGAGAGAGGGTGAAAGATCCTACACTAAGATGTGATACACCATAAAAGGAAGTGGATGAATCACATACCCAACTGCCTGAAACGGAGAGAGGTGAGCAGAGGAGAAGATGGACAAGATGCACATCACAGACCAGAGATAGGTTTCACACAGAAAACCGCTTCGAAACACATTAAACACAGCTCCCAAAACCTGCAATAGACATCAAAAGTATGCACAGTATACCCTGCGACAATGAGAGGTAAGGAGAGACAACAAAATAAGCCAAGGATGGACAAATGCATCACGAAACATAGATTTTATTGCTTCAAAATGTTACACAGTGCACCATCAGTGGGCAAGAGGCAAGAAAATGCCATTACAAAGCCATGGAGAGGAGGCTTAGGCTCTGCATTCGACTCTAAGGAAGAAATAGAGAGGGGGATAGAAAAGAAACAAAAACCAAACCATTTGAATGTGCCCCTTCTATTACAATATATAGAAAGAATGGGACAGAGAAGAGGGAAGAATTTGAATCCTGACTCCAACCATCCTTGAGATACGCATTAAATCTCATTTTGAAATCTCAACCACTGACCATATCAATGCCTTTTGTAAATCCACTCACAATATGTCGAGTTTTCCATTCCCTATGTCTGTTCTTACATGTCGAAGAAGGAGAACGATGGATCAAATCAAGTCAGATCTGGGTAGTAGAAGAGATCAGATTTTGCGTTAATGGCCTAGAAGACTTTTTCCCAGTTTTCAACCTACTAGAGCCTTCCCAATAATGATATTTTATGTTCCCAAGGCGTAGAGGGTGTCGAGAAATTTCTAAAAAGTATCCTCCCGCCCAAATTTGAATTCTCTAGTCGAAATATATGGCCATTTGAAGTATCCTCAGGGTTGTGGGGCTTGCAATATTTAAAGAGTCTGCCCCTGTAGGGTCCACATGGTTGCCTCGCGTACCTTGGAGATTTGACCCCTACCCTTCATGCTCTTGAAACTAGTGCCATACTGACATGTGGTGGCCTCCACGAGATCCTTGAGGATCCCTTGTATTTTTCTCTGAGTCCCTTTGTTTGGCGTGCCAAAAATCTGACCCTAGACACGTGGAGGTTTGGCGTTTATTTGGAGGACTTGCCCCCAATTTTACCTTTGAAATGTGCGTCGTGCTGACACTTGGCACCTTTTGTCGGCCTGCCTTTGCTTTGACTATTCAAACTCCTGAATTTATCCCTTTTTTGGAAGCATGGGATACATGGCGAGCCCGTGCTCACTTGAAAACCCACCTCCATATTTTACCTTTTGACAGGAGCGTTACCGGTGAGACACATGGAGGCCTCTTCGGGGTCTTGGAGACTTTGAATGGTCGCTCCCACTTTCTCGGGCCCCTGAACACATGGTGAGCTGGCGCTCATTTGGGGATCACTTTGTTGGGCCACGCCTTTGAATGTGCGTACGTCGAGACACGTGGCGCCTTCCGCTGCACCCCTTATACTTACTCCATTTTGAGTCCATTCCATCTCAGGATTTTACCTTTGTACTACGTGATGCGACCAAGTTGACGCATTTGGGCAACTTCCGCTCTTTGCACTTCTATACTTGAAGTAGCTTCGTTTGGACACTTGGTACCTTCCACTGAGTCCAAGACTTTTGACTTTGCCGGTGAAACTTTTGGGGCTTTGGGACACGTGTGGAGGCCTGGCGCTTGTTTGAGTCTACCTCTTGGGATTTAATTTTTGGAGGTGTGTTGCTTTGGACACTTGACAGCATCCGTTGTCTCCTCCATATTTAGTCATTTCAAGTTGCTCATTCTGATTCGTTTGTAGAGCCCAACGGCTTTGAACCTTCACCATTTCTTTTCCTTTGAGCTTTTGGCTCCTTTGGTACACTGCTCAGCTTCTTGCGCTCTGACTCATGTTATTTCCATTTTAGAGCCTGCCTATAGTCTGTTCATGCTGGATTTGAAGCACAGATTCGCTCGACAGAGATCGTTTCTTGAATTTCTTTACTGCACTAGATTCGTGTTTGGTCAATTTCGCTAGGCCCCGCCACCCTATTGGGATAACAGTCCCTCTGGAACTTGTTTACAGGATTTGAACATGATTTCTCAGGTTCTTCCTGTGTGGGGTCAATATACTCGTTAAATAACAATATTTTTTCGGGGGGCAAATGATAATGGATTAACAGTTTTGGCAACTCGCAGGGTGCAATCTGCCTGCTAGACGCCAAATGGACCTGTGGCCTTGAAGCAGTCCAGTTTGAGGAAGTGGAACATTGTCAAGAGGATGATGGGTCCTGACACTGATCCTTCTTAAGGGAGGAGAATGGACCCCGACTAGCCCGAAAATTTTGCTGGGGGACCTCTGAAAAAACTTCTGATTCATACAACCTGCCCGTGACATCTGAACCACATGCTCAATTTTCATAAGATCATCTTGGAGGAGATAAGGATTTTGAGAGTAGAACTATTGTTTGACCCTGGAAATGCAATTTGGCGATCTGTACCTAAAGTGGATTGTTGTCAATCAACGACTCCTAAGTTGCTCTGCATTTGTTTCCTTATTGGAACTAGCAACTGTTACAGACAACTATGAGTCTTTTTGCCATGAATATTGATAGAGCACATGGCCTTAATGCACCTTCGGAGCAATACAAAACTTATGTACAAAGACCAAATCATGACATGCCTCAGAGATGAGGACATGCAGAGTGTGCATAAGCCACTTCTTCTGCTGGAAACAAAGTAGTACTCCTAAATCCTAAACTAACCAGACAAAAAAAATGCTAAAAAAAGCCTGCTACAGGAAAGGAGAAGTAGCTTCCCTTTCTCAATTTTTAGGGGATACTGCCATGCAAATGACATTGACAATATCTTCATCCACTCATCAACTTTGAAGCGATTAGTCATATGTAGTCGTGCAATGATTATGTGAAAATATTCAAGATGGGTAAAGCTTTCATTGAATTGTGAGAAACCACCAAGGTAATTGTCAAGGACCGAATATGTGCTCATGGCACCAGGATTTTCTAACACTCAAGGTTTCTGAGTATACAAAATATATGGCATTGGAGGCAATTGGATTGCTCTATCCCCAAAAAAGTTGGTTATTGCACGAACATACACCATCAGTGTCAAATGGTTATATGCAGATGTAAGCACATTGAATAAGAGGGTTTAGAAGAAACAGTTACACAATTCTTGTGATTCCATGGTTCTTGTGACTATCCAACCTATAAGGTAACATGGCCCCATGATGATGTTACTTACACAAGACCATGGATAATGGATAACATGTGTCCCATAACATGTAATCATGGCCCACTCCCTCCATGTAGTCTCTGTTTGAGTCCATCCATGTCAACAGCCTCTATAGATCATGTACATGGAAACTCACGCTTCTAACAAGGGGACAAAAGAAGTAATACATGACCTAAAAAATACCATTAACATTGTAGATCTATATTCTATGACACACCCTAACATAACAAGACATGGGACCTTAACCATATCTCCAAAAGATGTTTTTTATTTGGGACTTGAAACTTTATGGCGCTAACATGCTAGAATGTTTAAGACTCAATGTGTTTGACATGATTTTTTTGGAAAACTCAAGTGCCTACATACAAAAATATTGATAGAAAGAATGTCTTGATTAGACCATGAAAGAATAGTTGATCGACATAACTTAAGGCCTACATACAAAACACATTAAAGAATACTTTGAGAGACCATGTATAATGATGATAACTCAAGGCTTGCATACTGGCATTGCCAAGCAATTGAATTGCTCTCCCCGCGACACAAGTTGGCATGTTATCATGAGTGGATTTCATGGGGATTTGCAAATATAAGGTGTTGCACAGTTAGAAGAGATTGTCATTTCCCTGTTAACATTTCCATTTCGTTTGGCAATAGCTTGCTTCCTCATGAGCATTGTAGACATTGTATAGGCAAGACATTAGTTTGTAGATTATCACTCACTACACAATGGTCTGACTATTAATCATATAACTTGACAATGATTATCCTATGTAAGTGTTCACATGTTTGTTAGAGTATTAAATGTATTAATTGCCTCTAGAACATATCAAGTTGTGTCAACTATCAAGTAGGATTTGGTAGACTGTTGTGGGCTCATGTTGGAATTGTATTCCATTATGTATTGCATGTAATTTATCTATTGAACTAATGGGTGTGTATTCATGTAAGCGTGATAAAAATATGAGTTATTGCATAACATAATAGAGATGGTACATATCAATGAATAAGTTTTCGATAGATATTATAAGGGCCATAATTAATGTTGAGAACATTACACATTAGCTCATAAAGGAAAGAGTTGCAAACTATACATCATGCCCCATAAGGGATGCAAATTCTCAACATGCAATTCCCCACACATAGACATGATTTTTGAAAAATGTTCTGATATTGCTATTATTACAAGTGCCCAAAACCCTAGGTGCCCAATGACCAAACAATTATCTCTAACATAAAATGAATATTCAACATTGTTCATGGGATTGAAACCCACACAATCCTTGTGCCTATTCAATAGTCATGACCCATACCCTATTTCATAAATAATTATCTTAAGCCCATATTATGATACATATTTACCATCCCTTGTTTCATATTAAACATCTAAACACATGATAGTGCTTAAGTTAAAAAAAAAATTGCGCAGAAATTAAAAAATGAACTTGTTTTATAGGCCTCATTGCCTTCAAGTAGTTCACCCAAGAAATGTCTAAAACAGATTTCAAAAATTGTGAATCCAAACTGTAGAATACAACACTATGTTACAATAGAAATTACTATGACATGGGGGATGTTTATTATGCATCGAAAACACAACCCGTCGAGAAATTTTAGCTTAACATGTGTTAACAAACACAAGATGTTCACTATGAAATAACGGTCAACGTAAGTTACCATGTACTTTAAATTTCTCGTGTTTCTTTTTTCCTCTATAGTGAAGTAAACCCTAACAACGAGCGACATATCCCACAAGCATAGGGGCATGTCTACAATTGTACACTCTACAATGGCCAATATCTTGATAAATAATCTTTCCACAGTCTATTATGCAATATATTTTCTACATCAATATTGCCTATGTAATATAATATACCCTCTACCGATAGGTATTTTGGAACTATGCAAAGCATCTCAGTGGTGATTCATACCATTTCATGCCCATAGACATCTATCAATAGGTATTTTGGACGTCTAGTGATTCTACCATTATGAAATCCAGCTTCATACAATGGCAGAAGCAACTATGTTAGATGACAAAAAGTTTACTTGGAAATCTCTAACTGTGACTTAGTGACACATTAACATTTTCAACACATGTTTACTATGAAATTGGGAGGCGTTTTACTATGCATCAGGCAAACATAAACCACCGAGAAATGTGTTGGCTTAAAACAAGTTATCAAACACGAAGATGTAAATTATGAAATCTATTGAGCCAATGTAAGTTATAATGTACTTTAATTTCTTATTTCTTTTGGAGACTATCTCAATATCTCAATAGATGATTTGGAACTATCTATTATACAATAGATATTCTACAAATATGCCCACTACAATATTGTTCTTGAATGTATATAGAATACGCCCTCTACAATAGGCATTTTGTAGCTATGCAAAGATAGTGGTGATTTGCCACAAATCTACAGACCAAAGCTGATAAAGTTTTTGAGATGAAGTTGTTGATTGAAAAGCATAGTATGTGACGTCTATCACGTACTTGGAAGCTATTAACGCAATTAAAATGGACTCAAACATTTCATACCTAAGTGCATAGGAGTGGGCCATGATTACACGTTATGGGGGCCATACTATATTCTATGATGATATGGATTATAACATCGTGTGGTATACTTATACTACACTTACATAGTTAATAAGTTATCTTGTAGGTTGGATAGGCACTCACCAAATACATATAACAACTATGAAGGAGAGATTAGATCGAGACATTGAACACTACAATAGAGATTGCTTGAGACATTAGGGATTTGATAATGGTACTCAAATGTTCTCTAATGAAACCAGACAAAGGAAATTCACCACACGTATTCATGGGATCATGAAACATGATTGGGAGTATTTTATCTTAGTCCAATATTAGTTTTAGAAGAAACCATGGATGAATATGACCATGATAGGTAAATGCCCATGGTTGCTAGATAAATATTGATTGGATACTAGCACTTGTGCCCAAAGGTGGTGCCAATGGTTTCACAGTTAACAAATTATATTGATAAGTAATTTCGGGTCTAGGGAGTAACAATGGCAAACTGATGAATGCGATTACAACGGATGAGATTGGCATTTTCTAGTTAAACTGGTTTCACATGTTGGTGTACGTCAGATGTTCGGGATTTTGCTGTGTGCCACCTACCTATTAATTCCTTGGATCCAAATACCTATAGAGAACAAATGCAATTTTCCAGAAAATAGCACTTGCTTATAATGATAAAACATATGATAAAAATATTACATTTGGAATAAGATTAGTAATCCTTTACCAACTAGCAATCACACATCTTTTATATGTACGATGGAAACTTCCATCATCTTGATCTCATCAAAGATTTTGAGCATGAAGGAGCGAAATTGCGGGAAAGAAAGATGTGACCAAAATAAAAAATGGGGTTTGAGGGATGCAGATAGAGTTAGGTTGGGGAAAGCGGAATGGGAAACAAATGTGAAACTATACTCTCCTACCGGAACATTTGCATTTCTTGTCAATCACTTAGTAGCCTCCGAAGTTATATGTTGTGCGATTCAAGTAATTGCCATGACACATTTCAAAGATATCTGGGAACATGTTAGGAGCGATTCAAACAATAATTGAGCCAAAGTCAATAGTTGGTCATTTGCAATCTTAGCCCTTGTGATTTTTATGGGTAATTAGAGCACATGTCAATATTAGGGGAATACTCTTGATGTATCAAGAGACACTTTAATTGGATATGACATTTGATTTGGCATCATAAGATAGAACATTTCATTGACACTTGAAAAGGGTAGAAATCTAGCTATGAAAGTAGTAATACTCGCATGGTCCCTCATCAAATGGTCATAATTCCACATATTTTTTATTGACCATTAGCATCAAATGGGCTATTGGTACTATCTTTTATTTGAATATGTATCTGTTTCAAAGATCTCACACATATGGTATCCATATGAATTAATTTAAACTTAAATGAACACATCAATGGAAAGTTGGAAAAATAAGGTGGTAATTAGATACATGCATGTCCCACACCTATTCGTACAAGGCTCAGATTGCTTCCTGAAATCAAAATAATATCCACTCTATTTGTGATGCCACTTTATTGTCAGAACCATGTGCTCAGATGTACGTTCACTTCTAGACGGCTGAAATTTTGCACTTATAGATGGCCAAAATAATAAATGGGGAAAATCCAATAGGTTTTAGCTTTCAATAACCTGACCGCAATGCTATGCTTAACATTGTAACATTTTGTAGCCCCCATTTTAGTTGTAGAGTATTAGAGGAATTGTATGACAATCACATACAATGTGTGACTAACACCATTGATACAAGTTGAGGTCCTGCAAGTGCTTGGTCATATGTTTGACAATTAAATTTTATACTATATTAAATAGTAAAAAACCCATAACATGTTTTTTTTCCAACCATTGGTCAATAATATTAACTATAAATCTCAACAATAAAATATAGTAAACATGGGTTCATTGGTACCTAGACCGGTTAATCTTTTAAACAAACAAAATAATGGACAAAACTTTCTATGCATATTATGATAAGGCATTCGATGATGAATAATGGATGATATGTTGATAAAACTTCACACAGTGGCCAACATGGACAAGACTTGCACAATACTCATTTAATGTAAATAATAATCCAAATTTTCTAAGTAAAATACTTCTTTCTTCCCTTAAAATTTACACATCTAGTATCCCCGGTGGATGGAGGATATGTGAGTATACGAGTGTATCAGGTTGATCTTGAGCCTCCTCCATAATTTTTGATCTAATACTAACTACTCAAGGTTACAAGAACTTGTAGATTAACAGAAAGTGGCGGGCAAAATGACCAGCCTTGTAATGAACTGGCATCGTGGTGAGCCAAATGATGGACTTTACACAATTAGAAATTTGCCATCCTCCACACTAAATGACAATACTTAATTCTCCTCCTTACGCAAATTCATTGTATAGAAGATGTTCCATTTTCATACAATAATTCGCTCTTAAAGAAATAGCAGTCCAATTATCTCTTATACTCTCACTCAGATTATTGTGAGAGAGCTTTTAACAAACTCACTCTTCACTGTTGCTATATGAGGATAACTATCCTCACAAATCACACCCTACCTTGAGATTTTTGACGATTCAAAACTTTTAAACTTGATTTCAAGAGCATAAAATATGGCTTTGTTAAATATTCACTTTAATTCTGATACTAACTACTCAAGGTTTTTAAGAAGTTAGATTAACATTTAATTAGAGGGAAAAAATAAGGGATGAGGTCGTGATCGCGTCTAAGACGAATTTGGCAAAATTAGAAACCCCTCAATCTTTGGCACCTTTGTGCCACACCTATTCCATGCAATTCCAAATTCAATTCCTACCCAAATAACATCTTTTATAGTGTTGCTCCACTCAACCAAATTAATATCATTTGCATTTTCCATATGAGTACGAACTTGTTCTCAAAGTGACCAAAATGAAGATTTTTGGAAAATGCACATAGGTTTTGGGTTCAAAACCCAACACAATAATCGTTTGCTTCTTTGTAGCACGTTGTAGCCTCCGATTGTACAAGAGCTATTTATATTTCCATGAGGTCAACATACCTCGCTATCTTTTAACAATATTCATTAATAACTTGAGCCTCATACAGTGTTCATGCGACTGATACGAAAGACGAGCTAAATTACTTATTCACTAGCCAACCAAGCTTTGCTATCAGTTAATTACATGGCATCAAGATTTTTAATTGGAATGACAATGAATTTGATACATCAATAATTGAGACCCATGAATAGCAGTCATTAGATATGAAACAAGTAGAAAATTAAATACTCAGGGATGTCCCACAGTTTATTCCACATTTTTTATTTGATTCCTACTCAAATGGAGTCAAGGTTACAGATCGTTTCTCAATATTATTAGTCTCAGATCATGACATTTTTTTTCCATATGAATATAATTTAAACTTAAGGTACACTCAAAATAAAACATAATCAATAGATTCCAATGAACACTACTAGGGGAGAGACACCAGTAGTGGTGCACCCTATGTTAGGGGGCCCACAAAATGAACCTTCTATAAAATGTGGGAACCTGATTTTTTCACCAGCACGTAGTTTAAGATTTTTTTAAATTACATCTATTTTTTTGAATGCTGAATTGGAGGGAAAAATATATTTTAAACTTATTTAAAATTGTAAATTTTAGTTACAGTACATTTTGGTTGGGACCCATACGTGATCATGGGTGAAAATGGTTGAACATTTAAATTTTCAAAAAGGCAAATCCTACATGTCATGATATGATTGAGTGTTGTCATGTCAAAAATGACTAATCACCAGGTACCTTTATGACAACTATTGGGTGTTTTGTATTCAAGACAATATATCCACAATTGGACCCCGCTCAACTTTTGGTGTCTCTCCCCTATACGTAAAGACCGGAGGGCTTATGATAGATCCACGTAACAGTGGTTAAATAGTAGATGACAAGAGCTTTCAGATACCCAAGTACAAATAAACGTTCACTTCTAGATCGGCATGCTCTGTATGGACCTAAGATGTTTCAAACCTTATAGTGAAAAACATGTATCGCTTTCAATAGCCAATTTGTAGTATTTTAATATTTATATGCTATATATTTAATATAAGAGTATTAGAGGACTTTTTTGACAATCATATATAAGTGACATTAAGTAAAAGTCAGATTGCAAGCTTATCAATTTTCATTGTCTGATTTAGTTTAAATATCATATATGTTTGTAAAGTTGATTGGTTAATTAACCAACTATAAATTTCCTCTAAAAAGTAGTAAACAACCCACTGGTTGGTTGATCCGGTCAACACTTTCAAACATATGTGATGGGCAGGTTCTGATCCTAATAATATAAAGACAAGATTAATGAAATAATGCACGCGTTGACAAAACTTCCACATAAAAATAACTTACACAATACACATTTCAAAAAATATACCAGAATAATTCAGATCTACTACATCATGTTCTTTCTTCCTTTAACATTCAAATTCAGTAAATAAATGATTTGATATGTAAGTATAGCTAGTCCAAAATTGATAATAAGTGCTCTTAATTTTAAATCTAATAGTGACTATTCAAGGTTACAAAAATCTAGATTAACATTAATCGCTGGCAAAATACCACATTGTATGAACTTGCTCTCATACCAAATGAGGATTTTAAATCAGAATTTCACAACATAAATATAATAATAATTCTCCTCCTTATGTTTATTCATTGTATAGGAGATATTTATACAATAATTCGCTCTTAAAAAATAGGAGTCAATTATCTCATATAATCACTCAGATTATTGTGAGAGAGATTTTAACAAACTCACTCTTCCATGTTCTATTTGAAAATGAGAGACAAACACACCCTATCTTAAGGGATTTACGATTCCAACTTTTAAACTTGATTTCAAGAGCACAAATATGACACAAATATAACTTTAAATCTGATACTAACTACTCAAGGTAACAAGAAGTTAGATTAACATTAATTAGAGGCAAAAAATAAGGGATGAGGTCGTGATCACATCTGAGACTAATTTGGCAAAATGGAAACCCCTCAATCTTTGACACCTTTGTGCAGCTATTCCATGCAATTCCAAATTCAATTTAAAAAACATCATAGTGTTGTCCCTCAACCAAATTAATATATTATATTGTACAAACTTGTTCTCAAACCAAATGAAGATTTTTGGATTACAATTTCACAAAATAAACACAATAATCGTTCTCTCTGTAACGTTTATTCATTGTACAGGAGCTATTTATATTTCCATGAGGTCAACATACCTCACTTCTTTTTAAATAAATTAAAACTTTCTCGTACAGTGTTCATGCGACTGATACGAAAGACGAACTAAATTACTTATTCACTAGCGACCCTTGATCAGTAATTACAGGCAAACGTGGAAGGCATGAACAATCATCAATAATTGAGACCCTCTGGCAGTCATTTATATGAACAAGTAAAAAAAATTATCTGGGATTTTAGTTTAACCAAATTTTTATTTGATTTTTAATGGAGTCAAGGTTACAGACGTTCAATTTATTAGAGACATGAAAAAAAGTTTTTGGAAATAAGAAGGTAGAAATTAAACAATTGTACTTAAACGGTGACAGCCTGAACCTGCTGTCCTCATGCGCAGATTGACTGACAAGAACAGTCAGAACCCCGTGCAGAAGTTATAAAGGAAGTATGGAGTGTGGAATACTTTAAACAGGTGCGTTCACTTCTAGACGGCTGCTTTTTCTGGACACAGATAGATCCACGTAACAGTGGTTAAATGTACAAATAAAACCTCAATCCCATCTCTGTATACCTAAGTGTTTCAAACCTTATTGAAAAACAATATCTACATATAATTTGTAGTATTTTAATATTTATATCTATATATTTAATATAAGAGTATTATAGGATTTTTTTGACAATCATATATAATTGACATTAAATATAAGTCAGATTAATTTATCAAATTTTAAGTCCCATCAGTAAATATCATATATGTTTGTAAAGTTGATTGGTTAATTAACCAATGATAAATTTCCTCTAAAAAGTAGTAAACAACCCATTGATTGGTTGATCAATCAACATTGCAAACTTATGTGATGGGCAGGTTCTGATCCTAATAACATAAAGACAAGATTGATGAAATAATGCACGCGTTGACAAAACTTCCACATAAAAATAACTTACACAATACACATTTCAAAAAATATACCAGAATACTTCAGATCTACTACATCATGTTCTTTCTTCCTTTAGCATTCAAATTCAGTAAATAAATGATTTGATATGTAAGTATAGCAATCCAAAATTGATGATAAGTACTCTTAATTTTAAATCTAATAGTGACTATTCAAGGTTACAAAAATCTAGATTAACATTAATCAGTGGCAAAATATTATATTATATGAAGTTATTTTCATACCAAATAAAGATTTTAGATCAGAATTTCACAACATAAACATGATAATAAGTCTTTTCCTTGAATTTATTCATTATATAAGAGATATTTATACAATAATCACCCCTAAAAAATAGGAGTCAATTATCTCTTATAACCTCTTATAGATTAATATGAGAGAGAGCTTTTAACAAACTAATTCACTCTTCAATGTTCTATTTCAAAATAAGAGACAAATACAATCTACATTAAGGTATTCATGATTCAAACTTCTAAACTTGACTTCATATTAAGGGATTCAGGATTCAAACTTCTAAACTTGACTTTATTAGAGTACAAATATGGCACAAATATAACTTTAAATCTGATATTAGTTACTCAAGATTACAAGAAGTTAGATTAACATTAATTAGCGGTAAAAAATAAACGAAGAGGTCGTGATCGTGTTCAAGACAATTTCGGCAAAATGGAAACTCCTCAATCCTTGGCACCTAAGCCTAAGAATTTTGTGTAGCTAATCCCTACAATTTCAAATTCAATTTTAAAAACATCATAGAGTTGTTCCTCCACTAAATCTTATACAAAATGAAGATTTTTGGATTGCAATTTCACAAAATAAACACAATAATAATTCTCTTTGTAACGTTTATTCATTGTATCGGAGATATTTATACAATAAATCACTCCTGAAATATAGGAGATGTCAACTATCTCCTACAACTATTAAGATTATTATGAGAGAGTTGTTAACAAACTAACTCACTCAACACTATTCTATTTCTAAGGGATTCAAGGTTCAAACTTTTAAACTTGTTTTCGAGAGTAGAAACAGTATGAAAATATTTTTTTTTAGTTCAAGGGCTACTAGTTAGCCTCCATTGAGGAAGAACACAAAGATCAACTTTTCTTTGCAAGGAGGCTGCGAAGCGTTCACTCATATCCAACTCTCCTTCAATGCGCCATTGGAAGCAATGCATGAGTTGTGCCAATGCAAGTTCCATCGTCACAACGGCCATGCTTGCCCCTGGGCATCCTCTCCTTCCCGCACCAAAGGGAACCATATCGAAAAACTCTTTTCCTTTCTGCAAGTCCACGTTTCTGCCCAAAAATCTCTCTGGCTTGAATGCCAGTGCATCATCCCACACGGTTGGATCTCTTCCTATTGCCCACGCGTTAACGAGAATTCTGGTTCTCTCAGGAATGAAGTATCCATTGACAGTGCAATCTTGTGTCGATTCGTGTGGGATAAGCAAAGGCACCGCCGGATATAATCTCATCGTCTCTTTCACCACACATTGGAGGTATTCCATACTTCCCAGATCACTCTCCTTCACCACCCTCTCTCTTCCCACAACGGATTCGATCTCTTCTTGCACTTTCTTGGCCACCTCAGGGTTTTCAAGCATCGCGCTCATCGCCCATTCCAACGTAGTGGATGTCGTCTCCGCTCCGCCCAGAAAAATACCCTGTCAAAATCATAAACAGAAATTTATAAACATATGTGATGTTTAGACTGCACGAACATAAATAAAGAGACGCGAGTCAATATACCAAAACGACGGCTTTGATATTTTCCATTGTGATGGTGACGCCATCGGTGTTCTCCATCTGCAACAGGGCGTCAATTATGTCTTTTGGTTGTTGAGTGTCCTCCATCGCTCTCGTCCTCTGGTGTTGCTCTATAATTTTCGTAATGACCTGGTCGAAATAATCGTGTGCCTTCGTCATGCGCCGCTGTATACCCTGCAAATCCATCCAGTCCATCCATGGAAAATAATCTCCAATGTTAAAAGCTCCCGCCGTCTCAGACACCTCCGACATCATTTCTTTAATGGCGGTGACGCTGCTATTCCCGCCGTCATCGTTACTGGAAAAGATCTGCAACATGAGTCCCTGTGTAAGGGATGACAGCGTCTTGCTCAGATTGACGGCGACCGCACCCTGCTTGCTCTTCTCCCACACCGAACGAATTATAACAGACACCTCTTCCTCTCTTACGGATCTCAACGACTCGATTCTTCTGGCATTCAACAATTCCACCACGCATATTTTCTTCATCTGTCTCCAGTAAGGTCCGTAGGGAGAGAAAACTATATCCTTGTAATTATACGCTATGTATTTTCCTGCGGCGCTTTCGGGTCGGCTGGCGAAAACCAGATCATGAGTTTTCAGAACTTCTTTTGCCATGGCAGAGGAAGAAACGATAACGGCAGGAACGGAACCCAATTTCATGAGCATGATGGGTCCGTGTTTCTTTGCGAGCTCTTCCAGATTACGGTTGGGAAGCTTTCCCAACTGGTGGAGATTTCCCACGATCGGCCATGGAATTGGGCCGGGGGGCAATCTTCTTCCATTGTTTCTCAGCCCGCGCAGTATGTAGAAAATCCCCAACAAGAATAAAATTGTAAGCACCGCGGCTATTGCTGGAGATTGAGCTCGGTCTCCCGATAAATTTTCGAGCAACTCCGGATAAGCCATGTTGAATCCCCAAAAACCCAGACAGGATGCACCGAACTTATACGGTTTAAATTAGTTTAGGTCAATTTTGGCTGGCCGAATGATTTTGATCATACTGGTTGGCGGAATGGTGTTTACTCTGACCAGGGCCAAAACGGCCAAAATCATTTTGATTCTCAATTCTCTAATGTATTCAATGTTTTAATGTTTTTTATGCGTTAAATCTGGACTTCTATCGCCCGAATCGCTTTGTTTATAAGTGTTTGTACACAAGTCCGTGCAAGATTCTTTGTCCAATTTGAAAGAATGCATTCTTACGCACATGTTGAGAATGGTCAACATTATTCCCATGTAGGTGTCTATTTTGAAAATGCCTGATATTTTTTTAGAGTCCTAGATATTTAGTACTATTCTAGATATTTGATTTTGATTTTATTCTTCATAAAGTAAATTCTATAGTTTACTATTTGGAAAATAATATTGGTCATATATCTTGTTCAAAGTTTTTGAGATTCAAAAGTTTTCTGATTTTGATTTTATTCTTCAAAAAGTAAATTCTATAGTTTACTTTTTGGAAAATAATATTGGTCATATATCTTGTTCAAATTTTTTGAGATTCGAAAATTTTAATAGATAAATGTTTGGTGTTTGACCAAATGATGAAACATGATTTAGTTTGGTGACTATCATACTTGTGTCTTACAAAAATATGGACAATAGCAAAATAAGAGCTTTGCAACAACATATAGACATCCAGACAATATCAACACGAAATACAACTCAAATAAACTAAATATTGTTACTATCTCCGGCGTAATTTGCAACTCATTTGCAATTGCTAGTTCTAAACTTTGTGCATGTGATATTGACGTTGAATATATCTAAATTAATACCATAATGTGCAAGTATTGTTTTTTTCTCCCTCAGCCTAAACATCACATGAGTTTGCAAGATTGACTGGTCAACTAATCAATGATAAATCCACCTCAAAAAGTGGTAAACAACCCATTGGTTGGTTGACCAGTCAGCCTTGCAAACTCATGTGATGGATAGACTCTTCCATTTTTTCTTAATTAGTGTAAGAAAAGAATTAAATATATAAATTTCAATCCAAAGAATCTATAACAAATTTGTCATGAATTGAGAAATAAGTAGTTTGAAGTAACTAATGTAGGATTAATTTTTTGAATGAATGAATGAGGCTTTTAGAGTTATGTAAGAAATTCTAATGTGCATTAAACAAGGTTATTATAGATGGGTTAATAATACATGTATTTTGCAAAGGAGGCTAGTGGAAGGGTGAGAAAACATACCATAAACGTCCTATACATCACCACATTGGTATAAGGATCAACGTAAATTGAAATTTATATGTTGTTTCAAAGAAAACCTACCAAATAATGTGGGCTTGATATTTTGAATGCACATGAATCATTCAAATTCATAAAAGGAATTTCAAGATGCATTGATGGAATACATAAGACTTGGGATAATAAGGTATGTATTCAGACCAGATTAAACAAGGTTATATGGATTATGAATCTATAGAGGAGGAGAGGGGAAGGGAAACTAAAGAAAACAAACATACTTAAAATTGAGAATAAATCCCCTTCAATTGAGTTTTACAACACAAACATCACAAATTTTATTGTACATTGATAGCATAATTAAATTGATATTTACAACATATGTGCCCCAATCTTGGATACAATATATAAAATTATATAAAGGTGGAGGGGGGAGGGGAGTCGATGGGGTGATATCCATAACCCCGCCCTTCTTCCCCTCCCTCTGACTGGCCCTCACATTCCCTTCCCTATATGCCCGTGAATGCCCACACAAGTGTGCCAAGTTGAAAGGCATGTTACATGCATTACACTTAAATAACATTGACTTGGTCACTCAATTGACATGCTGAATCAATAAGGTCGATGCCACACAGTATGCCTCAACTTTGTATGACCATGTGCACATGTGATTGGTTGACCATGTATTCGTAGAACTTTTCTTCAATAGTTTTCCTTTTTATTATTCACATGTTGACTTATTCAACCCAACATGGAAGAAGGGTGGAATTAGAAGTTATGTCTTGAGATAAACATAACACTATGACCACTATATTTGTATAGATGGCATATTCATTATATTTAATTATGTTACATTTGACAATAATTACATTCATATGGCTGGAAGTCTACCCAATAAACATCACTTTATTAGAATTACCAAGCTATAAATCATATTCATACAACAATTGGCCAATCATTATGTTAGAAAGAGGGTTACTTCCATTGTCACATCACCCTCAATGGCATAAGGATCATAGTATATTAGGGTGTTTTCTATGTTGGTGCATACCAAACCTATAAAATAATGTGGGATTTTTTTTAATGAATAATGATTTCATTTTCTTAAACTAAATTCCAAGATGTACTCATGAGGTACACATGACTTGGGGTGGTAAATAATCAATTGAAAGATGATTACTGTTTTTTAGGTTATGAAGCCACTTAGTGTAGACACCTAAATTTGGAAATTTATCATTTAGTAATGCAAACTTTGGCTTTATCCCTAGATCATGACTTGCGTACACATTACAAGCCTAGATAACCTATCCTTATCTCTTTTGCACTAATTTATTGTCCATTCTTACTGCTTAACACCCACAAAACTAGTTATATGAGTACTCAATACATGACAGTGTTTAGTGATACCTGTGTAGATGATGACATGAGCAGGAAGATCCAATGTACACAAAGAGATTCTTCTTTCTAGTGATTCAATAACCTACACACATAAATACTTGACAAAGGATTGATTAGATAAATATGAGGTGAATTGCTCAAGTGGCAAAGGCCAATCCCAGGAATCCAAATGGCTTCCTTTGAAGGATGTCAATTTACTTTAAGATAATTAAGTGATAAATGAAGAAATACATAATATGATATTTAGAAAATACAATGATGAACAAAATCGACCTCCCATAGGGATGGGAAGATCATGTCTTTCATAGTAGATTGTCCAGGCTAGGTCCACAAACAAGATAAAGCTCCTCGAAGTACTCAATCCACTCTTGCTCGGAAACGTCTTGTTCTTCTCGGATGATCTCTAGCTAATCCTCAATGTTGTCCATGTATTCTATGTTAGAATGATGACACAAAGGCTCAACTCTTGTGCGATGTCGTATTGATCCCAAGCAAAGGGTCAGGAGACAATCAAGAGATTGTAAATGTTATTGATTATATGTGCCTCACCTAGAATGGTCATCTACATACAAATGCCACATAAAACGCGGGGATTGAACAAAAATAGATTATGAAATGGATTAAAATAGGGGAAAATGTGATTGAAAGACTAAAAAGCAGGAATCGCTAGCGATTTAGAGTGGTCACTAGTGATTTGAGAGAATAGCTAGTGATTACTGTGTAATTAGCTAAGATTCAATAAAATGTAGATTTTATCCTGAACAAATGATTTAATGATTGGATTGTCTTTTGAAATGATGTGTAGATAAACAAGAAGTGTGAAGAGATGATGATACCTTTCTTTTGATGTGAAATGCAAACGATGGGTGTTGTAGAGAGACCTTATTACATTGTGAAGTTTGAACTCTCCGAGGGGTTGGTGTGGCTCCAAGAGGTGTTGGAATGTCGTGAATGATGTCGTTTGAGTCTCTCAAAATGGTCGATGTCGATAAAATGTGCAAGGATCTAAAGGTCCTCATTCAAGGGATTCAATGAATTTATATAGAATCACCAACAATTAGTTAGAATCATTGGTGATCCAAGAAAGGTGGGAAAAACTCACTTGAAAGTGGTTGGAACCATCTCCAAAATGGTGAGTTTTAGGTTAAAGATGAAAATATAATGAGTAGGCGTATCTTGAGGAGGTTGGGGAAGTTACAAAAGGTTTGGCCTTATTACGCTAAAATAGGTTAAGGTGGTTTAGGAGGTTTAGGAGGGAGTAAGTGACTATTTACGAGAGTAAGTGATTATTTACGGGAGTAAATAGGTGTAACAGGGGTAGAAAATGATTTAGGACTTAGGTATAGTGTTTGATATATGGATATGAATTATGTGGCTAGGTCACCTAGGGGTGCTGAAAAACTAGTATCTAGAATGACCTCGCACTTTTATATGCATTAAAATTTTAGGTAAGCATCTAGAGTTTTTTGCAATTATCATAACCTAGAAAAACTATTGTTCATATATATAACCATTAAACACCAATTTCTTGTGTGGTACACAATTTTTATCGGGACATATTAATAGTTGAGTAATAAATCTTGTGGATTAGAGTCATCACACCACTAAAATAATAGGACAACAAAAACATCTATACATATAAATTTTTTTATCGAAAATGATTTATATTAAATCTCCAACCCAAAGAGACACTAATCACATCACCTAGATATTAAGAGAAGTTAAGATTTCTAAGTAACACATTAATCTATAACCCTTTAAACTAAAAATCTTAAATCATAATTATTTTTTGTGACTTTGAAGATGAAGATCCCTCTTTTTTCCTTTTCTCTGTCTCTCTCTATATATCATGTTTCCTTCTTTTAGTATAACACTAACACTTGCATTTTATGTTTACATACATTGTTATAATCATCTTTAAAAAAATTAAATTAGGCTAGTCTTCACATGCCCCATGATAATATCTTGAAGTGTTCACCAAAAAGAAATCAATTTCCACGTATTTCAGTTGTATAAAGCGATATTATTATTTTTGATTAGAGGTAAAAAAAAGGGTTGAGGGGACCCTACCCCATACAAAGTATTCCCAGATCATTACAAAGAGGCCAAGGGATTTAGCATTGAAGCCCAACCAAAATCCAAAAGCATCACGAATCACACAACTAAGAGAAACCACCACAAAGTAAATGTTACCAAACAGTAGATAAGAAGTAAAATAACTACCATCAGAAAGACATAAGAACTAACAACAAAACAACTATGATTTAACAACAGAAAACCATTATCCCATGTTTCTTCATCATTCTTTTATCAGCCCCCCCCACTGTATTCATACAGCCATTCCATTCTTTGACAAGGGAATCGATAGTAGATTTTCAATACTTGTAGTTAGGCTCAGACATCTCCACTTTGGGACCTTTTCCTTCTTTTTCTTTTTCCTTTGCAAGTTCCATAGAATGAATCATCTCTGCTAAGAGTTTGAGGTGGTGGATGGTGCTTAACAAGAATGTGATAACTCAAAACGTATGATGAATCACATAATCAATTCAAGTATATCAAAACCATTCATGTGGAATAAATTATCGGTAAACAGAGAATCAAGACAATCATATTTACGATAAAAACAAATTAATAGATATATTGTCAGTGTGTATTAAATTCTAATGACAGTCTATATCTTTTATTTAACGTATTTCTAATATCTTTTATTTAACATATTTCTAAAATATATTTTATCATATCTCTAATATTTTTTAATATATTTGATTATATCTCTAGTATTTGACATATTTCTAATATCTTTTATTTAATCGAGACAATCTTATCTTTAATTTAACATAATTCTAATATAAACATCAATTTATAAAAAATATATTAATATTTATAAATATATATTAATAACCGTTGAAATAGTTATAGTTTGTCTATTAGTACTTTACTAATAATATTACCTTGAGTATTTCAAAAAGTAATATTGGAATTTTTTTGTAATTAGAAAATTGTTAGATGGGCATAGATTCCAGTTCACCAGCAAAGAACAAACACACAAAGAATAAGGTCCACCTACCTAGGTATATACACACAGTGTATACTTAGAATCTCTTAGTCATAATTGATATTCAACAGAGTGATTATTTTATTTTAGGGGGTGGAATAAATAGGTCAATAGATTTTTATTTTTATTGACAAATTTTGAAGAATCATTTTAAACATGCCGATTCATTTGAAAAAGCCAAATGGGACTGGGAGTCATCGAGGCAGCCAAGTAAGAATTTTCTAAGAAAATGTCAAATCAGATGGGCCTCGTTTCTTTATGTAATTCAATGTTGTTTTGTGCATTTGAAATGGAGTCCGAATTGCTTTCAGGAACTCAAATATAATCTCATATTTTGATTTTCAAACCTAATTCATACGTTAACACAGAATAATAAATTATATTACGTCTTTTGGCATAAAACCATTCGGTGTAAGAATATGCTCTTTGGATTATTCGTTCAACATATTTATTCTAGGGCTCGAGTCACTTACTAAACTCAAAATGTTAAGTAAATAGGAAAATGAAAACCTACTTAACTAAAGTTGTAAAAAAGGTTTAGAGGACACGGAGGAGAAGACCCTAAATCTTAATGTGAATAAATAATGTCAACTAGAATTGTAACACATTTCTAGTTGGAATATCAAATTTTTGACTAGTACATGTAACTGCGAAATTTTGTGTAATGTACTTGACAACCATGTCCATCTGCGTCAAGGTTACTAAAATCTTGCTCAATGTTACATTATTCAATGTGAGTTGTTAGGGAGTTTCTCTCATTCGAACTTACAATCTTAAGAAGTGCATATCACCTTGCAAAACTATATTTAAAAAAAACAAAGGAAGTCAATTGTTAGGTTGTGGAGCCTGTTTTCATGTGTGAAAATGTTGAAGACTATACACTAAGAGTATTGTACACTTTCTATAGTTGTTTGACCTCGATAAACATGCCCGATATACTGGGAAACATACTTTTCTCATATGGGCGGGATTTTTGACCCATAGGTTTATGGGACGGTTTTGGCCCATGGTTTTGATACCCCACAGTTTTGTAAAACTACTTAAGCAGTTGTTTACTTATGTGGTTTTGTGCATATGGTAGGTTTAATGTAACATTGCAAATGTGTCTTAATTCGGGTGTGAACTCTGTAGAGTTTGTTGAGCATAGCTCCAAACAAATATGGGTATCATATTGAGAGAGTGGTGACTTGTAATAAAATCTGAGCAAGTGATTCTTGGTGGACATAGTCCAAATTGGGTGAGCCAAGTTAAATATTGTCTCTTTGTGTTGTGTTATTTTTATTCTGCACTTTTATTTGAGATCTGTAATATTTTCTGCATATTAGTTTCTACTGTTGATATTCTATGAGGGATTGTTCCGCGTATTTTATCTCTTATTCCTCTAACAATTGGTATCAGAGCTTGGTTTGGCTTGCTGAAGTGTTGAATCGCAAGGAAAGTTTTAGCTTGAGTGGGAGCTATGGCAGATGATGGAAGATAAAGGGTTAATAAATTCAAAGGGTAAAATTTTAGTCTTTGGAAGATGCAAATGGAAGATTACCTTTATCAAAAGGATCTTTATATTTGTGTGACATGCCTAGTCATCATCCACATCACCTGGTGAGTCATCTCGCCTTGCGAGAGTCATAGGTCTTAGGAAGTCAAATGACAAGTGTCAGATTCTATCATAGAATCTATCATTGTCATTTGCGTCAGTGCGTCATAGGAGTTACATTCCTTATTTGGAATTGTAACTCCTCCTTTAGTGGCGTCATATGCGTCAGTCATGTCATATGCGTCAGTGGCATCATTGATATTCTTTCCTTGTTTAGGCATGGGGGTTACACAACACCCCTATTTGTACTTCCTTTTTTTGATCTATGAGTATGAGAAGACCTGTTTTCTTATTTGCATATTCTTTCCATTGTTTGAATCTTGCTTATTGCGTTGGAGCTTGACGTTACCATCAGAGTGCAACTTCATTGTGGTGCATTGTTTTCGACATCGGTTCTCGCAAATCCCTCTTTCATGGTATCAGAGTGTGGTTTTGGTAAAACGTGCACTCTTCATTTATCAAGTTGTTTATTACTTCTGGTTTCTTCTTATTTCCTCATGCAAGTTTTTTCGATTATTATTTTGGAATTGTATTGCTCACCTCGTATTGAGGTTTCAGAAGTTGCAAGTTTGAGGTAGTTTGGCTTTTTGCTTTATCATTTTGTGATTTGTGGGATTTCTTCTTTCTCGTGAGCTCATTTTTGCACAGTTGGGATGGACCTGTGGTTCTTTGGTTCATGTGTCAGGTTATCACCCGTTTTCATTGGACATTTTCTTTGCATGCATTTCTTTGGCTCGGTTTTACAATTTGAGGATGAGGCATTTTGAATGTGCATGGATTTGCATACATTGGATTCTCTTGAATTGATTGACTCATGTCTGGTTGTTTGAATTCAAAACTCTGTCTTATCTATCTCTGCTTTTCTTGGTGGCTCTTGTTTAGACTTCTTGGTTGGGATATTCTATCTCGAAGCTTTTGGTTTGGTTCTACCTTTTGCTCTGCATGGAATTAGGTCTTGGTTGCTTGGCTTGCTCCACATGTGTGGACATTTTTTTTGTTTCACTGTATGCAACGACTTTGCATTGCTCTGTTTTTGACTTGTTCGACATGGGTCCATATTTGTCTGTTTGTGTTGTGGGTTAAAACTTCAAATCCCTCCTGGCACCTTTTTGCTAGCATGTTCATCATCTTTTTGGCTTTGTTCTGCCTTTCATTCTACCTTGCTTTCTAAGGCCTGGAGGTTCTACTCATGCTTTCATCCGAACTAGTGCTCGTTCCTGGTTGCACTCCTCAACATCTGGTTCATTCCTATTTTCCACTTCAATTCTCTTGCTACCAGTTTCTGTTGCCATTTCTGGTTACAACAATCTGTGCTTGACTTCTTTTTACCTAGCTCGCTAGAATCTCTGTTGCATACATTTGACCCTACATGTCTCCGTCCCGCCTTCACTGTCCCTCCTGTGGAGCACCTTCCATGACACCAACCAACACCGGTTATTCTATCAACTGGCACTATTTTGTTACCTAGCTATTCTCAAGCTCCTCCCTCTCCCACTCAAACCTTGGTATTTTTTGTTTTATATCAACTCCATTTACCTCTGGTCAAAAAATTTTTGTATAAATTATTTGAAGGTAAAAATCAATCTCCTTTTAAAATATTTTAAGGTGTAAAACATTTTAATTGGCATTTAAATAGAAAGGTCTTTTTAGATATTTTTTTGTTTTAATATCCTTCCTTCGAGTGTCGAAGACGGAGGGTGAGGTCCGGGGTTGGCAGGAGGCTAATCCCCCCTCACAATTAAAAACAAACCCTATCTAAAATTTGATGCCATTTCCAATGAGCATACATACGACACCCTTTGCATGCGTTTAGGGCACTTTTTAAATCTATTTGCAGGCTTATTAGCATTTTTCCATCAGTTGCAGGAATTGTTTTTTGCTATAACTTTTGACTCATTGCTCGGTTTTGAGCACTTCTTTTGTCAAAGTTGCATGTTTTTTCACACTCTAGTTGATGGGATTATCAGTTTTGTAAACACACTATTTTATAAAGTGTAACATTCTGGGGGGGTGTCTTTGTATTGCTTAATTCAGCTCATCTTGAGCTTTGTTCTATCCCTTTTATTGCTTGTGGACTTGTGAGTGCATCTGCCACAGTCTTACAGAAAAGGGATTCTTTTCATGTGACATGAGACATTGTTTCTCACAAATCCCTCTCTTCCCCTTCTTGTTTTCTCTCATTCTTGTGCTTGCTTGCGGTGTCGATCTACGTGTGCCCAACAAACCTTGATTGTTGTCTCCACTATTGCGCGTTATTACACTGATTGCAAGGTGAGTGACAGACTGGTTCTCGGCACACAGTCACATTTGATTGTAATCAATGCACTAAACTATAAAGTGCCAAACTCGGGGGGTGTGATATTGTTCTGGGGTGGTTGTTTCTTTTCTCTCTCCTTCCTTCTACATCCTTTGGTTCTATCTCTTCATTATGGATATCTCTAAAGTACCGGTGCTCACACCTTTTAATTTCTTTGAATGGAAATCTAAAATTATATTGGTTTTGTGAAGTAAAGGGTTATACCATGTGTCACCATGGGGTTAGAGACCGAACCTAATGATGAACCTGAAAAATCTAAGTGGTTCAACCATTGTGATGAAGCCTTAGGTCTTCTTTGTATGTCCATCTCTCCCGACTTGCTCTTCCACATCGAAACTTCCTTGACACCTGATGCAGCATGGAAAACACTTGATGATATGTTTGGGAAGCAAGATGACATGAGAGCGCATGAGTTGGAGAACGAACTACTAGGGTTAAATCCTAGTGACTTTGAAAACCTGCAGGCCTTCTTCTCAAAGTTTGTCCACACTAGACTACTTCTAAAGGAATGTAAAGTGGAAAAGAAAGACTCTCAATTGATCTTGTCGATTCTTTCTAAATTAGGTCCTGAATACTCTGTCTTCATTTCAACTTTCCATGCCACGAAAGCCACCTTGGGTAGTGCTTGGAAAATGCCCTCCTTTGACAGTTTTTCATCCCAACTCATTCGAGAACATGACAAACTCATTCAAATGGGGACTCTAAAATCCAAGTCACATGCCCTTGTGGTGAATAAGGGCAAGAAAAATGAAAAGAAGAAAGAAACAAAGGACCAACCTAAGAAAGAAACCAAGACCAACCAACCCCCAGCTAAGCCCAACACTAACACTTCGACTTCTGAGCCTAAAGCAAAGAAGGAAAAGTTTAAATGCTCCTATTGTAAGAATTCTGGCCACGATGAGCATCATTACTTTTCAGAAACAAATTGATCACTTAACTCATTTACTTGAGAAGAATAAAATAAGTGTTCCTGAATCCGTTAAACAAAATGCTCAGAAGGGTGAGTCTTCTAAAGCAAAGGAGTCTAAAAATGAAAAGAAGAAAGGTAAGGCCCTCGTAGCTAGATCAGCTCCATCATCAACTTGGATTATTGATTCCAGTGCCTCGCACCACATGGCTTCTTTAGAGGTTGAATTCTCTAGCATTGAACCATGTGGCATGTCCCAAATCATGTTGGGTGATGACACTCATGTGTCAGTTTCCGGTAGTGGATCGGTAGAGATAGAAGGTGGAACATTTAACCAAGTGTTGAGTGTTCCCAATCTCTCTACCAATCTCCTATCGGTTTACCAAATCACCCACCTTGGTGAAGGAATGCGAGTGGAATTTGGTCCTAACTCGGTGATCATTCGTGAGCTTAACTCTGACTGCACTGTGGCTGAGGGAAAGGTGGATCACCATTCACGGTTGTATACCTTTTCCCACTTCTCTTCTGATTTGACACCCAATGCCTTGCTCACTCATGCAAATGAGGTTAGCAAGCTATGACATGAGCATTTTGGGCATCTAAATTATCATTACCTTGAACAATTGAGCCAAAATGAAATGGTCAATGGGTTACCCCAAGTTAAGTTTTCTAAAGGTCTTTGTGAGGGTTGCACCCTCAGAAAGCACCCTGAAAAAAAATTTGATAAGGGAAAATCCTGGAGAGCTACTCGTCCCTTGGATCTTGTTCATAGTGATGTTTCTAGCCCCTTTCCATCTCCTTCTTTCACTAGAGCTCTATATATACTAACCTTCATTGATGAATTTTCATGTTATACTTGGGTATATTTTCTTAAGCTTAAGTCTGAAGTCTTTGAGCATTTTCAAAACTTTAAGGCTCTTGCTGAGAAACAAGCGGAATGGTCTATCAAGGTTCTTCGAACCGACAATGGAGGTGAGTATGTGAGCAATAGGTTTGAGGATTTCTACACTTCTGAGGGGATTGCTTTGTAGCGTACAGTTGCTTACAACCCTTCCCAAAATGGAGTTGTAGAAAGAAAGAACCGAACTCTAAAGGAGATGGCTACTTGTATGGTTCACTCGAAGTCCCTTCCTCTGCAGTATTGGGCTGAAGCAGTGAATTGTGCTTGTTACATTCAGAATCATGTTCCACACAAGGTAGTAAGAGGGATGACACCCTTTGAAGCCTGGTTTGGACACAAGCCTGATGTTGAGCACTTTCGAGTCTTCAGATCCAAGGCTATGGCTTGGATTCCCAAGAAGAAACACAAGGCATTGGATCCATAATCCAAACCTTGTATCTTTGTCAGGTATCCTGATGGCATGAAGGGATATCGATTGTTGAACCCTACTACCCATGAGCTCTATATTGAGAGGAGTGTGAAGTTTGATGAGTCATCCTTGACTTTGACTTCCACTGAGGTTCTTTTTCCCACTGATTCAGATTCTGACTCATCAGATGATGATGTTGTTGAGTGAGTTCCTCCTCTCCCTACTCCTCCCGATCCTCAAACTTCTGAGTCTTCTGATTCTGATAGTAGTGATGATGAGGACTATGTCCCTTCTCACTCAAGTGAAGAATCTTCTGACTCTGAGCTTGAACCTTCGGGACCTCTTTGGGCCAGGAAAACTTTACAGAGTGTTGGAGATTTAGTTGGAGATCCTTCAGATGAGAGACGTACACACTCAAGTTTCATTGGACCCCACTCCTTCTTCACCTCTGCTTCTGATCCACCGTCTTTCCAGGAAGCTTCTGGGATTCCTGAGTGGGATTCTGCTATGGATGAGGAGTATTCCTCACTCATAAAGAATGACACTTGGGATCTTACCCCTCTTCCGAAAGGAAGAAAATTCATTCGGTGTAGGTGGATATATCAAACAAAGTATGGAGCCAATGGAGAAGTCGAGAAGTATAAAGCACAACTTGTAGCTAAGGGTTTCTCCCAGGTAGCTGGGGTTGATTACTCAGAAACCTTTGCTCTAGTTGTGAAGATGACTTCCATTCGACTGACCCTTGCCATCACTGCCGCTAATAGATGGGAAGTCCACCAGATGGACGTTAAGAGTGCCTTCCTTCATGGGGACCTAGAGGAAGAGATCTATATGGAACAACCTCTAGGTTATGTCCATGATCCATCCCTCATTTGCAAGTTAAAGAAGTCTCTCTATGGCCTTAAACAAGCCCCTCGGGCTTGGTATGCCAAGATGGACTCCTTTCTACTTACATCAGGGTTCACTCGGTGTCACTCTGACCCAAATGTGTATATTCTATGGCAGGATGACTCCATGCTTATTCTTGTTCTCTATGTTGATGACTTGTTGATCATGGGTAGCTCTTCCTCTATCATTGATTCTGTGAAGATCTCCTTGGCCAACAAGTTCTCCATGTCTGACTTAGGATTGCTTCATTACTTTCTTGGGATCCAGATTTCACAATCTGACTCAGGAATTATGATCTCGTAGCCTAAGTACTCTCTTGATTTGCTTTCTTGGTTTCACATGTCTGATTGCAAGTCCTCACCTACTCCTTTTCTTTCCAGGGGTCAAGTTGGTTTCTGATTTCTCTTCCCCCTTGGTTGACGGTACCCTTTATTGAGCAGTTGGTGGGGAGCTTGATCTACCTTACTCACACTCGGCCAGATCTTTTGTATGTTATCAGGATCATGTCCAGATTTATGCAGGAGCCTCATGAGCTGCATTTAAAAGTAACAAAGTGGATCCTTCACTATGTTCATGGCACTCACACAGATGGTATTCATTACTTAGGAGGGACTGAGATTGACTTGGTTGGATTTACAGACTCAGATTGGGCCGGTGATCTAGATCATCGGAAGTCTACCTTAGGCTACAGTTTCACTCTTGGTTCAGGTCCTGTCAGTTGGTCCAGCAAGAAGTAGAATGCCATTGCCATATCATCGACAAAAGTAGAATATAGAGGAGTAGTTAACACTGCCACAGAAGCTGTTTGGTTACAGGGTATCTTGACAGAGTTTGGCATCCACTTTCGGTGGCCTACCATTATCTACTGTGACAACATGAGCACTATCTCGATTTGTAGAAATCTAGTTCAACATCAACGGACGAAGCACATTGAGATTCACATGCACTTCATACAGGAGCTGATACATGAAAACATCATCGACATACAATATGTTCAGACAGCTGATCAGGTTGCAGACATATTCACCAAGCCCTTCACTGAGGTGAAATTTCTTCACTTGCGGTCTCTTCTTGGGGTGAGGTCTACTGCAACCACCCATCTTCTTCGAGCTATATAGTCCTCCTTCTTCTCCTCTTCTTCTTTCCAGAAATATGTTGTTTGTATATGGGCACCTTATCAGGCCTTTAGTTGTCGGGCCCCATTGACACATCTTTCTTAGTTGTCTAGGGGAGTCTTCTTTTTTGTTCTTGGCTTACCATGACCTCTTCCTCGGCTTTGATGAAGGGGGGGTGTTGGTGTGTGTGACATGCCTAGTCATTGTCCACATCACCTGGTGAGTCATCTCACCTTGTGAGAGTCATAGGTCTTAGGAAGTCAAATGAAAAGTGTCAGATTCTATCATAGAATCTGTCATTGTCATTTGCGTCAGTGTGTCATAGGAGTTACATTCCTTATTTGGAATTGTAACTCCTCCTTTAGTGGCATCATATGCATCAGTCACGTCATATGCGTCAGTGGCATCATTGATATTCTTTCCTTGTTTAGGCATGGGGGTTACACAACACCCCTATTTGTACTTTCTTTTTTCGATCTATGAGCATGAGCAGACCTATTTTCTTATTTGCATATTCTTTCCATTGTTTGAATCTTGTTTATTGCATGTTGGAGCTTGACGTTACCATCTAATATGGTTGTAAATATGATAGCTTCAACTACAATAGAATATGATGAATAAGTTAGGGTTTTATTAGTCCTGTGCTCTTTATCCTGAGAGTTGGAATAGACTGGGAATGGCGGTAAATAACTCAGTTCCAACTAACTCAAAGTTAAAGTTTCAGGATGTTGTAGGGGTGATTCTAAGCAAGGAAATGTGAGGAAAAATCTCTGGCGAATCTTCTACTTCAAGGAATGTTTTGATAGTTGAAACAAAAGGGAGACAGAAGAATAGAGGAAAGCTATGGAAAATTGAAGGATTGGGTAAGGTTAAAATCCAAAAGAAAGATAGTATGCTGGCACTATGGAAAGTCTAGGCATGCAAAGAATGATTGTTGGGATCTTCAGGACAAGAAGAAATAACAGGAAGAAAACAAAGGAGGCAAGTTTGGCAATAGGTAATATATGTCAAGATTCTTTGACTCTTTCTTTTCACAATATTACTGAATCTTGGGTTTTAGATTCGGGGGCTTCTTTCCATACTACTCCACATAGGCATTATTTTGTTGATTATGTTCAATGATATTTTGGGCATGTTTTTATTGGTGATGATGAGCCTTGTAGCATAGTTGGGAAATGGTTATATTTGGGTTAAGATACAGAATGTAGAATATTTAGCTATTGAAGGATGTCAGACATGTGCCTAAATTAAGGCAAAATTTGATATTAGTAGGGAAGTTGGGATGTGATGATTGTATAATAATATTTACAAGTGAAATATTAGAAGGTTACCAAGGGTGCTCTTATGGTGGCAAGAGGTAAGAAGGTTAGAACCTTTTATTTATACCACTTATATCACTAATGTTTGTAATATTGTGGCTTCAGAAGTAGATACAACATTGTGGCACTATATGACTCGGTCATACGAGACCATAAGGGCATGATAGATCATAAATAATGATTTTTCTGGATATACTAGAAACAAGTTTGGAGTTCTGTGAGGATTGCATATACGAGAAATAGAAGCGAAGTAAGGTTTCTTAAGGTTGGACCTATAAAGAAAGAGAGTAAGTTAGAGATGGTGCATTTTAATGTATAGGGGCCAGCTCAGGTATCATCTCTTGGGGGGTCAAGTTATTATGTTACTTTTATTGATGATGCAATAAGGAAATTTTTGATTTATTGTATTAGAAAAAAATCTAATGTATTTGACACTTTTGTTAAATGGAAAGCCTTGGTAGAGAATAGAATATAGGTCTTAAGCTAAGATATCTCAGGTTAGATAATGGAGGGGAGTATTGCAACAATGAATTTGATGATTAACTGTTATAAGAATAGAATCTGCAGGAAAAAGATAGTTCCAGGATCTCCGCAGCAGAATGGGGTGTCAGAAAGGATGAACAAAACAATAACGGAACGTGCTAGGAGCATGTGGTTACATGCATGATTACATCTTTCTTTTTGGGCAAAAGCTGGAGAGCACAGTTGTGTACTTGATAAACAGAGGACCCGCAAGTGCCTTAGATGGAGACATACATGAGGAGGCTTAGTATGGTAAGAAAATTTATTATTCATTTCTTACAGTTCTTTGGATGTGAGGTGTTTTTCCATATATATAAGGATGATAGGACCAAGATAGAGGCAAAATTAGAAAAATATACTTTCATTGATTACGATGGTGATGACTTTGGATATAAATGTTGGAGTCTTAAGGAAAATAAAATCATTCAATCTAGGGATGTGGTATTTAATGATAAAGTCATGTATAATAAGTCAGTTACAGAAAAATAGGGAAGAATCTAAGAAATAATATGCAGCGGTAGAGGAGCTTTTGGATGGGAAAAGTGATACAATGAATCAGTTCAAGAACCTCCTCAACAAGGAACCCCAAATTCCTATATTGAGGACGTCTTCTAGGGCAAGAAGAGAACCTAAACGTTTTTCTCCTTATCTTTATTATTTATTACTCACTGACAGTGGAGAGACAGAGAGATTTGATGAAACAATGGAGGTAGATGTCAGGAAGAAGTGGGAGCAAGCCATGGATAAGGAGCATCAAGCTCTCATGGAGAACTAGACATAGGATTTGGTGATGCTACCAAAAGGAAAAATATCATTATAGATGAAGTTTGTGTTCAGAGTCAAAGAGGAAGAAGGAGGCAAGAAATGATACAAGGCCCGGTTGGTGGTTAAGGGGTTTGCACAGAAAAAATGTATAAATTTTTATGATATTTTTTCTCCTATAGTAAAAATGACTTCTATTAGAATTGTTCTTGGAATAGTTGCAGTAGAAGACTTGCACTTAAAGAAAATTGATGTAAATATTACATTTCTCCACGGTGATTTGGAGGAGTGTCTATATATGCAGTAGCCAGAGGGCTATGAGGTCAAAGGTAAAGAGGATATGGTGTGCAAACTAAATAAGAGCTTGTATGCCTTAAAACAAGCTCCACGTCAATGGTATAAGAAATTTGATAGCTTCATGATGGAGCAAGGTTATATTAGATGCCATTCTGACCATTGCATGTATACAAAGAAATTTGAGGATGAAAACTATATTATCAAGTGTCTGTATGTGGATGACATGTTGGTTACAGGTAAAAACACGTGGGAAATAAAAGTACTCAAGAAGTAACTAAGTGAATCTTTTACTATGAAGGATTTGGGGGCAACCAAACAAATCTTTGGTATGAGGATATCTCAGGATAGGAAGGAACGAAAGTTGACTTTATCTTAGGAAGAGTACATTAAGAAGGTCTTGGAAAGGTTTAATATGCAGGAGGCTAAACCAATTAGAACTCCTTTGGTAGGCCATTTCAAGTTATCATAGGAGTAGTGTTCTAAGACAGAGCAGGAGAGAAACCAAATGTCCAAGGTACCTTACTCATCAGCGGTTGGAAGTTTGATGTATGCCATGGTGTGTGCCACCCCTGATATTACCCATGCAGTGGGAGCGGTGAGTATATTTATGAGTGATCCAAGTAGAGATCACTGACAAGCAGTAAAGTGGATCCTTTGGTATTTGAGAGGGACCATGAGGACACTTTTGTGCTATAATGGATCAAAAACCACTTTGTGTGGTTATGTAGATTTAGATATGGATGGAGATGTAGGCATAGTAGGAGGAGCACGACATGTTATATTTACACTGTAGGTGGGATAATAGTGAGCTTGATTTCACGACTACAGAAGTTGGTGGCTTTGTCAACCACAGAGGTTGAGTATGTTGTTGCCACAGAGGCAAGTAAAGAGATGATTTGGCTACAAAAATTTCTTGAGGAGTTGGGAAATAAGAAGGAGGAAGGGAAGTTGCATAGTGATAGTCAGAGTGCTATACACCTAGCTAAGAACTTTAATTTCCAATCTAGGACGAAGCATATATAGCTTAGGTACCATTTCATCAGGGCAACTTTGGAGGAAGAGAAGTTGAAGCTTGAGAAGATTCATACCAGTTAGAATCCTACAGACATGATGACCAAGGTGGTCACAAGGGAAAAACTGAAGTTGTGTTCAGGTTTAGTTGGTTTTCATGAAAATTAGTGAAGAGTCGAGAAGCTTGCTTAGAGAAAAACTAGTCTCCAAGTGGGGGATTGTTAGGTTGTGGAACCTGTTTTCATGTGTGAAAGTGTTGAAGACTGTACACTAAGATTACTATACACTTTCCACAGTATTTTGGATTCGAAAAACATGCCCGATATATGGGGAAACTCATGTTTTTCTCATATGGACAGGATTTTTGACCCATAGGGTAGGTATAATGTAACATTGAAGATGTGTCTGAATTCGGGTGTGAATTTTTTAGAGTTTGTTGAGCATAGCTTTAAATAGATCTGGGTATTGTATTAAGAGAGCAGTGGCTTATAATAAAATCTGAGCAAGTGATTCTTAGTGGACGTAGCCCAAATTGGGTGAACCACGTTAAATACCATCTCTTTGTGTTGTGTTATTTTTATTCTACACTTTTATTTGAGATCTGTAATATTTTCTGCATATTATTTTCTACTGTTGCAATTCTATGAGGGATGGTTCCACATATTTTATCCCTTATTCCTCTAACAATGGTGTTATGTGTTATCCCTTCATTATTGGCAAGCCAGCTATATTTTAAACACGTATAAAGAAACACACCAAAATTAATACAATTCTACACATAGTCTAGGGCACACGTATGAAAATGGGGGACCAAAAAGAGGCCAAAAATCCACTTTATGATGTGCTCAAGATTATGACTTGGTCATGTTATAACGTGATCGCATTACAAAGTGGACACATTATAACACACTCACATTATGACTGTAAGAAAAAAGGCTCATCCGTTTGGCCAAAAAATGAGAATGAACCAAAAAATGAGCGGGAAATAACACAAGCTAGTTTTCGTGAGCTCAAATCCTTCCACACAACGAATCAACAATGACCAAAAGGGAAGATTAAACTAGATTTAGGGAAGTTTTGGTGAGTAAATTTGTTTTTTACTACATTGTTCCTAATTCATTTAATTTTTTTGGTTATTTTTAATCTCATCCTAAAGTGTTTTTTTAAAGCGTTGAATGCATTGATTCGGTCTCATTGTGGATTTTAAATATTTCTCAGGTTTATTCGAGGTTGTTTCATTCGTGTTTTTTAGAAGTTTACAGGTTTTGTGGCCTTGTATGTAATTATAGAGTGTTTTATAGGTTTTTTGGCCTTACATGCATTTATGGAGTGCTTTACAGGTTTCACGTTGCAGATATGAGGTTTTAAGTGCTCGTTTTATGAATTTCAATGGTGAAAGGTGTCTCTTCTGGCCCAACTTGGCCCTAACTCAGTGAGTTAAGAACCAAGATTGCTCTCCCAAATTACCTTAATCTCTTCACAACTCACCCTGCATATGTTACTTGGTTTGCATGCCTCACTCTGTGATAGGTTTTGATTGATATATTTAACAACATGGTTTTTTTCCCCTCAACTTGGCTCATCTCTACATTCATCTGTCTCTCATCGCATTGTTGATGGCTCATTCTACTGCTTCGTCACACTCTCACTGCCCTACATGCATTGCTTTGCATCTTCAAACATATTCTTTGGTTATGTATTAAGCTTGACTCATGTTTTGGTTGCTTCGTGTTAGCTTGTTCTCATTGTTTCTCGAGCTCGCACTTGGCCCTTAAGTTGGTGCTTCTCCATCAAACCCTAGTCTTCTCAGCTCCTGGTCTAGACTACTAGCATTTGTACTTGTGCTTCGTCCATGTGTTTCCTTGGCCGCTTCGCTCATAGCCCAACCGACTTTACACCTAGCTCTCACGGCCGTTACCTACGTTCACTCCAGCTTGCACCCTCTCGGTAGTTACTCTATCATTCCACGTCATTCAATGACTCAATCATTTATCCTCTACCATGGATTGACACATCTTAGCCCCTCGTAATGGTCAGCTCTCAACTCATCTTCACGCGTGAACTTAGCTCGCCAGGCCCTGTGCATTGGATCTCCATACAACTCCCTCTAACTTTACCGAAACGTGTCTGCAATGGTCATTGTCTCTTGACTGTGTTGAACTCCACCTACAGCTCACCCCATTGCATAACTCGGTGACTAACTTACCGGTAACTCACCCCTCATCTCGGGGTAGAGATCACTCTAACTCGCCAAGCTGCCCTTCTTACTCACCCTGTGAGCCAGGACTTCTCTAACAACCTTCTTTTGGATTTTTCACATTTTTTTTTCCTTTTTTTTAAATTAATCCAAATATAATTAAGGGGAAACGATTAATAAAATTCATTATTCAACGGGGAGTGATCTTTTTTTGGACTTCCGTATAGGATTATTGGGATTTTTACGGGCCACTTTTTTGGCTCATCTTCATTGTAGTGCTCCTCTTTGCCTGGGGCTAGTGAGCGCGTCCACCACAACCTTGTGGAAAAAGAGCCTTTTTTTTTTGCAATGTGAGACACCTTCTCTCACACTAAATCGTGTCATACCCTTATTTTTATTACACCCTTTTGTTCTTGATTGTGTGTTGTTCCTCTACTTCTGAATAGGACTTATTGTGGCCTTCACTCTTGCGTGATTTGTCACCTACTACAAGGTGAGTGGTCAACTATCCAATGTCACACGAACACACCATATTGTAATCATACACTACTTATAAAGTGTCATAAATAGGGGGTTATCATTGTTCTTGGGTGTTGTATTGCACGCAGACACATTATCGACTGAGTCTGACATCTTGTGACCTTGTGTGTATCCACCGTTACCTTTCTTTTCATGTTTCTTCACTTCTTCTAGATGCACCATGGAGGATTCTCTTTCAAGACTTGAGCATTGCAGGATCGCTTTATAGCCTTCGCCACTTCTTCTTAGTAGAAATAACTACACATAATGGCATGCTTTTATGGATCTCTACTTTTTTTATAAGGGCCTTACTACCTTTCTACATGGGCCAGTTCTTACACCCACTGATTCTTGTCGTCTTAAGGACTATCTTGACACATGCGACCATGTTATTGTTCACTTGATGTTTCATGTCTCCATACCTCTCTACCTTCATGTGGTAGACTTAGATCCTCCCCACACCATCTAGCGCATCTTTTAATCCTTGTTTTGAGACCCTTTAGTTACTACCCTTATCATTACTGATACAATTGTCTCCTCTTCTTCTTCATGTGATGACAATGTAGACACCTAAATTCTGATTTTGCAATCTTATTTCCAAAACGCACACAAATCACTCTCATTCTTTCCTAATTCATTAACACTTTGCTACTGATATGATAATAACCCTACCTTGAACATTCATCTATAGGCCACTATTTTTATACCCCTAACATATACCATTTGTATGTCTAAGTGTGGGCTAACATGTGACTTATATAACATTTATACTTATATTCATTGGTTACTTAGTCATTAGGTATAAATGAATAATAATTAAGGGGTATGACCTTACACAATCATACCAATATATATGGGTGAGTAATTCTTCCCCATGGGTGTGAAGAGTATGAGTTAGTGTCGTATTGTAAGACATAGGAGGTTTCCCCCTCAAAGTGGCTTAATAACATAATATATATTCTGATATATCTACAATTATATTCAAGTAATTCTATTACATCTGGTATCAAAGCATCGATTTCGGCAACGACTGGTTTTTTCACTATATCTAAAGAAAAGTTTTGAATTTTTCAAATACTTTTTTACCATGTCTAATGATATATATTATAAAGCGTTACTAAAAATTTTAGAACTTTTTTCATTGTTTTGTGAGAGTTATTGCATATATACTATTTTTCATAAAATCAAACTACATGCTGCATTTTTTGGAAATTTTAAGAGTTTTTAACATTTTTGGAAATCTCTTCAAATTTACATACAGGTACATTCTTTACATTTTCAAATTTTAGGTCATCTACATTTAGATATTCATTGGTCAAACAAGGAATATTGAATTGTGTAAGAGCAATCCCTTGTTATGATAGGTCCGTAAACTAGAGGATGGGAAAAAAGTCATACACACCATGGAATACTCCTTATAAAGATAAAATAGAATCTAATTTTGAACTAGGAGGTACTTCCACCATGAGAGACCTGCAAGTTGCTTTCATCAAAATAAATCAACGATTAGATGAGATTGAGAAAATACTCGATCACATTTTTTCATTTTCAAAAGAATCCAATCAATCCTCCACATATATAGCCAAGGTGAAAATCGTATGGTTTTTGAAGAACCTTGTATTGTGGAAACTAAAAATGACATGGAATATGCCATGATGGGACATGCTCATTACGACTCTTATTTGACAAGTACAAACATTCAAAAGGTTGAACCAAATATGGATGAAGAATGGAAAACAACAGTTTGGGATGGATATATTGAATACAATACTCTTAACTTGGAATATTATGACAAGGGTTTCATGAACATGGACATGGAAATTAAATGTGATCCTAGGTTGGATGCTAAAGAATTTTTTAATGTGGAATAAGTACAAAAGATGTAACCGAAACTTCCCAAAGTAAAAAAAACACTATGTGAGCTCTGTTTTGGGTCAATGCAATGACAACTTTATAAGGAAAATTCCTACTAATGGAAAATTTAATCACACCCTATCTAAGATGATTGAGATACATCATGCACATGTCGGATTTCAAAACCTTAGATATAGTGGCTATGAAGGTCATTCTACTAGAAGGTCCATTACATCCTTGCATAAAATGTGCAACCTTAATAATTATGTTTAGCCAAAATTTCACATTTCTCTAGAGAAAATAAATGAGGCATATTTTTCAAGTGAAATGGAAGATATATATTCAAATTTGAAAGTACCACTGGATATAATCATTATAGCGCTAGAGTTACTTACCCAGACTCGGCTTAAGAGGTTACTAATGAAGGTTATCACAGTTGATCTCATCAAGGAACAATGATAAACATACAACGAGGTGCAATGGGAGGAAGATAGTTGAGTACATGTTTTTCCACTACTCACCAAATTTTGAGGATGACATTTTTTGAAGGGGAGGAACATGTTATGCCCATAACATATACCATTTATATGTCTAAGTGTGGGATAACATATGACTTATATAACATTTATACTAATATTCATTAGTTACTTAGTCATCATGTATAAACTAATAATAATGAAGGGGTATGACCTTTCACAATCATACCTATATATATATGGGTGTTCCCCATGGGTGTGAAGAATATGAGTTAGTGTCTTATTATAATACTTAGGAGGTTGCCCCCTCGAAGTGGCTTAATAATATATTATATATTTTGATAGATATGTAATTATATTCAAGTAATTCCATTACAATCGTCATCCCTCATATTCTCTCAACTCCTTCAAACTCAGATGAGAGATTTATAACCCTTTAATCATATGTGAAACACTCCTTCAAACATCATGCAATATATTTTAAACAACCTTTGATACGTCTTGATTAGATCAAGACCTTTCAACTTATCTCCCATACCAACAACATTGTAGAACTCTTTGACTTGATCTTTAACCATGATTTTATAACTTTCAAAGCTTATTTGATATCTAAACCAAGTAGAACAACTCAATTTTGCATGAAAATAAAAACTGATATATGTAGCCTTCAATTTTGATAATCATAGATATGTTAGGAAAAATTATGCCCCTTGATTCTTGATCCTACTCTTCTTTACACCTTGTGACAGTCAAATCATTTTGAATAGCCTTTATGCTTCTTTCTTGAGCAAGAATATAATTTGATGATTCTACTTAACAAAATTGTACCACAAATTCATCCAATAAAAATATAAACATACCTTTTACTTGTTCTTTAAAATGGCTATCATACATCCTTCTTTGCTCCTTAAACATCTTAGGACTTTGGCATAACTCCTCGTTACTAATTCATACTTGTATCATCTCCACACCCATTAAGATACTAGAAACCAACATTCATTGTCAATCAGACCATTTAATGTACCACAGAGCTCAGAGCTCCCCTCATACTAATATGCCTTATCATCCCAACTCTGTCAGCAACCTCTGATGATTTTAAATGACGAGATCTCATTTCAATCATCTCATGCTCAAATATTTGTCTACCATCTTGTAACTCAACTCCTTCTTGTAGATTATTTCAAGACTCCTAGTCATAGCCTTCTCAAAATAATTTGATACTCTTTCTCATGATTTATAGATATCCTAATTTCATAACCATCTTGATATTCATTAGACCAATCATACCACTTAGCTCTATAAGACAGATCTAAGTAAGGTATTCAAACTTCTTCTTGAAACTTATTACCAATCCTCATATAACTGTACAACCTTTGAAGCCCTAGTACCTTCATATCTTACTACATGGAATAACACATAATTCATGCAATATTGGAACTTCAATATTCATAGCCAGACCTGATTCCCTAAGTTTATAATTGTCAAAATTCCTAGATTTTGGATCACTTATTACTCAACATGCTCTTATGACTCCCAACCTTCTTCAACTTCTTGGATTCCTCATAACACTTCATTTGACTTCATAACATGGATTATAACTAAGACAAACATATGAGATTCTTGAAGCACCTTAAAATGCACTATGATAAGATCAAGCACCAAACACATACCTCAAATCGCTTCATACTTTCAAATCCTGAATCAAGACAACACATACCTATATCAAAATGCTTTGCCATCTTCAAGGTCTTCACAAGTCATAACTGTGCACCTTCTTGATTTTTTCAAGAAAACAAAAAAATCCATGGTCAAAGTTATACATCATTCCTTTATTCACCTACATAATTCTCATAGAATGTTTAATTTTTCATGCCAATTCTTTGAAGAAACAATACATACTATCTAGGTCATCAAACTATCTTGACAACTCCCCCTGATTGAGTACATTGAAGATCATTTTGTTATTTTCACCTCGACCCTAAAAATTGGTTATTGAATCCTTCTTGAACTCTATACTTGTACACATCATATGCACTATTTTTACCTATCATATTTGAATAAAAAAACCCTGAACTAATCGTCACAAATAGGTCACTTGAACGTGGATTCAAACTGCTATAGCAATATCTCAAAGCATTATCAAATGTATGATGCACTTCTTCAACCAAAACTTTAATACTTGTCACATAAACCTTATGAATGATGTGGACAATTTCAATACATTATCATACCTTTAGATCATATATCAATAATTTAATCAACCTTTCCTTATTCAACTAAAGTCACCTAAAAAATCTTAAATGTCACTTGTTCACTTAGACCACCTATATCTTTTTATAGGATTCCATCTACATAGACCTTTAACCTCATAGAATCCATCTTGTTAGAAAACATACTCCTTCTAAGAGCACACAACTTAATCATACTAGTATGGATACCTTGAATCAACTTACACAAACCCTTGTGTTCCTTGAAGCACATGTAATTCAATAGATCTTTTGTCACACATATTACTTATCTTTTGATATACACAAGGCATAATCTATACAATCAAAAAAGTACATAGATATTGACAGATCAGTAAACCTTAGAGTATCAATCAATAGCTCCAGGGACATATTTTCAAGGTTCTTTAAGGAACTCATACACCTATCCTGATGATGATACAAAAAAGTAACTAACCTAAATTTACCTACTTGTATGAATTGAAACTACATACTTTCATGCACTTAGATACCATGAGGTATATCATTTGATCTCTTCCTTAGTTATTTGAAGATAATATGCTTCCTTCTTCAACTTGTCTAGACACTCTATGCTCACTTTTCTTAAATGAAAATGATATATTCATTGAACAACATACACACATACCTTATACTTGACATACACACACACACACACACACACACACACATATACATGGGTGTACATATACCTATATATCTTGATATATATCTTATATAATATATACACATACCCTTATTATATATATATGTATATATGTATATGTATAATGTATTTATGTTCGCATATGTATGTACATAGATGTGTGTGTGTGTGTGTGTGTGTGTGTGTGTGTGTGTGTGTGTGTGTGTGTGTGTGTGTGTGTGTGTCTATATCTATATCATATATTTGAAGAAACTCCCATACAAGAATGATGAACACTCTTTCTTGAGATTGCCATCTTTCTAGTCTGCAATTTTGTCTCGGTTATGTATGGTTATAGTTTCAACATTCATACATAACCATCATTTTTCACTCATATTCAAACAAATTTATTTGTTTGAATCAATTTACGTATTTGATTCTCAACAACTGTCTCCTTTGTACTTACATTACACTAAAATCAACTCTTCAAGTTATTTCAGCTACTAGGTCTTCTTCAGTCTCTTTCATCTTAAATTTTCAGGGAAATAAGCTTCAGGGACAATACAAATAATTTGCTTTGTCTTATTCATAATTCTTCTTCATCAGTTGTATTAGGTGGAAACTTGGAGACTAGAAGTGAAAAAATCAAGAATTTAATGACATATATCAAACCCTAAGGGTTTCAAAAAAATGCTCTCATGATGAACAGAGGAGTGTCTTCACATCTTTAACTTGACTATCTATTCATACATGTGCTTCAATGATCTCCTCATCAAGTTGTTAAACTTGTCTTCACAAGGACCTTGACTTGATACCAATTATTGGAAGCACAAGTTGACTAAGAAGGGGGGGGGTGAATCGTTCATCTAAAATAATTTAATTAATTTCATTATTACTTAGAATACATCAAACTTAACCATTCAATCATTCATTAACCATGCACATTTAATATCATAAACATTGAACAACCATTCACAAGAACATAGATGAAAAATAGTAACACATGAACAAAAAATATAAAGTGATAAAACCTTCAATGGGAAGAAAAACACATTGAACCTTTGCATATATTACAAAAAAAAAAGGAATCTCATGAATATTACACATTACAATGATATTTTTTTAGTGAGTGCACCAACCCCACAAGGAGCACCAACCCCTAGTTTATTAGGGAACCAACCTATAAGGAGTCACCAACCCCTATTTAATAGAGAACCACCCAATCTACAAGCCAGGAAAAACCAACCCCCTATATGAATGAATACCAAACCAAATACCATCTTAAATTAATTCCATGCTCTAAAATTTTGACTTTACACAACTGATGATGACTCTACAAAGCTCACTCTCCTCTCTATCTTCTTCAAAACATCTCTCATCAGCCTTCTTTCCCAAAATCTCTTCCTTAAAGTTGATTTCCACATCTACCCTTAGCTCTCACCATCACCTTATCTCTCTAGAATATATTCACATATTCATTTCTCATCTCTCACAGGTCACAAATGACCTTCTTCACACTGCCACTTAGTTTCCCTCTAGGTTGCACTTTTCTCCCTCTATAACAACTGGCACAAATGATCCTTCTAACTATGCATTTATACCATATCATTGGTCATTCACCTTTTAGGTAAGACATTCATAGAGAAAAATAAATTTCCCACATCATAATAAATCATATAAAATATAACCCATAAGACCATGTAGCTCACCACTATCACCTAAAACCTTCTAGACCTCCATTAGGACTCAACAAGCCCTAAAACACCAATACAAGCAACTCGCCAACCATAGGAGTGTTATAGACCAAAAAAACTTCACCAAGTCATGGATAACACTTATAAATGTTTATCTAAGGCCTCATAAATATCCATATAATCATGAAAATAACTCATAAAAATCATCACACCATGAAACCCTCATGAGACCATGCTCAACCAAGCACCCTCAAAATTAGCCTTCATATAACATGTCATAACTTGACTCAAATCTAAAAAAAACTCAAGAATGATATATCATTAGAAATATCTTGATGTCAGGAAATAATGAAAATTCAAATGAGTCCATAAAACCACCTGTAGCACCTCCAAAAATACTTTTTTCCCAGACTGCTCCAAACTGTCCCAAAACTTCCTAAAAACCAATCCTCATAAATAGGGCACACTTTGCATCATATTAGGGTCTCAAACCATGATATGAAATCATCATGGACATGAATTAAAACTCCCATGATTCCATAAATGATAAATTAGTCAGATATGTTTCACTGGAATTTTTTTTCCACAAACTAAAAATTTCCAGAAATAAGAATATTTGAGGTGGGGCCCACATACTAATAAAAATATCAAAATTACACTTAGAGAAATATGGAGGAGTCACTCTACAACCTAAAATCATAAATATTATAAAATTATTCAATTTTGGGTCACAACCATTTTCTTACAAGTCACTATAGAGCTATGATTTTATGAGGGTGAAAAAATTGTTTGGCCTTTTAACGATTGTTCATTAAAACTTTACAATCAAATAACTTCCTTCCACTTGTAAAATATTCATAATTAACGTAATCAAATACCCCCAGGATCTTGGGTCCTCATGAAAATTACACACTCCCCCAATGAGCATCAAAAAGTCAATTTTAATCTCAAAATATCACCTTAGGAAACCCAGTTTTGGATAAAAGTGCAATAACTTGTAAAACTCTTCATCACTTGGACTTAAAACTTTGTCTACAACACTCACAAAAAAACATCCTGAATCTAATATCAAATGATCATCCATGCTTAAAACACCTATAAATTATCTGAAGACACCATGACTTTCCCATGCCTACGTGCATTGTCTTAATAATTCTTTACTTCAAAGGACCTAAAACATGCACCATACACCTAAATTGTGTCCTTGTACTTTTGAAAAATCTCACTAATCATGTTATACATTATACACTCATTAAAAAACCTCTATATCTCATTAATTAACTAAAAATATGATATAAGTACTAGTTAATCTAAGCTATGAACAATGTAAATAAAGTAAATAGATGTTGTAAATAAATGTAAAGATGACCCAAACAACTATGAAAAAGAAATGTTAAACCTAATGTGCAAGAGAGAAGAGGAAAGAACTCAACTGAACCAGAAGATGCTCATGAGACTATGTCGTAGAGGTGACTGAGAATCTGGAAGTAGGAAACAACTATGCAGGAGCCCTGAAAAGGATGGATCTGGGTTGATTCTCTAGGACTGGGGGCTCCTAGAGAAGGGACTGGGGCACCTACGGGTGCTCTAGTCTGCAAAATGGGCACCTTGGTCTGTGTAAAAGCTTTGAAACTGATCTTCATAGGTTTGGCAGGTGGTCTGAAACCCTCATTATGTGTCACATAAAATCCTCTGTACTACTGCTAGGTGTCACTGCTAATCCAAGATGAAAGGAAGACTTGTAAAACCCTAAACAAAAATCAATCCCTAAAAAAGAAAAATGCATATGATAGAGGTCAGACTGACCTCAGCTTCCATAATGGTGGTCTTACTAACTAAGTGATTGCACTACATTCCAGACCCAAATGTAGTTCTTGTGTGTGTGTGTGTGTGTGTGTGAAACATGCCCTAGGTTTCTCTTGTGTCAGTCACATTTTGTGATGTAGCAGAGTTAACTATGTGTATAAAAATGTAATAGAATGGTGCATGAAATAGAATAGAATCCTCCCCCTATGTTGTGTGTGATGCAGATGTCCTAGCCTTATGCCTTGTGATGGATCTATGTGGATGTAAATGATCTCCAATGCAATAGATGGATGCAACTCTAGATGGGTGATAGTAGTGACTAGTGCTTGGTCCCTCATTATGGTCTCATAACTTTATATTTATAGGTTTATCTTGATCTAATTTCATAATTAACCTCGAAATGGCCGACCACTAAAAATATAAAGACCTCAAATGGCTAGAAAGAGCCCAAAAAGTGGCGAGAAAGTTCAAGAAGGATTGGGGCACCCATGGTGGGACCAGGGCACCCATGGGTGCCCTAGTACTAGACCGGGTACCCCATGGGTGCCCTAGTCAGGGCTAAAATGATGGAAGATGATGAAAACTAACTAGGCATGTGTGTGGTGGAGGTCGGGAATGATGAAATAAAATAAAACAAGATGGCCAAAAGATGGGGGTTAATTAGTACTTTCTTCACTCAAAAACCCTCTAAATAGTAGTATGAGACTCGGGACTAAATAATGTCTAAAGTGCATGATTTTGTGTCTACATTTGCCCCCACTTTATGTTGGTGAGCAGAAAGCTCGGTAACATAAAGTAGATAGAGATGTGTACCTGATGCCGATGTAGAGTGATGAAGAAGGCGTGTACCAAAGGACTAGACAAAGCGTGGAATGACAAAAATATGATGGAGCGTGGAAAATAAAGATGAAAATGTAAAAAAGTGATGAGAGTGAACCTAGGGTGGAACACATGTGTGTTTTTGTTGATGTGTGTAGTGTACTTGCATGGTTAGTATGTGAAGTTTGCTACCGCGAAGTGTTGTTGACATTATGTCATTGTTGTTTCCCCCATTTGACTACTTTTTTCTCATATGACTCAGACCTGCAAGGAGAAAATGATCAAGTAGTCAAATATATATGTATATGTGTGTAAAAATGCAATGTAAAAGACACATGTAAAAGTAAAGTATGCAAAAATGAAAAGTGTAAATGGAACATGTGCACCTGATCCATATCAAGAGAAAGAGTGTAGAAGGATATTATGTATTTCCAAGTGGTTTTTTGGGCGATCAAACGCCATAGGTTGAAGAAGTATAGGGAGGAAGTGCTCTGTGTCTCCTCCAACCTTTAACTGCTTCCATGAACTATTGTATGAAGAGATATTTATAGCTGTTTTAGTTTTTTTGGGTGATATGACACCGACAATAGAATAATTATAGGGAGGAATTCCGTTGTATTGTTAAACCATTAACTGCTCCCTCTGAATGTTATGGGCACTGCCATGTCTCTGTAAAATTTTCTTGTGTATGGAGTTTGTATAGATTAGTCTAAACTAACTTGCTGTATGTAACCCAACAATGCCAAGGGCAGAAAATGCACTAAACTAGAATTAGTGTAAATGTGCGTAGTGTAGACTGTAAAAAACTAAAATGATGCCGCCCTCTTTGGGGGCACATGTGATGTCATTGATAGGAGAATGTGGCCCCAAAAGAGGACCAACTGCATGAACTCTGAAACTCTTCCCTACAGGGGGAAGGGAATGCTTGGTAGAAACCAAGGTGCATACAAACAAGATAGGCTAACCAAAGACAAGTTTAGTATGAACAATAATGCATGTATAAAGAAAAAGTGTAATCTACGACAAACATTGTAAAAAATACCAAAAAAAGTAGTGTAAACACATGCAAGAAGATAAGTAAGCTGCAAAAAATGGGTTTCGTAACATGGGACATCACTCAAGATGTCGTAAGACACACAAGGCCATCATGGCCGCAAACAAAAAACAAGTGTGCACACCAAACATAGGGCAAAGCCCACATACAAGAAGAAAACAATAACAGACAATGTAACAAACAAGTATGGAAGAAAATATCCTTGCATAACAAATGTTGCACATGAAGCACTCGTTAGCATGTTAGAAAGATAACTAGTATGTCAAAAGCGTGTATAACTAAGTAATGTAAAGTGTTAAGTAAAAAATGAAACAATAACACTTGTGAGAGACGAATGTGGATGCCCCCAACGAATCAATATAGGAAGGGTAGAAGGCAGAGCATCCATGTTGCATGCAAGAGACCTGTATATATGATCACAACTAGAAAAATACATGAATGCACATGTGTGTATGATATAGATAAATGGCATACAAGTAATCTAACTAGAATGTGTAATAAAGTGACCATGAATAAGAAAAATTAAGCAAGAGTAAAGCAACCATAATATGTAGTATGTTGTGGATGGATGGAATGGAATGTATAGATGGATGGTAGGATTCACATGCCCCCAAAATGAATGGAAATGTATGTAATGAGGTTCATTTGTGTTTCCCCCCTCAGCAGTCAAGAATGAACCAGTAAATGAGAGTGATCATCAGGAAATGGTCGAAGTGTGTATTGTTATGTCTAACATATTGTGATGAATGTGTATGTGTATTGATGAGATGTGACCTAGAAATGATGTATGTGCGTGAACCCTATAGCCGAAGCATATATCACAACCAGATTGAATGGATGAAGTGATGATTTATCCCTAAGCAGTATATCACTATAAAATGAATAATAAGGAGTGGTGATGTAACCTAAAGTGTATACCACTACTAGATGAGAGGAAGTAGGTGATGATTTAGCCTAAAGCGTATGTCACTATTGCCTAGGAATGTCACATGATGAAAGGAAAAATAGTAAATGTGTGATGAATGTAAGGTCCATTTGATTTGTAAACCCTCGACAGTCGAGTATGGACCAAGTTGAACTAAATTGCGTCATAGGGTAGTGAGTGCAATGCGAGTAGAAGATGATGTAGTATATGTGATGAATGAAAATATGACCATGTGATGAGTAGAAATATGTAATATGTGGTGTAATAGAATGCAATGTAAACATGTAAAATGATGTACAATGTACAATGTAGACGTAGACCCGTAGTGTATGATGCTAGTATAGTCTATAGAAAATGTGAATACGTAGACATGCAAGTGTATGTATGTATAGGGATGTGACTTGATATGTATTAGCTATGATGTATAAATGTGATGTAATAAAATGTATATGTAAATATTGTGTGTAATGTGTGCTACAATATGATGAATGTATCCAACACCAGACAATATGTGAATAATGATGACTATGGTATATGTAAGAAACCTATAGTAATGCCTAGTGTGTGTGTGGTTCATGTGTAGTAATCCCTCAACAGTCAAGTGTGAACCAAAGCACAAGACGTTTATCATCTGGGTAATGGTCGACGTTAAAACATGATGATGAGTAATATACTAGTCCTATATGAAAAATGCAAAGATGATAGATGCAAGATGCTGAGTGGGGGAGCATGTATTACATGTGTTATGCCCCCAAGTATATATGAATGAGATGAACTGACCAATAATAGTGAAGAAAAAAGGTCTGTCATTCTATGTATGTGATTATAATAAGTGTATGATGCATGAGATGTATGAATAACAATGCTAAGAGAAGGTATGTGCAGATGCTAGGAGTGTGATGTAACACTATTTAAGGATGTGAATGAATGATAATGCAAAGATAAGAAATGTGCCTATGATGATATGATGATGAGAGAGGGGGATGTGAATACTATGCCCCCAATGTATGCGTGATGAAAGAGGATATCATGTAATGTCATCTAGGAGATCATCACTCTCAGGATCATAGTCAAATGGATAAGAATTGGTGACTTGATAAGAAATATCATCTGGTTGGTCACATAATGAGCCATTAAGGGGTAAGTTGTATACATGCCCATAACATACTCCTCATCGGTGAATGGAGGAAGTGGAAAACCGTGTGCATACCAATGAGTAAGATTTTGAGTGTATCCTAGGAAAGAGCTATTACAAATGAAAACATGTCCAAAGGGCATAGGAAATGAAATGTCTATATGATCAGGATTCTAGAATACCCCCAATATAATCAAGCCATGATTTCCCTAATGTAAGTGGTGAAGATTGACAAGGAGTGCATGTGAGAAATATCGTGAGGTGAAAGATATGAAGACCATAAGCGGCAGTGATGCTGACATACCCATAATAAAGATGAGGAGCATATGGTGTAGGATAGAGGTCCTCAAAAGAAAATCCTAAGAAAGCCAAACCCTCATGTGTACATATAGTGTCATCGCATGTAGGATCAAATGGAATATGTTCCCAATATGAATTATTCATGAAGAGTGTGCAAGTAAATGGTGGGTGTGTTGATGTAGATGGTACAAATGAAGTTTCATGTGATATAGAGATGTCCATGGATTGGACATGCCATTGATATGGAATCATAGCAGCAGCAGTAGTAGTAGGTGGCATAGAAGAAACAACATCTATCACACAAATGGTACCGTCAAGTTATGGTAAGTGAGGTTGTTTTCTTCTATAGGTTGGGGCTCGTCTGTAATATCTAGTGCGTGGAATAGGAAGGCTAGTATTAGGAGCCCTATCGCAATACTGAAAGGGGTCACAATCATGAAAAACAATGTATTCAATGCCTTCATGTAATAATTTGAAACAACTATGCATAATAGAGGCAACAACTTGAATGGGATGAAGCCATGGCCTACCAAGTAGACAGTTGTAGGAGACTGGAAAATCAATGACAAAAAACATAGTGTGAATAATTTTTGGACCAAAAGTAATAGGTAATGTAAGGTGACCGAGACATGGGTAGACATAACCATCGTAAGCATGTAGTGATAATAGAAGATGGACTAATGTCACAAGCGGAAAGACCTAAAGCTTCAAGGAATGACATGGGACACAAATTGAGTTCAGACCCATTATCAATCAAAGTACACTTAACACCTACATTATGAATACAACATATGATATGGAGAGGCATGGATCATTATCAAAATTATGAACATCAGTGGGAAGATTAGACTTGAATACTATGTGTGAAGAGAATGCATCAACAAATGTTTGATAAATTGAGTCTGGATGCATGTCAACACGAATGCAAGTAGTAACAAAAAGATGTTGGAATCTATGTAATAAATCAGGATTTGCAAGAAAATAATCATTGATTGAGATACTCATGATGATCAAACCCTAGGATGACAAGAAATGAATGAAGAAACTAAAAGTGTGAATTAAGGAAGTGTTGAAACGACGGGGTTCACCAAAATTGATTAACTAAAATGTAATATATGGTACTAGTTAATCTAAGCTATGAAAAACTGTAAATAAAGTAAATAAATGTAGTAAAGTAAATGTAGTAAGATGACCCAAGCAACTAAAAAAAATTTAAATAAAAAGCCCTAATGTGTAAGAGGGAAGAGGAAAGAACTCAGTCTGAGATAGCTAAGACCCGCAAGGAATGTGTCATAGAGATGATTGTGAAAATACGGAAGAAGGAATGACTGTGCAGAAACCCCAAATATGATGTATCTAGGTGATATGGCTGGATTGGAGTTCCTAGAGAGGGACTGAGGATCCCTACGTGTGCACTCTGGTCTGTAGATTAGGCTCCCCGATCTGTGCAAAAGAACTTGGTAAACTTATTTTTCACTAGGTTTAACAGGTGGTCTGAAACCCTCCCTGTGTGTCACATTAATCCAAGATGTCATGTTATTCCAAGATGAAGACCTGCAAAACCCTAAACAAGCATCAATCCCTAAAAAAGAAAAATGCATATGAAAGGTTCAAATTGACCTCAGCTGCCACAATGGTGGTCTTACTAATTGAGTGATGCACTACATTCCAGACCCAAATGTAGTTATGTGTGTGTGTGTGAAACATGCCCTAGGTTGATCTTGTGCTAGTCACACTTTGTGATGTAGTGAGCTAACTATGTGTAGAGAAATTTAATAGAATGGTGCATGGAATAGAATATAATTCTCTCCATATACTGTGTGTGATGCAGATGTCCTAGTCTTGTGCCTTGTAATGGATCTATGTGAATGCAAATGATCTCCAATGTAATAGATGCATGCAACTCTAGATGGGTGATAGTAGTGACTAGTTCTTGGTCCCTCGTTATGGTCCCATGAATTTATATTTAGGGGGTTCTCTTGATCTCATTTTGTAATTAACCCCGAAATGGTCGACCACAAAATATAAATACCTCAAACAACTAGAAACAACCCAAAAAGTGGAGGGAAAGTTTAAGAAGGATCGGGCACCCATGGTGGGACCAAGACACCCATGGGTGCCCTAGTTAGGGCTAAAATGATGGAAGATGATGAAAAATGATTGGGCATGTGTGTGGTGGAGGTCGGGAATGGTGAAATAAAATAAAGCAAGATTTCCAAATGACGGGTGTTAGTTAGTACTTTCTTCACTCAAAAAACCTCTAGATAGTAGTATGAGACTGAGACTAAATAATGTCTAAAGTGCATGATTTTGTGTCTACACTCATACTCATACTACCTACTTGTTTTTCACATTCACAAGAACCATGACGATCAAATAGACATTATGCCACTTTCCCAATTCATGACACCAAAGAACATAAGTGACAACATGCAATCATTTATGCATACTGTTAGAGTAGGTATTTACCTTAGCTCATGTTCACCTAGGTACTTTATTTACCTTTATTGTATTTATCCTCACCCACTTATGTGTTTGGATATTTATTTTTATTTATTTATATATTATGGGGATATTATCTAGTTGTTAGGTATAGTTCTTTCATTGATCTATGGTATTGAATAGATCCTTGATGTCTAGTTCTTTCCTAAATCTAAGGTCTTGACTAGTTCTTTTCTTGATTATGGTTTTATCTACGACCTTGACTGTTTCTTAGATTGTTATTCCTTTCCTATATAAGCAAGGACCATTCTCATTATATTTCATTGAGTTCCATAATAATATATGATATTTTTGCTCATTTGTTTACAAAGGTTTTATTAAAGTTATTATAGCAAATTGATTTTATCTTATTGATCGTGGTGTTTGATTAGCATTTGATTTATTGGCTTGGTATGATCTGGTTATCATTCCTTGAACATACCAAGACTCCTTTGACATAAAATCCACTTTAAATCAATGACAACACTAATGAGACAATTTCTAACAGACCTTGGAATCTATTTTAAGCCCTGATGAATAGTTTAGACAAGAAAAGGTAAACGAGACAGTTAAGGGTGAAGATTCAGAACCCATCTCAGTTGGTGAAGGAAAAATTCCTCAAAATTGGTAAAGTATGCACTCAATAGGAAAAATATGGTTTTCTAGATATTTCCCAACAATTTACTAACATTTTTGCATGGAGCTATGAATACCTTAGAGGTTTTAATCCTAATTTAGCTCAGCGCACCATTGAGTTGGATTCAACTGCTAAGTGTATTAGACAAAAATAGAGTCTCATTAATCCATGGATTGAGCCTCTCATGAAAAATGAATTAAACAAGTTGATTGAGGTAAGCATCATCTTTCCCATTAATAATTTTTCATGGGTAGCTAATTTAGTCCCACTATGGAAAAGGAATGAAGAAATAAAATTGTGTGTTGATTTTAGGGATTTGAATAAAACATCCCTAAAGCATCTTTACCTATTTCCCTATATGTCCACGGATGGTAAAGAAGGATGATCAATACAAGACAACCTTTACCACTAAATGGGGAGCCAATGCCTATAAGAAAATGTCATCTAGTTTATCTAATACCAGGTAAACCTTTCAAAGATCCATGGATATGGCGTTCAAAGGAATGATCAACAACATTTTTCTAATCCATCTTGATGATATCATGGTTTTTTCTAAATATGCAACTGATCATATTTTACATCTTTGGAATGTATTTGAAAGATGTAGGAAGTTTGGTCTCTCTCACAATCCTATGAAATGTCTTCCTAGTATACGAAGGAAAACTCCTTGGCCATATTGTCTCTAAGTAGGGGTTAAAAATTGACACAAAGAGAGTAATTTCCATCCTTGGGTCACCAATTCCCAACCATAAGAAAGTAATTTAGAGTTTCTTGGGAAGAATCAACTTTGTCAGGTGGTTTATCCTAAATCTTTCCAACCTTTTCAAGTCATTATAGAGACAAAATCACACACTTTGGGTAATTATCTGGTCCTAATTACATACTACTATTCATATGATTCCTAAGTAAAAAAACTACTATTTAACCCATATCTTTGGCCACCTTTATTTGACATCTGTTTCCACTTTCAGTCTTATACCCTTACTTGCTCATTCTACATTTTTACTCTTTGGAATTTTTCATCCTAGACACCAGCGCCCAACCAGGATGTCAGTGCCAAGCACCCTCATCCCTCTAGGTTCCCCTAACCCCTTTGTACTTTAATCATAATTTTTGGGTCTTTTTTATCCATTTGAGCATCTTATCTTTTTGGTATTAGAATTTTTGGGGTTAATATTAAATTCAAGAAAAGGAATCATATAAATATAAAGTTATGTGATCATAATAAATGACCAAGAACTAAACATTAGTTATCGCCACTGAAAGTTACATCCATCAAGGCATCTAAGAGATCCATTGCATCCATCTATATCCATCACAAGGGACACAAGGTTTGATTTTCTTCATCACACTTTATAGGATGTAAGTTCATTCTATTCCATGTATACATTTATTACATTCTACATCTAGGTACTTGCTCACTATCCAAGTGTGACTAGCACAAGAGAAACCTAGGCCACAATTACGTACACACACACATAAATACATTGGTTCTGTGATGTTGTTCAGTGCTCAGTCATAATTTCACCATTGTGATAGTTGAGGATAGTTTGACCCCTCATTTTACATCTTTCCTTTTTAGGATTTGATGTTTATTTGAGGGGTTTTTAGGTTCATACTTTATTGCAGGTTTATAGAGACTTCGACGATATTGGTGTGACCTCAGAGTGATCAAAGGTGATTAAAGGTGAATACGTTGCGATACCTCAGAGGAGGATTTATGAGCATTTTTGTAGACCCAAACACCCAGAAACAGGTCTAGGATGCCCCTATCCCTTTCCAAGTGCCCCATTCCAGTTCGTTCCTCCAAAAAGCACATTTCTGAGCTCCAATGTGATAGTTAGTGCTTCACATTTTATTTTTCTCCAATTATGTGCATTCTCCAAAACTCTATGGATTAGATAAACCATCTTATTCCTTCTTCGCACTTAGGGTTTTCACATTTCATTTCTTAGTTTATTTGAGTGTATTATTGTACTTAATTTATTATTCATTTATTGTAATCTTGCATTTAGATTATGCTCTTATTTAATTTTTAGCTTAATTAGTCATTGAAACTGATGCTAAAGAATAATATAGCTTTCAAATAGACAACTGAAGGAAAGAATAGTTTTGAAGCCATTGAGTAGGTAATTGCATGGTCCTCGACTCTCATTAACCCTGATTTCAATAAGGATTTCACCTTGTATGATTGTGGTGGAACATACACAATATTTTCCATGCTGGTGCAGACAAATGAAGAAGGTTTGGAGCAACCAATTCCATTATTTATCTAAGGTCTAGAGGATGAAGAGGTAAGATATTAATTCATTGAAAAACATGCTCTGGATGTCATAAAGATATTGAATAAATTTAGGAATTTGGTATCCAAAAATAAGATTCACCTCATGCTATCCCATTCTAGGGTAAAATAATTAATTTTAAACAAGGATCTAAATGAGAAGAGATCTGGATGGATAAAAAAAGTGATGGAATATGACATTGAAAGCAAGCTAACCAAACTCAACAAAGGAAAAGGTTTGTGTGAGAAAATGGTTTTAGAGTCAAAGAATGAAGAGGATGCTATTTTTGTGCTCCAACATAATCAAGAGAAACTGATTGATGTCCCACCTACTCATTTTTAAACCCAGGACATAAAACACTTTCTAAAAATAGGCCAATGTCTTTAAGTATTGAACAAGGACAGAAAGAGGTATTTCAGATTTCATTCCATTCCCTATGTGATTATAAAGAGAATTCTATTTAGAAAATATGTGAATGGTGTCCTCTTGAGATGCATTAAGACATATCATATTGAGAAAGTGTTGCATGAGTTCCATAATGGAGAAGTAAGAGGGACTTTTTCTCTAAGGAAAAAAACTCTTAGGATAATAAAGAGTGGTTATTATTGGCCTCATATCCTCAGTGAAATCCATTTATGGGTCAAGAAATGCAATAAATGTTCCTTTTTCATAGGAAAATAAAAACTAGCAGCCATTCCACTCCACCCAATAACTGTAAATAAACCATTCATGTAATGGGAGTTGGATTTTATTGGTGTAATCAAATTGCACTCAAGCTCAAGGAACAAGGGAATCCTTACTGCCACTGACTATTTCACCAAGTGGACAAAGGTAATTTATTTGAAAGAAGAAAATGCGGCCAACATTTTGGACTTTTATGAAGGTATTGTCACTAGGTTTTGTGTTCCTTCCATGATAATTTCTAATAATGCTTTATCATTCCTTGGAACAAAAAAATATGATTGGGTTTTGAGAAACGGAATCTACTTGATAACCTATTAAAAATATTATCCCCAAGGTAATGGTTAGGATGAATCAATTAACAAGAACCTTTTAAGAATCATAAGGAAGACCTTGGATGAAAATCAATGAACATGGCACACGAAACTGAAATCAGCCCTATGGGTTGATAGGATCACTCGCAAAATATCAACTGGTAGCTCCCCTTACAAGATGTTTTATGGTAAGGAGGAAAGGTTGTCAATATCTCTTGAGTTTATAGCATTAGAGCTTATCAACCATCTTGAAATGTTTGAATTCAAGGCCATGGAAGTCATGTATGTTAAGCTCATGGAGATAGAATAATTGAGAAACCAAGGAATGTAAATAATGCAAAAGTATCAAGCTTATATCAAGAACCATTTCTTAAAAAAACAATGGCTAGGACTTTCTAGGAAGGAGATATTGTCCTAAAGTGGGATGCAGAAAAGATTAAACTAGGAAGACACTCAAAGTTTGACGTGATATGGAGTGGCCCCTACGTGATTTCAAGTTGAAAGTCAAATAATGATTTCTAATTATAAAATTTGGATGGAGACGTGTTACATATCCTAGTCAATGGGATCTATCTCAAGCAGTGCTATTTAGAAAAGACCCTCCCTTGTACATAGTATATTAGTTTTAATTCCTCTAAGTGTTGTTTAACACATAGTTTTGTTAATACCATAGTTTCTTTGCACCATGTTCTTGTTTTTTGTAAGTGGATTTTTTTGTTGCAATGTTTCATGGAGGACTCTAAAGAAGATATGATTTTGTATAGTTGGAAATTGAAAAGGATGAGTTGCAAGAAGTAGTAGAACATAATTCATACTAGCTTGTAAATATTCATGATTTTCTAGGAAAATGGGTGGGAAATAAATTTCGAGATATTTTTCCATGCTCATTAATATTCAATTAAAAAACAACTCTCATGATGAAAATGATCAATTTAGGTATAACAAGTCAATGATAAGTCCAAGAAGTGCTTCATGAAGGCTCAAGGGTAAGATTTTTGAAGTCTTGGATTAGTTTTCACCTTTTTCAGACTAATTCCATGCCCAATGGATGCTACAAGGCCAGTGATCTTCATCTACCAGGAAGATTACCCCGTTGAGTTGCTAAAATGTTATCCAACTTTGCACCCCTTGCAAATTTGGATAATTTACCTTCTCACTCTTGGACTCAAACAAGTTAAACAAGGTAAATTTTGGTAAGATTTATCAACAAAGGGGTAAAACCATGTTTTGGGTAGGTTCTAATGGATCAGGTCAATCCTTTCCTCTTGAAAATCCATTCAGGCCCTTAATTAGCTAAATTTTGAGTAAAATGGGATAAAATACAAGAAAATAGGCCAAATCAGCCTTTGGTGGAACATGAGGAACTATTCTTGTGTTCCTCATATTCCTTGATTTTACATAAGGGTTTACCAAAGGGGGGTAGGGGAGAAACATCGACTATAGAAGAAATTTTGGGCACCGATGAAATATTCCCACATTTTGTTAATGCACTGATCGAGAAAAATATTTGAAGGTGGACAAAGGTAGTTGGAAAAGTAGGTGAGTCAGAGAAATTGGGAATGGTTAGAATGTTCCCACATTCTACTTATTCCTTGACAGAGTGACATGACTAACCAGAGTGGGGGCAAGATGGATGAGGTGGCCAAATCAGATAAGTCAGGAACAACCGATACACATGGAATTGTTACGCCCTTCCATGAGTTCCCCTCCTAGAAAATGTATCCACCATAGAACAAAAACTATTAAAGTAGCCTTTGAGGACCTGTAAAGGACTCTTTCATGATCCTCCTGAGCACTATAAATCTGCATGGTCATGTATTTCTCTCCTAATCTCCAAATTTGACAAAATCACACTTGCTGAAAAGGTCTCATCATGAAATTTAATTTGGCACAAAGAAATTTAGAATTTAATGGAGTTAGGTGGTTGAAAGAGACAAATAATAGTCCCAATGTAGTTCTATATAGCTCAGCTACCATATTTTATGGTAAATGGTGCCCATATCTCCTCTTTCAAGTAAAGGACATGGAGGAATGGTATTGCAAGGGTGCCTATGCTTTTTTTTAGTAATTCAATGCATGTTGTTGGTGGTTGAAGGAAAAATATGAGTTTCCCTCTTCTCCTTATCCCATTTTCTATATATTGGAAATTGATGCTAAATTCTAAAGGTTAGACCCTCTCATAATACAAGGGATTCATTTAGAGTGTTTCCTAAGTGTTTATGAGTTACAGACCTCAAATATGGACCTTTGCAATGTGTTTTTTCATTCTTCCTCCATTTTAATGGACTATGCATCTTGGTGAAGCAATAAAATCTATGTTTGTGGCTATTCTCTACCCTAACTTGTTTTTATTTACATTTTTGCCTCTCTATTGAAGTTTTGGTGTGTTGTACATGTTTTATTCCCTTTGCAAGATTTTATTTTTGTTGTGCTACATGAAAATGAAAGGTATGGTGTTGTTTTGATCTATGGAACTCTTGTATTCCATCTTCATTATCATTTCCTCCCATATTTCCCTCATTGAGAGTGTATTTTCCCCTTGTTCTTGGTTTAATCACCTTTGCTAGTTTAGGAATTTATTTATATGCATCACCCTCTCTCCATGGTCCTTGAAAATGTTAGATTAGGATTATATAGTTGCATTTCCAGATGTAGGAGTAGTTTATTAGTAGAATAGGTAGAGGAACCAACCTTCTATGGATATTTATCTAAAGCACCAAGGTCCCACACTTGGAGACAATCCCATGTTATCCAAAACCACTAATTTCTCATAAATGAAAAATCAAAGGGTGATGTTTTTAGTGATAAAAATTCCTATAAGAATGTTTGGAGGGGGGATTGAGAATTCCATTTTTATATAAATTTTTTTTTTTGGCCTTATGAGTACCCTACTGTACACATATGACAACCATTGCAGTAATGTAGACATATTTTCACCCACAACGCATCCGTAAAACTCCATATTGGTTCCAGGTGGAATAGTTCTATCTAGGATCACTAAAAATTATTGTTTTAGCTCGAATGTGGTGCAGGGTTGGGAAGATAAATCTTGAGGAGGCAAAAAATATCAAAATTTGTAACTATTATAGATCCATGCATCTAATAAAATTGTCAACATATGAGATTGGAACAAGACATTGACACCATTTCACTAAATGCAACCAACAAGAGTCCAAACTGATCATTTATCTCTTGCATGTACATATCCCAGGGTATTTTAATTACAACATATGAAAAAATCTTGTTCTTGCATATGGTGGAACATTCAGGCTATTTTATGAGGAGACTCATGCCTTCATCATGCTTTCATAACCTGACACACTCTACCGCCCTTCCCTCATTACGAGGATCCTATTTTATTTTATTTATCTTAAGTTTCAATTTTAATGATCCTTTGTTTTTGTAGTGCCCAAATTTTTATAGCCTTAATTAGCTACTGAATTCTTTATTCATAGACATGATTTGACAGGGATTTGATAAATGTTGGATAGTATGTTATGATATTTGACCTTCTTGGACATGTATGGATATTTGGGCACGTAGTGCCAATTTTATTTGATTAGTATGTTGAATTTTTTTTTATCCAATGTTGTGAATTCTAGCTTATTTCGATGTTGGTCAGACCTAATTGAGATATGTTAGATACTTAGTTAGTCATATGCTTGGATTATATGGATGCGTGTCACTTTTATTTATCTCTATGGCTAACTCATGGTAAATTGTGTTATAATTATGCATGTTGTCGCATTTTCAATTCTAGGATGATGATATGCTAGCATAGATTTCATTGATCACTTATTGAGTAGTTGATTTACATTGTATCGGAAAAGTGCATTTAATGTGTGCAATGAGTGTGCAGGTAATAGGTCACAGGGGAATGTGGGATTCGAGGCAGCTATGCAAATTTTGCACAAGCGGCCCACAGGGCTAAGTCCTAACTATGTTTATTGTATGAGGTCTTAGTATTAGCTTTCATTATTTTGGGCACCATGAGTGACTCTCATTTGTAATGTAGTATGTCATGTAATATTAATCTTGTTTAGGATGTTTAGTTTACTTTGTAAACTTGATTTGGGGATTTAATGGTCCCCACTTACATTAAGATTTGTGTTTGGGTAATGGTGTATTTAATTAGAGGGGATTAGGGTCACATGTGAACCATTGGGTGGGCCCCACATCCTCTACACTTGTGCCCAAATGTTCCAAACCCGAAATTTGGCTATTTTAGGCATTTTAAGTGACCCCTTTTAAGTTTGGGAGTTCACTTAGCATGAAAATAGACCCTTGCACCCTACCTAAAAGGTAGGGGGCTTAATTCCAAGGCATAGAGGGAGTTTCCCTAACATTTTACCTCCCTTTGGTCACATCCATGTAAGGTGGATTGGTATGTGTGTTTTGTAAAAAGTTCCACTAGTTTGTTTTGTTTTTCATTTTGGGTAATTTAGGAGAAGAGTGTTAAAAGCTAATTTATCCTTTCTCTCTTTTATTTTGAGAATCTTTGACTTTGAGGGAAGAGAGGGGTGACACATGTCACCCCCTCATTTTTGAGGATTTTAGTTGTCTTCTCTTCAAATTCTCCCTCATGGGAAAAGAAGAGAACTTTGTTTTTGGGAACTTTTGCTTAGAGGCTTATGGATTTTGGGAGCTAGAGCTTGCTTGGATAAAGAAGTGGAACAGTTAGAGTGTTGGAGAGATATTGGAGGTAGGCTCCTTGAGCTCATTTTATGTTTTATAGTATGATTAGTTCTTAGCTTTGTTTTGTCTAAAATGTGTGTTTGTTGTTCTTGTGTGTGGCTATTTTGTTGATTATGCTTGTTGTTTTATTTTTCTCCATCCATCATATGGCATGATTGATTTTGGAGTTTGTGGGGGAAGAGAGAGGGATTTTTCCCTCTCAAACCTCATGGCTTGATGGGCAAGCCATGTAGGATTCTTGTTACTCCCCTCAAATGGTTTGAGGTGGGGAAGGCGGTTCATATGGTTTGAACCCCCTTCCCCATTCTTGGAGAGGAAACCCATTGGGTTTGAAAATCCTCCCAAGAAGGATTTTGGTGAATGGGTGGAGAAATAAGGAGGGTTTGATGACTTTGGAGGAATAAGGAGGGTGTGAAGATTATTGTTTGTGTGCATCCAATGTTGGACTACACTTTTGGCACTTGGAGATCTCTTCTTCTCTTCCCCATTTTGGAGGTAAAATATGGTTTCTCCTTTTTTTCCTTTCCATCTTTACAAAAATTGGCATTTTTCTTAGTATTTGCATCGTCTTATATGTGAAAATAATGTTGGATTTTCTCCCTTAATTTTGTGCAAAGTTTGTGGAAGCTAGTCCTCTCTCCCCCATGGGCTTGGGGGAGGCTAACATGTCTTCCAACCTTGGAAAGACATGTAATTATGCCTAAAGGTTGGGTAGTTAAACAAACCTTTTTCTCCTTGTGTTGGTCCTTTGGAAACATTTGAAGTTGGAGCTCAAGTGGAAGTCGGTTGCAAAATTGTTTGTCATTTTGCATTCTCATTGTCTCCTTCATCCTTTTGTGGACATCACTCTCATTGTAACTTTATGAATAAGGCTATGTGGAAGATTTCATCATCTTGTAAAATTACCTGATATTATTTGTAAACTTGAGTCATGATATGTTGAGTAATCTACTTCATATTCCAAAAAAAAATGGTATTGTGAGCTTAAGCTCCTTGGAAAAGAAATCTTGTAATAAATGTTTCCTTTAATATGAGCTTGTTGTAACTACTTTTGGAGGAAAGTTGATTTATTGGAAATATTTCTATTCTTGTTGTTGAACTTCTTCTTGTCATATCTTGTAACATTATTGAATTGAAAATAACATACCATTCTTAAAATACATCTCTTCTTGTAATTTTTGAAATTTAATGATTAGAATAAAACTAATTTACTCTTTTTCCTCGTTACCTACAGAAATGGATATCTAGTGAAACAAATGTGATCACATATCCTTCTTCACTCAGTTTTAAAGTTTGTTGCAAGTCCTCTCTTATTAACTAAAATATAAGGTTACCTCCTCCTTTATGTAGACAAGAAAGTAAGTTCAAAAATCTGAATTATTGTAAAACTAGGAAGTACATTTTTCATAATATTTACAAAAGGGGGGGAATTTAATCCATTATTTTATAACTTGTAACTCTTTGCTTTTCTTAATATGTTTGATATAAATATATTAAAAAAAAAAAAAAAAAAAAAAAAAAAAAAACTATGAAATGTTCTTACAAGCTATCCATTACTTTATACATACCATTTTAGTTATGTAATTCTAATTGTAATAGTCCTAAAATTTATTATATTTATTGCTATATATATATATATATAAACAAACAAAAAAGAAGAGTTTTGGGGAGGGACTGTCATCACCAATCCGGCACTATGAGAATTCTTCACTGGGAACTCCTCGTGCTATGATTATTTACTAATGCACAGCCTGTGAGTTTGGTGGATGTAATCTGGAAACAAAACAACAACATAACACAAGAATACCATCGACTATGATAAGACGGAATGATGACAAATCTGAAATAGCAAAGGAAATTATAATATTAACATGAAATTGTTTACAATTTCACCCATGAGGTACTTCAAGTGTTATTGACTTCACTTGCCTTTCACACAAGACTATGGGAGAAACTTTACAATTACACCTCTTAATGGCTTCTTTAAACACACCTTTAACTGATGGCTTCCTTCGCACACTTCCTACAATATTTCTCACTACTTCCTTCTATGGTAAATTGTGTTTAATTATGCATGTTTGTCGCATTTTCAATTCTAGGATGGGATGCTATGCATCATAGATTTCATTGACACGTATTGTAGTTGTTACTTTGTATCGAAAAGTGCAGTTTAATGGTGTGCAATTAGTGTGGTCAGTAAGGAAGGTCACAGGGAATGTGTGATTCGAGGCAGCTATGTGCAAATTGGCACAACGGCCCCAGGGCTCAGTCCTAACTAGTTTATTGTATGAGTCTTAGTATTACTTTCATTTTTTGGGGCCCCAGAGGGGCGCGCCTTTGTAATGTGTATGTCATGTAACCTTACTCTGTTAGATGATTTTATTTTACTTGGGTAAACTTGATTTGGGGAGTTTAATGGTCCCCCACTTACATTAAGATTTGTGTTGGGTAATGGTGTATTTAATTAGAGGGGATTAGGGTCACATGTGAACCATTGGGTGGGCCCCACCTCCCTCTACACTTGTGCCCAAATGTTCCAAACCCGAAAATTTGGCTATTTTAGGCATTTTAAGTGACCCCCTTTTAAGTTTGGGAGTCACTTCGCATGAAAATAGACCCTTGCCACCCTACCTCAAAAGGTAGGGGGCTTAATCCAAGGCATAGAGGGAGTTTTCCCTAAATTTTACCTCCCCTTTGGTCACATCCATGTACGGTGGATTGGTATGTGTGTTTGTAAAAAGTTCCACCTAGTTTGTTTTGTTTTTCATTTGGGTAATTTAGGAGAAGCAGTGTTCAACGCTAATTTATCCTTTCTCTCTTTTATTTTGAGAATCTTTGGACTTTGAGGGAAGAGAGGGGTGACACATGTCACCCCCTCATTTTTGAGGATTTTAGTTGTCTTCTCTTCAAATTCTCCCTCATGGGAAAAGAAGAGAACTTTGTTTTGGGAACTTTGCTTAGAGGCTTATGGATTTTGGGGAGCTAGAGCTTGCTTGGATAAAGAAGTGGAACAGTTAGAGTGTTGGAGAGATATTGGAGGTAGGCTCCTTGAGCTCATTTTATGTTTTATAGTATGATTAGTTCTTAGCTTTGTTTTGTCTAAAATGTGTGTTTTGTTGTTCTTGTGTGTGGCTATTTGTTGATTATGCTTGTGTTTTATTTTTCTCCATCCATCATATGGCATGATTGATTTTGGAGTTTGTGGGGGAAGAGAGAGGGATTTTTCCCTCCTCAAACCTCATGGCTTGATGGGCAAGCCATGTAGGATTCTTGTTACTCCCCTCAAATGGTTTGAGGTGGGGAAGGCGGTCATATGGTTTGAACCCCCTTCCCCATTCTTGGAGAGGAAACCCATTGGGTTTGAAATCCTCCCAAGAAGGATTTTGGTGAATGGGTGGAGAAATAAGGAGGGTTTGATGACTTTGGAGGAATAAGGAGGGTGTGAAGATTATTGTTTGTGTGCATCCAATGTTGGACTACACTTTTGGCACTTGGAGATCTCTTCTTCTCTTCCCCATTTTGGAGGTAAAATATGGTTTCTCCTTTTTTTCCTTTCCATCTTTACAAAAATTGCATTTTTTCTTAGTATTGCATCGTCTTATATGTGAAAATAATGTTGGATTTTCTCCCTTAATTTTGTGCAAAGTTTGTGGAAGCTAGTCCTCTCTCCCCCATGGGCTTGGGGGAGGCTAACATGTCTTCCAACCTTGGAAAGACATGTAATTATGCCTAAAGGTTGGGTAGTTAAACAAACCTTTTTCTCCTTGTGTGGTCCTTTGGAAACATTTGAAGTTGGAGCTCAAGTGGAAGTCGGTTGCAAAATTGTTTGTCATTTTGCATTCTCATTGTCTCCTTCATCCTTTTGTGGACATCACTCTCATTGTAACTTTATGAATAAGGCTATGTGGAAGATTTCATCATCTTGTAAAATTACCTGATATTATTTGTAAACTTGAGTCATGATATGTTGAGTAATCTACTTCATATTCCAAAAAAAATGGTATTGTGAGCTTAAGCTCCTTGGAAAAGAAATCTTGTAATAAATGTTTCCTTAATATGAGCTTGTTGTAACTACTTTTGGAGGAAAGTTGATTTATTGGAAATATTTCTATTCTTGTTGTTGAACTTCTTCTTGTCATATCTTGTAACATTATTGAATTGAAAATAACATACCATTCTTAAAATACATCTCTTCTTGTAATTTTTGAAATTTAATGATTAGAATAAAACTAATTTACTCTTTTTCCTCGTTACCTACAGAAATGGATATCTAGTGAAACAAATGTGATCACATATCCTTCTTCACTCAGTTTTTAAAGTTTGTTGCAAGTCCTCTCTTATTAACTAAAATATAAGGTTACCTCCTCCTTTATGTAGACAAGAAAGTAAGTTCAAAAATCTGAATTATTGTAAAACTAGGAAGTACATTTTTCATAATATTTACAAAAGGGGGGGAATTTAATCCATTATTTTATAACTTGTAACTCTTTGCTTTTCTTAATATGTTTGATATAAATATATTAAAAAAAAAAAAAAAAAAAAAAAAAAAACTATGAAATGTTCTTACAAGCTATCCATTACTTTATACATACCATTTTAGTTATGTAATTCTAATTGTAATAGTCTAAATTTATTATATTTATTGCTATATATATATATATCTAAACAAACAAAAAAGAAGAGTTTTGGGGAGGGACTGTCATCACCAATCCGGCACTATGAGAATTCTTCACTGGGAACTCCTCGTGCTATGATTATTTACTAATGCACAGCCTTTAGTTTGGTGGATGTAATCTGGAACCAAAACAACAACATAACACAAGAATACCATCGACTATGATAAGACGGAATGATGACAAATCTGAAATATCAAAGTAAATTATAATATTAACATGAAATTGTTACAATTTCACCCATGAGGTACTTCAAGTGTTATTGACTTCACTTGCCTTTCACCAAGACTATGGGAGAAACTTTACAATTACACCTCTTAATGGCTTCTTTAACACACCTTTAACTGATGGCTTCCTTCGCACACTTCCTACAATATTTCTCACTACTTCCTTCTATGCTAAATGAGGGGGTGGCCTCTTTATTTATAGAACTTCCAGGCTTATCCATCTTATCTCTAAGATAGGATAAGAAATCCACTCTGACGAATCATATTCCATACCTTAACTCTTATCTGTACATGTAAGCTTATATCTTAAGATAAGATAAACCTTATCATTTCACATGGGTTCCACATTTTTAGATTTTTTACAAATAAAATACACAAAATATTTATTACCTCACTCCTTGTCCTTATTACCAATATAATATTTCTAATTCCTAATCATGTAGACCCTACTTCTCTAATTACCCAAACTTTGACATTTTAACATTACCTGACCACTTACGACAAATATTTACTTTTTACCACAACATTCCTATTGTACTTTTGACTATTACCGTACTATACATTATTGGCGGCGTCATACTGGCAGCGCCGTTATCTTCTATCGGACACTACTACTAATTATACTTAACAACATCCTATTCCTAATACATACATTAATGAAATAGAAATTATGGAGGAAAATTTTAGTGTCGACATCTTCCCCCTTCCTAGCTTCTACTCCGTCCTCGGAGTAGACTATTCTGGTGCTTGGAAAATCTTCAACTTGTCGTGGTTGACCCATTTCGTAATGGGAGTGCCATCCAATTCCTCCAGTCGGTACGTACCATTTTCATGCACAGCTACTATTTTGTAGGGCCCCATCCATTTTGGAATAAATTTTCTCTGTCTTCTTTTTTGTATTTGGAATCATATACTAGAACCAAGTCATTCACATGAAATGGAGACCACCGGATCTTTTGATCAAAGTATTCCTTCTGCTTCATTTTCTTCTTATAGCTTGTATCCTTAGCTATTTCCCTCATTTCCTTTAACAAATGAAGATGTACCAACCTTTCTTTTACTGAATCACTTTCATCCATCCTTTCATTTTTCATAACTCTCACAGTGGGAATATCAAACTCAATAGGAAGAACTAGATCAATGCCATAGGCCAACTAAAATGGGGAGTATCCTGTTACTGACTTTGATGTTGCCCTATATGCCCACAATGCTGCATGAATCCTTTTATCCCACTTATGTACCTGCAAGGCTACATCTTTTGCTAGAATTTTGATACAACACAAAATTTGCTCGTTCCACCTGTCTATTTGTGCTTGGCTTATATGTTGTTTCCTTCCTATGCTTAATAGAAAACTTGTTGACTAGGGCTTCTACCACCTCATTAATGAAGTGGCTTCTTTGATTTGTTACAATTTCTAATGGGCAACCAAATCTAGTGACAATGCGTTCATATATGAACCTTGTCACTTCATCCATGGAAGCTGTTTTCAATGGCCTAGCTTCAACCCACTTGGTTAAATAATATGTGGCAACTACAATATACTTATTTTGGCATGGGGTAGTTGGAAGTGGACCTACAATATCTATTCACCACTTTTCAAAGGGGACCAAGTGGAAGAATAGGACATAATGGAACTGATGAAGTCTTACAGTTACCATGTGTTTGAAAAATATCACATGTCCTACAATAATTATAACAATCTCTAAAAAGAGTGGGCTAGTGATAACCTGCATCCAAGATCCTTCTTGCTGTAAGTTATCCAGAGAAGTGTCCTCCATATGTACCATTTTGGAATTCTTCTATCAACTCCTTCCCTTGATCACATCCAATTGCCCTCTTGTAATGTCGATTAGGTCCTATTCGAAATAATACTCCATGCAGAATAGAATATGGACGATTGGCTTGAGTAAACTTCCTCTTAGTCTTTGCATTGGCACCATCAGGAAACTTGAATTCATTCAGATAATTCCAAATATCTATGTATTCACTAGGGATTGTATCAAGGGATAAAAATGCTGCATCTGGGAAATCATCATCATCACAAGATGATCCTAAACCATCATAGGCTTGAGAGAGTGCATTTGCATTGACATGCTTCTTTCCAGGCCTATCTATAATATCAAATTCAAATTCTTGTAGCAAAATTATCCATCTTGCTATCCTTCTTGATGGATTAGGATTATTTAAAATATATTTTAGAGCCTGATGATCTGTTACAACTATAAATTTCTGCCCTAGCAAGTAATTTCTACACTTCTTTACAACAAAAATGATAACGAGAGCCTCTTTTTCAGTTACAGTATAATTTAACCTCAACACTACTCATTTGTTTACTCCCAAATTAAATTAGATGATCATTCCCATTTTCATCTTTTTGGCTCAGAGTACTTCCTAGTGCTGCATCTGAGGCATTAGTATACACAATGAATGGCTTTCTCTAATATGGATTCTTCAAAACAAGTGAAGACACCAGGGCTTCCTTCAGTTGTTCAAAAACTTGATGTGCCTTATTTCCTGGTTCATAAATAACATCCTTCTTCAAGAATTGGGTTAGTGGCTATGAAATCTTTGAGAAATTCTTGATGAACCTTCTATAGTAACACACATGGCCTAAAAATGATCTCAAATTACTTCTATTAATAGGAAATGGTAACTTTTTGATTTTTGAAACTTTATCAAGATCAGTACCAATACCATCTCTGGATACAACATGCCCTAACAAAACACCTTTAGAACATCTAAAGACACACTTTGTAGGGTTTAGTGAGGCTTGTGCTTCATCTAACATTTGAAATGTTGTCTCCATCTGGTGCAGGTGGTCCAACTTACTCCCATAGATGAAAAAATCATCCAGAAATACTCTGATGAAGGTCCCAATGTAGGGTTCGAACACCGTATTCATCAAACGCTGGAATGTTGTTGGAGCATTACACAACCCAAAAGGCATAACTCTATAAGAAAACATTCCCCAAGGAGTGGTGAACGTGGTCTTCAGCTGATTTTTCTCTGCTATATGAACTTGGTTGTAGCTGTTATATCCATCAACAAAACTATAGCACTCTTGGCCAACTACTTTGTCCAAGATCTGATCTAAAAATGGAAGAGGGTAATGATCCTTCTTTGTTGCCTTATTGAGCTTCCTGTAGTCCACACAAATGCGTAGCTTCCCATTCTTTTTTATTGAGCTCATAATGGGAGAAACCCATTCTGAATTCTCCACAACAAATATGAATCCTACATCAAGCAACTTATTTATTTCTTCTTTTACAGTCTTAGAAAAATTAGGATTCATTCTATATGGCATTTGCTTTATGGGCTTAGCATCATCTACCAGTTCAATACAATGTTCTACCCAACTTACTTGATGGAGTTCCTTGTAATCGAAAGTGAATATGTGTATGTACCTTCAAAAGAGTTGGAGGTAGGATTCCTTCTCACTCTCCATCACAACATCACCAATCTTTATTTGTTGGAGATGATCATCAACTTCTTCTTTAGATAATTTTATGGGGGTCATGAGTTGGTTTGACTGGAAGGATATCCATGACTGAAACATAAACCTCACTTTCTTCATCTTCAGTGTCCACTTCACTAGTACTAGAGTAATCAGAGGATGTCCAATCATCAGTTTCTTAACTTGAATCCACAGGTTCTGCCTTATGATGTTGAGGGATCACATTTATCTTCACTCTCTCTCTACCACATCCAAGTGTCATGAAACCTTCATTCCAGTAGTTTCTTGCATGAACTCTCCTTAGCCATGGTCTTCCCAACAACATTGGGTATGTAACAGTACCATTTTTCATCACCTAAAAGTCTACCACACATACAACACCCATAAACAGATATTGTCACATTTGAAACTACACCTCCTGGTTTAGTTTTTCCTTTATTTAATGACCTTAACATAAGTGTTGAAGGGTAATCAATTTTTAACCCCAACATATTCATTATAAACTCGGTTATTACATTAACTGTAACACCTCCATCAACTAAGACATTATGAATTGAAATACCATTACATAATACCTCAGCTTGTGGAGCATAGGGATCCGCCTCTTCCTCCAAAATAGGGACCTCAACCTCATTCCTTTGTCGAGCATTAAGTCCACTTCACAACTCCCCGCCTCTTCTCAGAAGACATAGCCAAGAGTTGACCATATGTAATATTTGCAGGTCTTTTGGACAGATCTTCCAAGATGGAGTATGGTCCTTGCCCCTGTGAAATCATAAAATCCTACACACCCAAATTTCTTCTCCTATGTTTCTTACTAGTTTCTTCTTTCATCTTCTTAGGATCATTTCCATCTTGATTATCTTTTTTTTTCTTTCTTTTTGTTACAAACACATCTAATTCATTATTTCTGCTCTTATCTACTACATCAAAAGAATTCATAGGTGCTTTTCCTTTATCATTATCTCCTTTACCAAATGTAGAAGCTCTATCTGGACAATTATACTTATAATGACCCTTTTTATAACAACCATAACATACAACTTCAGAAATATTTCTTTTTGGACCTCTATCTCCTCCCTAAGAACTAAATTATTTTCCTTGAAGAAGATTAATAGTTAATTGACCCATCTTTTTGAGCAAATCTTCATACTCAGTAGATGTACTAGGAGAAATATTTGTGCTCACCGGGAGTGGTTGTGGATTCTGGACCAAAGTTGCTGGTGTAGGCTCTACTTTAGCAACAATTTCTTTGGGCTCCTCTTCCATACTTTCTTCTTGCCTGCTTGCAATCTCCTTTGCTTGTTCAATAGTAGCTAGACAATCATACTTCACTCGTTGTCTAATCCTCTCTGGCTTCATCCCAAGAATGAAGTGCTTATAGAGGAGATTATCCACGCCATTCATCAACCCATCTGCTAATCCTTCCTTCCGGATCTGGGCATCGAGCTTCCTCCTTAGCTCTAGAACACGAGCATGATAATCCCTTATCTTCTCCTTCTCTCCTTGGGATAGCTTTGTGATCTCGATCATGAGATCTGCATATTTTTGTTATTCACCAAATTCTTTAAGAAAATTTTCAGTTAATAAATCTCATGAATTTTTCACATTATCACCTAGTGTTTCAAACCACCTAAGTGCTGAACCATCTAAAAAGGTAGGAAAAAATTCAGTCCATTGTTCCCTTCTTATAAGGCCATTACAAATACAATATCGCTTAAACTCTTGAATGAAAGAAGAAGCATCTTCATTAGATTGAGCTGAAAAAACAGGAATCTTTCCCATTTTCAAAAGTAACCACCGTGAAATACCAACCCACAAGTACAATCAACAAGACTTATGTGCACAAATAATTGGAATCACTGTAATACAAAGTGACTTTACACCTTTCTGTAGTAAAATAAAAATGACCACGGTAAACTATGGTAAAACTTGACTTACTGCGGTAAAAAACTCACTTTACTGTGGTAAACACTATTCACAGTAAAAAGTGAAGTTACTGCGGTAAATACTATTCACGGTAAAAAGTGACTTTACTGTGATAAATACTATTCACAACAAAAATGACTTTACCATGGTAACTACTATTCATGGTAAAAATGACTTTACCATGGTAACTACTATACACAATAAAAATAAGGTTACCCTCCAATTGATTTTTGTCTAAGTGGGAATATCTCTCTAGAAAATCCACCAACAAGGAATAGTCCCGGCAAACGGAACCAAAATGTCATCACCAATCTGGCACTATGATAATTCTTCACTGGGAACTCCTCGTGCTATGATTATTTACTAATGCACAACCTTTAGTTTGGTGGATGTAATTTGGAAACAAAACAAAAACATAACACAAGAATACCATCGACTATGATAAGACGGAATGATGACAAATCTGAAATATCAAAGTAAATTATAATATTAACATGAAATTGTTATAATCTCACCCATGAGGTACTTCAAGTGTTATTGACTTCACTTGCCTTTCACCAAGACTATGGGAGAAACTTTACAATTACACCTCTTAATGGCTTCTTCAACACATCCTTAACTGATGGCTTCCTTCGCACACTTCCTACAAAATTTCTCACTACTTCCTTCTATGCTAAATGAGGGGGGTGGCCTCTTTATTTATAGAACTTCCAGGCTTATCCATCTTATCTCTAAGATAGGATAAGAAATCCACTCTGACGAATCATATTCCATACCTTAACTCTTATCTGTACATGTAAGCTTATATCTTAAGATAAGATAAACCTTATCATTTCACATGGGTTCCACATTTTTAGACTTTTTACAAATAAAATACACAAAATATTTATGACCTCACTCCTTGTCCTTATTACCAATATAATATTTCTAATTCCTAATCATGTAGACCCTACTTCTCTAATTACCCAAACTTTGACATTTTAACATTACCCGACCACTTACGACAAATATTTACTTTTTAACACAACATTCCTATTGTACTTTTGACTATTACTATACTATACATTATTGGTGGCGTCGTACTGGCAGCGCCGTTATCTTCTATCAGACGCTACTACTAATTATACTTAACAACATCCTATTCCTAATACATACATTAATGAAACAGAAATTACGGAGGAAAATTTTAGTGTCGACAGGACGAGCCCTTCCCACACCTGCGCACCCACCGCCCCTGTCCTCTCCCCACTCTTTGTCCATTGGACACCCCCCCTCTACGCACCCAACCCCATCCTCCATGTTGCCGTTGCCCCCTCTTCCTTCCCCTTCCCACGCACCTCCCCTTCTTCCCCATGTGGTACTCCACCCTTCCTCCCTTTCCACGCACAACTCGTCATTCCAATCTTCCACCCACACCCAAATTCACACCCACAACCCTCCATGCAGGTCGCTACCCTTCTATCCTCCCAACACAAAAAAAACTAATTCCGCGGCTCTTTTTTTAAAAAACCTATGAATTTTTCTGTTGGGTTCTTCATTAAATCTGGTTTTTCCTATATATACATATGCATCAGTAAGATTTACTCTTTTTCAATACAAATAATAAAAAAAATGCGGTATTCTACAAAATTTCGGATGAAGAAAATATACACAAACAATATAATATATTCATTAATGAATAATAGTGAGAGTTTCCTTTACAATCCTTTAAACAACAAATTCTCCATGGCTCTTCAATCAACTTGCACAAACAAGAAAGGAAAGCAAAAGAAACAAAATGAAAACAAATGAGGAGAGAATAAAACCATAAAGATGGATTAGGTCATTTCTAGGGTAACATGAGATCTAGGGCCAAGATTAGATTGATCCTAGGGCTCACATCAAACCATACACAACTTTGTAGTCATGATATTTTGATGGGAATGATAAATAAAAATAAAAGAAGGGTGTGTGGGGGTTAATTAAATTAAAAAAAAAGGGGTGAACAAATCAAAAGAGAGTGTAGACTTTTGGTATAACCTTATCAAATGACTAGTAGGGTAACCATGACAAAAAAAGTAAATAAATAAAGTTGGAATTGGGATGGTGAGTACTTAATTTTGGTAAATCGAATTAATATAGAAATTTTATTAATGGAAATTAGATAATTATAAGTTTAATAATTGTTAAACTTTAAAAAAAAAATTACCCCAAATTTTTAGTTACATTTTAGTGTGGGTTTCGGTGTCTCGGGGTGGGGCATTACATTTTGTATCAGAGCGTAAGGTTCGCACATGCGAACACTCTGGGTAATTAATTAACTAGGCGATGATATTTTAATAACATTAAAATAAATGAATAAATAAAATAATTAATTAAAACTTTTTCCGTAACCATTTAATTATAATTTAATAATCCACTTGCTTGCCTCATGCATAGGATGACACCCATGAGGTGATGATCAGTTAGGGGTTTGGGACGTGGATCACCTATGTCTGAACCGCAGGCACCTGAATTAGGACCCCAAATCTTAGAGGTTCTTCAGCAGTTGATCGGTGTGGTGCAACAACATCTTCCACCACCACAATAGGTGAGAGAGGAGGATATCCAGTTAGGAGACGAGCATCCAATAGGTGAGGATGCACACTCGGAGCCACTAGAGCACGCCACCCCGAGGCGAGAGAAGTCGCATAGCCCTTCCATTCATCACGAGAGGGTGGCCTCTTACTGTCGGAGCCATTCTCACAGTCTTGAGGGACCATTTAGGGATAGGCAACCCCACTCACCTATTGGACTGCATCATCAGGATCAGGATACAGGTAGTGTGATTAGAGACCTTCTTCACTTGCAGCCTCCTACTTACACTAGCTCTACAGATGGATTTGGCACCGAGTCATGGCTCTTTAGCCTGGACAGTTGCTTTGGCCTGCACTCTTATGAGGGAAATGTCAAAGCCAGGTTTTCCATACACCTCGTCCATGACATAGCAGGTGTTTGGTGGAGGAATGACAAGTAGAAGGTCCATTTGACTCGAGAGACAGTGACCTGGGAGTTGTTTGAGGAGCGATTCAGGGCTCAGTATATGTCAGAGCATTTCGTGTAGATGAGGATTGATGAGTTTCATGAATTACGACATGGCTTTAGCATAGTAGCACAATATGAGAACAGGTTCCTAGATCTTCTACAATATGTGGACTACTTGCAAGACCAAAAATTACAGGTAAACAGGTTTATTCGGGGCCTTTATGCAAATATAACAGGAGCAGTTAGGATGTTATCTCCTCGCGCACTTGAGAAGGAGGTTGAGAAGGCCTACTTAGCTGAGGAGAACAGAATCAGGGAACAGGAACACCGAGATAGAAATAAGAGAAATTTTTAGAATAGGATACAGGCCTTTCAGAGTCAGAGGTCATAGGGGATAGCACCACTCCCTAGACGAGGATTTTGGCCTCCACCAACAGCTACGAGGGCTCCATTACATCCACAACAGTAGACATAGCAGCATGGCCACTAGTAGCAGAGGGCTAGAAAGACCCAGAGCTTACATAGAGGTGGAACTAGAGGAGGATTTGGTGGAACCAGGGATAGGAGACAAGGTACTCAGTAGGTACAGCCAACTCGCACGTAGTAATCTGCTAGGGTTAGGCTGGCAGGATTAGTTCACCAGAGTACAAGAGGGACCCCATCTCAGAGAGGTACAGAAGGATGTTTTATTTGTGGGTCTCCTGATCACTATGTGTGTATGTGTCCACACAAACCCACTACCATGGATATGTAGAGAAATTTTAGATCTGAGTAGACGGTGGGTGACATAGGACTCGCCCATCATGTATATGCAGTAGTTGATAACCACCAGTCTGAGCATCAGGCCACAATTATTGAGACGAAAGGTACTATTAGGGGTATTTTTGTCTCTATACTCTTTGATTCTGGTGTTTCATATTATTTTATATCTCCTTCTATAGTGGACCAGTGTGGGCTAGTGGTGGCTAGGCAACCAGATAGTTGGCAGGTTAAGTTGGCCTCTGGGGCCAAACTCACCATGGACTCGTATATGCAGAGTTGCGTACTTGATTTGGGAGTCTTATCCACTACACTTGACCTCTGAGTTATTCCTCTAGGATCCTATCAGGTAGTTTTGGGTATGTATTGGCTTGAGGCTCATCGGGCTAAGGTAGATTGTAGAAATAAGGTCATTGATTGTCAGGATGATCTTGGGAGTGCAATTGTGATATCAAGGATGCAAAGGCCTATCTCTTTGCGCATGATTTATGTTAAGAAAATCAAGCGGAGCATTCGTAAAGGTTGTCAGTTGTTTTCTATCACCATCAGTGATCGATCAGAGAGCACTCTAAAGCATTCACCCTTAGATGATCATGTAGTTTTGAGGGAGTATGCAGATGTGTTTCCAAGTGAGCTTCCAGGGTTACCACCCCGCAGAGAGGTGGATTTCACCATTGATTTAATTCTAGGATCCACACTAGTTTCTAGAGAACCCTATCGGATGACCACTCCAGAGCTCCATGAGCTCTCGTTCATCCTAGCGTATCTCCTTGGGGAGTGCCAGTCATATTTGTGAAGAAGGACAGTTCTCTCAAAAATTGTGTAGACTTTAGATGGCTTGAAAAAGTCACAATAAAGAACCATTATCCACTTCCTAGGATTGATGACTTGTTTGATCAGATGCGGGGAGCTAGAGTGTTCTCCAAAATCGATCTCAAGTCAGGGTATCACCAATTGTGTATTTCAAATGTAGACATTCATAAGACAGATTTCCGCACACGTTATGGGCATTATGAGTTCACCGTTGTTCCATTTGGTTTGACCAATGCCCCAGTTGTCTTCATGAGCCTCATGAATGGAGTTTTCAACACCTTTCTGGATCACTTTGTCTTAGTGTTCCTAGATGATATATTGATATATTCTTGTTCTAAGGAGGAACATGAGGAGCATTTGAGATAGGTACTATAGGTTTTGAGAGAGCAGAAGTTGTATGGTAACTTGGAAAAATGTAGCTTCTTTCATACAGAGATTCAGTACTTGGGTCACATCTTATTAGGAGAGGGTATCTCAGTAGATCCCTCTAAGATACAGGTTATCATGGATTGGACAACACCCACATCAATCACTGAGGTGAGGTGTTTTATGGGTTTAGCAGGTTACTACTGTAGATTTTTTCAGGATTTCTCCAGGATTGCTCACCCTATTACTTCCCTTCAGAGAAAAGGGAAGAGGTTTGATTGGTCAGAAAAGTGTGAGCAGACCTTTCAATTGCTTAAGGAAAGGTTAACCACTGTGCCCATTCTAGCAATTCCAGACCCTACAGAGGATTTTGTTTTTTGTACTAAGTTAGATCTATGTTCAAGGAACCATCAGACTATAGTAAAGGATGAGGATGTACATAAGACTGCATTTCAAACACATGAGGGTCAATATGAATTCATGGTTATACCATCTAGCCAAATGAGGGTTATTATGAAATTAAGTGGTGTCACAATCTACAGTAGGGTTAAAGTTTCCTAAGGAAGATGAAGAAGGAAAGTTCATTATGGAACTTGACAATGTCATTGAGAGAAGAGTGAAGAAATTGAAAAATTGAGCCATTCCAGAACTTATCATCAAATGAAAGCATCTCTTAATTGAAGATGTGATATGGGAAGATGAACAATTGATGCTACCACAACTTGAGTTGCTAAGAATTGAGGGAATCTCTTTTATTAAGGGGAAGGACATGTTATAACTCTAACATTATATCTTCATATGATACTAAGGTTATGTAGTGGATTACATAACCTTAACCTTTAATTTATTAGTTATTAATAAATAGTTAGGCCAACCTAATTTGGTTGAAAGGGTAATACTCTTCATATTTATGTATATGAATATGGATGGGTAAGATTTTCCCAAAACCATCACATATCATATCATTCAAGTTATTTACTCATTTATTATGATTTTTGGAGGTTTCCCCTTGAAGTGGACTATATTTGAGTTATTTGATAAATAAATATGATAAATACTTTTCATGTTCTCTGGATGTTCAAATTAGTGGTTTTTGTCTAAGTTCATATTTTAAAATTATCAGATTTGTGTTTTTAGGTTTCTAATGAAAATTTGTTTTTATAGCAATGTACTTTACATGTTTATAGGGTTTTTGGATGAGTTTTTTTCAAGAAATTCAAATTTCATGTACTGGTCATCAATTTGAGTGTATCCTTGCACCTTTAGGGATAATTTCTAGCTTGGAATTAACTATAAACTATTTATCAAATCATTTGAAACAACGCTACAATTACTAATGATGAATAATAATCATAAGCGTACTCTATTATTGCTATATATTGGCATCATTTGCATTGGTAGGAAGCTTTATTTGGAATGAATTTGAAAAATAAGGTTATTGTTGATTTAGTTTCACATGTTACAATGTTGCATTTAATGAAAATTAGATGTTCAACAATATTTTCTGGTTCTGATATTCTTCACGAAAATGTAATTTCAAGGCTTTACTATATTTCTTTTGCAAATTGTGTCTCTATCTTCTCAATTAAATTTAATGTTAAATATGTATAAATAAGTCACCTACCAATTATAGAAAATCAAATTACAAATCATTCATCTACATGTCAATCAAATAATTGAAAAGAGTACATCGTTCTCATTACAAACTCAAGGGCCCTTGAGTCATGGGATGATTACTCAATGTTTTTTTTAATTAATAATTTTTTTAAACAAATATACTTGTCTATAGCCCTATTATTAAATATTATTATTGAAATCTTATGTATATAGGTTTTCTCCAACCCCTCATGTTTAGTTGCCTAAATTGTTATTTATACCATTTTCAGACATAGTCTTTCTTTGTTCTTTTCTTCGCAACATTTTGAATGCTCATTTTATTGTAACAGTGTTGTTCAATACAATTTATTTTAGTAAATATGGTTATGGGTTTCCAATAACCACTACTTTAATTTTTTAACATTTTTTTTATTGTGACCTCTTTGCCTAGAAAACTGTAATAATTCAATAAAATTATACTATCAAAACAATCATTTTAATACATTTCTTAAATTTTTAATTTTAAAATTGATATTTTCTACTTAAAATAAATCCCACTCAAAATAAATCACACACACTCTGTAGTGCCCACATTTTTATAGCTCCAGTTATCTATTGGTTCCTTTATGCATGGACATGTTTTGACTAAGACTGATAGATTTTGGAAATTTTGCTATGTTATTTATCCTCATGGACATTATGGTATTTCGGGCGCGTAGCGCCAATTGGACTAGATTCGTATATTGATATATTTCTTATGATGTTGATGACACTAATAGGGCTACATGATAGTGATATTTATTGGTTAGATGTTGATTTCTTGTGATCGATTTGATCAATGATATAGTTTTTTGGATTTAAAAATGGTAATCTCATGCTAGCCTAAGTTTATGTCATTGTAATTTTATTTGTGGATGATTCATGGTGAACTATGTGTATAATTGTATGCATTGCACTATCAATTGTATAATGATGTTAGGACATTACAAGTTTGATTAATTTTGTGATGAGTAGATGATGTTTATTGTATTGGACAGATGTGGTTAATGTGTGTAACGAGTGTGTAGGTGACAGGTATAGGAGAGCATGGGTTTCAAGGTGGCTACTCAATTGTGCACAAGTGGCCTATGGGCTAAGTCCTAACCATGCTAAATGTTTGAGGCCTTTGAATAGGTGTATTAATTGGGCACCATGGGTGAACCCTCAATTGTAATGTATTTATGTCTTGTAAAATTAATTATGTTAGGGTGTGTTTTATTAAATAAACTAGTTTAGGGGTTAATGATCTCATATTAATTTAAGTGATGGTTTTGGGTAAGTGTGTGTGTGTTGGTAGAAGGGATTGGGGACACATGTGAACCTTGGGTGGACCCCACACCCTCTACCCTTGTGCCCATGTATGCCAAACCCGAAATTGGGTTATTTTGGGCATTTTTAGTGACCCCTTTTTATTTTGGGAGTTCACTTAGCTTGAAAATGGGCCCTTGGACCGTACCTAATAGGTAGGGGGGCTTATTTCCAAGGTTTGGAGGGAGTTTCCCTCCCATTTTTCCTTCTTTAGTCACCATCCATGTAAGATGGTTGGTTTGTGTGTATTTGTTAAAAGTTTCTCCACTTTGTTTTATTTTCGTTTTTAGTATTTTGGGTGATGAGTGCTAAAATGTGAGTTTACTTTTACTTACTTGGTTTTGGAATCTTTGACTTGTGCGAGGAGAGGGGGTGACACTTGTCACTTTCCTATTGGTGAGGAAACTTTTGGGTTCCTCTTCTTATTCTTCCTCATGTGGAAGGAAGGGGACTTCTTTCCTCATTTTTTTTAGAGAACTTGGAGAATTTTGGGAGCTTGGAAGTTTGCTTGGAGAAAGGGGAAAAGCTTATAGTCTTGGAAAGCATTGTAGAGGTAGGATTCTTAATCCTTTTCTTTCCTTGTTGTTACTTATCTTGTTAACTATACAATGGTCAATAAAATAATGTGTGTGAAATGATGTGTTGTAAAGTTGTATGGAGAATGTAGGTTGTTGTTTTGTTGCTTTGTTGTTTCTTTGTTTTACTCTCCACCATCATATGGATTGATTGTTTTTGGAGAATGTAGGGGAAGAGAGAGGGATTTCCCTCTCAAACCTCATGGTTGTTAGTCAAGCCATGAAGGTTCCTTCTCATCTCCTCTTATGGTTTGAATCTTTCCCCATTCTTGGTGAGGAAACCCTTTTGGGTTTGAAAATCCTCCCAAGAAGGATTTCTTTAACATAAAGGAGGAATAAGGAGGATGTGAAGATTATTGTTTGTGTGCAGCCGATGTTGGACTACAATTTTGGCACTTGGAGATCTCTTCTTCTCTTCCCCATTTTGGAGGTAGAATATGGTTTCTCCTCTTTTCCTTTCCATATTTGCAAAATTTGGCATTTTTCTTAGTATTTGCCTCGTCTTATATGTGAAAATAATGTTGGATTGTCTCCCTTAATCTTGTGCAAAGTTTGTGGAAGCTAGTCCTCTCTCTCCCATGGGCTTGGGGGAGGCTAACATGTCTTCCAACCTTGGCAAGACATGTAATGATGCCTCAAGGTTGGGTTGTTAAACAAGCCTTTTTCTCCTTGTGTTGGTCCTTTGGAAACATTCAAAGTTGGAGCTCAAGTGGAAGTTGGTTGGAAAATTGTTTGTCATTTTGGATTCTCATTGTCTCCTTCATCCTTTTGTGAACATCACTCTCATTATAAATTTATGAATAAGGCTATGTGGAAGCTTTCATCATCTTGTAAAATTATCTTTTTTTATTTGATATTATTTGTAAACTTGAGTCATGATATGTTGAGTAATCTACTTCATGCTCCAAAAAAAATGGTATTGTGAGCTTAAGCTCCTTGGAAAAGAAATCTTGTAATAGATGTTTCCTTTAATATGAGCTTGTTGTAACTACTTTTGGAGGAAAATTGATTTATTGGAAATAATGTTATTCTTGTAGTTGAGCTTCTTCTTGTCATATCTTGTAACATTATTGAATTTAAAATAACATACCATTCTTAAAATACATCTCTTCTTGTAATTTTTAAAATTTAATGATTAGAATAAAACTAATTTACTCTCTTTCCTTGTTACCTACAGAAATGGATATATAGTGAAACAAATGTGATCATATCTCCTTCTTCACTCATTTTAAAAGTTTTTTGCAAGTCCTCTCTTATTAACTAAAATATAAGGTTACCTCCTCCTTTATGTAGGCAAGAAAGTAAGTTCAAAAATATGAATTATCGTAAAACTAGGAAGTACATTTTCATAATATTTACAAAAGGGGGGGGGGGGGGAGGAATTTAATCCATTATTTTATAACTTGTAACTCTTTGCTTTTCTTAATATGTTTGATATAAATATATAAAAAAAAAAGAAAAAAAACTATGAAATGTTCTTACAAGCTATCCATTACTTTATACATACCATTTTAATTATGTAATTCTGATTGTAATAGTCTAAAAATTATTATATTTATTGCTATATATATATACTAGATAATAGTAAAAATAAAATAATAATAACTATAAATTAGTTCTTTAATTATTAAACATATATATGTATAAAAAAATATATAGATATATTAATTTAAAAAAATAGAGTTTTGGGGAGGGACGAGCCCTCCCCACACCTGCGCACCCACCGCCCCTATCCTCTCCCCACACTCTGTCCATTGGACACTCCTCCCTCTGCGCACCCAACCCCATCCTCCATGCTGCCACTGCCCACTCTTCCTTCCCCTTCCCACGCACCTCCCCTTCTTCCCCATGTGGTACTCCACCCTTCCTCCCTTTCCACACACAACTCCCCATTCCAATCTTCCACCCACACCCAAATTCACACAAACACCCCTCCACGCAAGCCGCCACCATTCTATCCTCCCAACACAAAAAAAACTAATTCCTCGGCTCTTTTTTTTAAAAAACCTGCAAATTTTTCTTTTGGGTTCTTCATTAAATCTGGTTTTTCCTATATATACATATGCATAAGGAAGATTTACTCTTTTTCAATAAAAATAATAAAACAAAGGGGGTATTCTACAGAAGTTTTGATGAAGAAAATATAAACAAAGAATATAATATATTCATTAATGAATAATAGTGAGAGTTTCCTTTACAATCCTTTAAACAACAAATTTTCCATGGCTCTTCAATCAACCTGCACAAACAAGAAAGGAAAAAAAAAGAAACAAAATGAAAACAAATGAGGAGAGAATGAAACCATAAAGATGGATTAGGTCATTTCTAGGGTAACATGAGATCTAGGGCTGAGATTAGATTGATCCTAGGGCTCACATCAAACCCTACATAACTTTGTAGTCATGATAGTTTGATGGGAATGATAAATAAAAGTAAAAGAAGGGTGTGTGGGGGTTAATTAAATTAAAAAAATGGGGTGAACAAATTAAAAGGGTGTGTAGAATTTTGCTATAACCTTAGCAAATGACTAGTGGGGTAACCATGACAAAAAAAAGTAAATAAATAAAATTGGAATTGGGATGGTGAGTACTTAATTTTGGTAAATCGAATTAATATAGAAATTTTATTAACGGAAATTGGATAATTATAAGTTTAGTAATAGTTATACTTTAAAAAAAAAATTACCCCAAATTTTTAGTTACATTTTAGTGTGGGTTTTGGTGTCCCAGGGCGGGGCATTACAGTTTTGTTTTTATTTTCTTATTTATTTATTTTTTAATCTCAACCTTCTAGGAGTTGAAACAAAATCATAAATGTTTATATTCACACACACACACACACACACACACACACACACACACACACACACACACACACACACACACACACACACACAAACACACACACAGATATATATATATATATGTATATATAATGTGATTCAAGGTAACTTTTTTGGCTTGAGCACATCACAGAAATACCCTATGTTTGACATGACATAGATTTGTAATTTCAATCACTTAAATTATTATTCTTACTATTATGACATTATGTTTATTAATAAGGACAAAATGATAATGATGTTGCCAATATGATTGATAGCTAGTTTCAATAATGAATCAAATGCAATCAATGTTCTCTTCACCCATACACACATGATGACACCCAAATATGAACTAGAATGTAGTGAGGCTATTACACATTTTTCATTACTTGACAAACACACAAGAGACTAGATCGATCTTAAACAAGTGATGTTAACAAAATAGAGGTGGGAGGGGCATTACATGTTCCAATTGCTCCACATCCCTTCACAAAATATGAGAAATGGGAAGTCAAGAATATAAGGATAATAGTCACCTTGACACTTCCCAAGAGCCATGAATTACTGTCACTATAGATGAACATGAACCCAATTGATTTGAAAATTATGCCACAATATACCGAGGTAATGCTAAATTACACGTACCCTTGGTGCCACCATAATCTTAACTTTACCATGCATCATATCATAAAAAATGAGCAAATAACATGTAAATTTCTATGAGAAATTGTATCAACTAAGAATAATATTGAATTCCCCTTGGATGGAAGTTGATGGGAAATAACATCCAGACGCTATGGTTTTTATATACGGTTTGGTCCCTACATATTTTTGACCCAAGTCTATTTTTGAGCCATTTTTCGAACCTATGAACTATATGATTCTATACGTGCTATAATATTTCTTGATTTTGAACTACCATGAATATGATATATCATCCGATAATTGTCCCCCTTATTTGGGGTGCGTTAAATAGATAAATGTGAGTGTGGCCTAAATAAGAGGACTTGAAGCTTATATGCACATGTGTTATAGGATTCCTATAGGGGAATTCATGGAGTGTTCATGATGTATACCATGGTGTATACATAGTAATATAGTATAAAAAATAACAAATTGTTAGTAGCAAGCAATAAGGAAAAAATATAGTAGATGTATGAAAAATATTTAAGGACACATAAATAGAATAACATGGAAAATAAGATGTTGCATACATGATACACCACTTAGGATGTTGCAAGATAATATAGGAACTCAAGCCCAACAAGAAACAAAAAATCAATATAGGGCATTTAATTCAAACATGTGAAAGCATAGAGCAAGCATGTAAAACAAGAAACAAGCCAATACGATGAAAATGATGTTGATTTGGAAGTGACCAGAAAAACATATAGTACACATGAAGCACTGATTAACATGTTAAAATAATAAATAGTATATAACAATCTATGCACTGAGTGAATAAGGTCATAAAAAAGTAAATTAGAAAAGATTGGAATAATAACACATGTGTGTGAGAATGTGTAAAGTGGATGCCCCTAGTTGTTGTATACGAATTGGTAGAGAGTAGTGTCAAACATCTTGCGTCATGTAAAAATATATGTGTAGAATGTATTCAAATCAATGTACCACATGAATACACATGTGTATATAAAAAATAGATAGCATAATATTTATCAAGCTAACATGATAAATAATGTGCAACATGAATAATATAAGCATGCAATAGAAATAAACAAACAAGAGTGATGAAAATATTTTTGGGTGTTTGTATATGTGTTTGTTTTGGAATTTTAACATATTTAAATGGTTTTGCATTTTTAGACCCCTTGAGGGAATAAATAAAAATTATTCTCCAAAGAGAAAGAAGGGATATCCAAGAATTCCCCTAGGGGAAATATATAAAGTTTTATAGACTATATAACTAAAGGTGGGAAAGTGAGGTTACCCCTGAGTGCGTGTATACAAAGTGAGGTTTGAGTGTTTATCCACTCCCTCAATAGTAAAATTGAACCTATTAATAGATTGTGTCATTAGTAAATGAGGGGTAAAGAATATGCCCCTAATGTCTGAGTAGCATATGAACTATCCCATTTGTTAAAAACAATATGAATCAAGTGAATATTTCATAGAATTTGTGTGAGGATAGCAAGGTGGACTTCATCCACAATAATTCATGTGTGACTTAGATGTTTGGTGAATAGGATGATGAGGGGAAAACCCTATAATGAAAAAAGGCTAAACCATGTATAGATTAAGCATCTATGTATTATCAAGAGGAATGTAATGATTGAATAAGTAAACAAGATACTCAATGTAATGAGGGTATCTCGTAGAAACCTAACGAAGAGGGAGAGACAAAAGGACAACTATTAGACATTGTATCATTGGTGCTATCATTTATGTCAAAGGGTGTCATGGTGTGCATAGGTGAGTGCATGATGTTGTCATTGATGATCATTGATGTCAAATAAGGTGAAATAAGTGAACGTTGATTGGTAGTGAGGTGTTTTGGTGTCATGAAATGTTAAAGTGGCAATGGTGTCTTAGTGCATGCATGTTCTTGATGCATAGTTCAAGAAAGTATGTGTTGTGCATGAGATTCATAGGTTGTATGAGGTTTCTATGATGTTTATCAGGTTTAAGGAGTTGTGTCATAGGTGTTAGTGACTCTATAAGATAGGGAACATGTCATTTTACTTAAGGCATGCGTTGAAGGAAGTCATTCTAGGCCTATTCCTATGCCTAGTGCAAACATGGCATGAGGTATAAAGAAAATCAAGCCAAGGAAAGTCAATATGAGCATGTGAGGAATGTTTTCATAATGCATAACAAGTGTGGAAGGTGTACAAGGTCATGGTTTATGTGTATAGTGCATGTTCAAAATCTTATTGAAGAAAGACATAGAAGAGACGATAAGAATACATGAGAAAACTAGGTAGAATGATGAGTATTAGATGTAGATTAGCATGGATAAGAATTAAAGATCATATAAGAGGTCATCATATAGGTGTGTGAAGAGTTTGAGGTCTAGAATCTGAACACAAAGCAAGAAAGTTTCTTTTGAGCTGAATCGAAATCTAAAAAATAGCAATTCCCAACTCGATGGTCTAGTTTGAAGTTTTCACTCACACGTGAAATGTTTGCATGGGGACCTGATCCATTCATAAATGTTGAGGTGTGGAGTTAAGAGTATTTTGAAATTAGAATGGGATAAAATGATGCCATATCCTTTATGAATGATTGTTAAGAAGCCAAATATGTTTAAACCCTCCTAAAACCCTAGTTTCATAGCTATAGGAAAAAAATTGAAGTTTTTGGTCTCCAAATGGCATGGGAAGGATAGTGTGAAGGTGTAGGTATGTAGAGAATTCATCAGAGCTCATTTTGGTGGTGGTGGCATGCTCTAGGAGTGATGGTTAGATGCAAAAAAATCTTTGTTTTGTGAATATTTTCATGTTCAAGTATGTTTTTCAAGGATCATGAAGTGAAACCAATTGATTCCTCAAGCTTGGGATGCTTTATAAGTGTTCATGACAAGTTTGGGACATATTAAGTGTAAGATATGATTGAAATCTCTCTTCCAAGGTTACCTACCCCTAATGGCCTAAAGAGGAAAAAACTAGTCATGGAGGTCGAAGAGGGTTTGTGATGTTTTGCATGTTGTAGAAATTTTTATGATCAAGGATAGTTGTTTAAGTCTCTTATTATGTGTTTGAGATCTTATTTTGATCAAATGAGGTGTTTTCATGCTTTATCCCTAATGGCCTAATCAACCCAATTAGGCTTGTCAAGAATGGTGGTTGGAACAAGTATGCAAGTATGGTTTTATTCATGTGACATATGAATATGAGTGCTTGAGGAGGTGTCTTAGGTCCTTGGTGAATTTTTACATGTAATGGTATAGTGTAGAAGTGGATTTTGTGGTGTTGGAGCTTACTAAGCTCAAGATTGGTTCTTGAGTCTTATATGCAGGTTTGAGCACTTTCAGTGATGGAAATGTTTTGGTGTGTTATGCCCATAATTGAAGGTTGTTATGAGTTGTGTGAGTTTTTTGAGAATGATATATTTCCAGTGATGTGCCACATGTGCCATGAAGAGGTGATTTTTTTGTATGAACCAACTTTTTTGAAGACCTATTTTTTTAGCATTATTAACATGCTTAAGCAAGGTTATAGAAGGAGACGCTTTGGAGTGTTATTACCTATTTGGTGGTATTCCATGGTTTTGGTGATTTAGTTGGGATCATGTAGCATCAATAAAATTTCCCAATAATTCTCGAAACAATGATTTGATATGTGAAGTTGTTCGTTTTTGGAGAGTGTTAATTAAGTTCTTAAGACCTAATAGGAGGTGCTTGCCAAATGAAGTGAGTCATGATGAAAATGGAGGTTGAAGAGTGTTTCATACATGGATATGATGTTGAGAAGATGTTTCTGATGTGTTTATAGATTTTGGATTCATGATGGAGATGCTATGTGCCTTTGAAATTCAAAAGTATGACCGTTGGAACAATGACTAGTGTTTTAGGCCTAGTTGAACAAGTTTTTTTTGTAAGGATTTTGCTGACCTATATGATCCCATTATGTAACTTATATTAATGGGTATTAATTTTTTTTATGACCATCCTTACATAGTCATATGATCTTTTTCTGAGCTATATGGTATTGTGGCATGTAGCTTATATATAAGGAAAAGTGTAAAGTTCATTTGAGCTAAAGTAGAGGATGGAGTTTTGAGCGAGCAAGAGGAAGTGAGTGAAGAGGTTAAAGGGATATAGATAAGAGAAAAGAATAGGAATAATAAGGTTAGAAGAGATTAGGAGGAGAGATTTGAGTTCATATTACCTAATCAACACATTTTCGTGTATACATGAGCGAAGAAGGAGAGAGCAGTTTGAGAGGGTTTTGAGTGAAGAGGGCTGAAAGAGTGATCAAAATTAGTTGATTGAGCAACAAGGTAATCAATTTATCTTCATATTTAGGTGGATAAGTGGGTGCTTGGTCATCTTTGGGGGTTTTAGACTCCTTTTAGAGTGAGTGCTCTACTAAATAGGGTTTGGCGCTCCTTGTGGGGTTGGTGCCTCACTAAAGTTGTAGGGTTTGGTGTTCCTTGTGAAGTGGGTGTTTCACTAAACAAATAATTTATGTTGAGTAATATATCCAGAGGTCAAGTGGGATTTCTTCCCCTTTAGGGTTTCCCTCTTTATATCTTGTGTCGTGTTATTTGATTTTTCATGTATGGTTATGTTTCATGATGCGTAATGGTTAATATGAATGATTGTTGAATAAATAATGAATGGTTAAGAAAGGTTTACAATTATGCATGGTTAATTGAATAAAAAAATTAAATGATTGATTCATCCTCGTTCTCAGTCATTTTTCTTCCAAGAAAAACTACAATTATAAGATTTTATATAGAAGCATTAAGATGATTAAAAACATACCAAGGTGTCCACAAAGTAGCAAGAGTAAGATTATCATGAGTGGAACCATGTATACTATTACTAGCCAACATAACATAGATAAATGCATCAAATGTAGTGGAAGTAATATTAAAAGAGACAATGACAACATTTTATAGAGAAGTAGGTAGAAACTCAAACATGTGCGCAGTAGTATGTGTAAAATCCATAATCAGTAAAACATTGGGAAATGGAAAATGGGTTTCCCCACAAACTATGGGTATAGTAGATGCAGTTATGGGAGGTAGAATGTGAGAAACAATTGGAGGGACAAAACTTAGTGACTATCGGTATGTTGAGGAAGATTAATTGTCATAGTGAACTCAAAAAGGATGTTCTAGTCAAAAGGATGTGCATCAAGGAGATATTGTATAATTTCCATTTGTAAAGATGATTAGATCCTTAATGATAGATTTGTGGACTAGAGGGTACTAAGGTAATTTTTCTAGCATGTAACCAAGGTTTCCCAAGGAGAATATTGTAGGAAGGTTCATCAGGGAGTACATAACAAGTATTATTAATGGTTTTCAAGCCAATAGTGATTGGAATAGTGATAGAAAAAAATACTTTATGAGGGATATTGTAAAATATGTGGATACATGGGGTGGATGAAGTTAGGTCGTGAGAAGAAATTCCTATGTAAGGTAAAAAGGAAATGTTGCATATGCTAAGGCTAGAGCCATTATCAACAAGAGCATGTTTAGTATTACTAATTTTGACTTGGATATACAATGGAGGAGCCTCAGTCATGACATGAAATAATATAGAATCGTTAGAAACCATATGACCCTAGAATGTAGAAAAATGACTCAAGAGAGTTCGAGAAGATACATCTAATGCACACATACAATATTTAGGTTCACGAAATGATTTAATTTAAATGGTTAAATTTATAGTGGGTAGTAACCGATGGAATATTATCCTAATCAACTAGTTTCCAAAGCTAATCATAGTAATGCCAATATAGTACATAAAAATATAAATAACAATAGAAAAATGAAATAAATTACTAGAAATGAAAGGGAGAAGAATAATTAGCTGATATTATAGACTGTGTGTTGATCTGGGATCTCTTGATGACTAGAAAGGGATGAAAATGGTCTAGAAAGGCTTCATCTATGAAACTGTCTTGTAAAGATTACCATACCAAGGCATATGACATGACCCAAATCATACGAACATATTGTCCCTTTCTGTATACCCATTTCCCTCTTGCTTTCAACTCTTGAAACTTTCTGGGTCTGTGCACTACTTCCTAATATGCTCATATTTGTAACTTGGACCTTTAGAACTACGTGATGCACATTTTAAACTTGAATAAATCTTAAATACCATCGATGGTGAGGGAGTTTTGCAAAACAAACATTAATTTCATTATGGGTACCACCAAAATCACCACTACTCTAAAGAGGGCTCAAACTGCACATCATTCTCTTCTAGCATGTAATATCTAGAATGTATACAACCAAATCAACAATCATGGCCTTGTAATAATGTAATTGTAGTTGAACATTTTACCTATCTTGAATTGAATTTGATAATGTTTCTTTTGTGCTTATATATATGGGTGGATGAATGCCGCAGAATGAGTATGAAGAGTATATGAAGCTCAAGGGAGTCTTGGATTATCTTTTCTTATGATTTCTCTTAGTATTTTCTCATTGGAGTTCTACGTGTCAAGTAGATAGAATGTTCTCCCTTAATGAGAGATGAATAATTTTCTTATATTTGTATTTTGGATATAGAAAACTTAGATAACGCTGACTAGAAGTGTATCAAATAAGTTCCAATTAAGAAAGGTGTTGTTGAAGGGAAAGGGACCAAAGTTTCCAGGTCGACCCATAGCATATGGGTGTTATGGACCTTTTTGGGCGCTATGGTCCCATATACATGTGTGAGTGATTTGAAAATTGGGATTGTAATGTGTGAGGGTATAACCTGATTTGATGAATTAATATGACCAGTATGTAAATAAATAGGTTGTGTGTGCAAGAAAGAATAAGTGAGATATAAATATGGATAGCATAGTTGGCCAAATTGAGTAAGTGTGGGATAATTTAAAAGTGTTGTACAATATGTGTGGTTGTAAGACAAGAATTACCAAAATTAGTGTGTATAATTATCTGATTTAATATTTTGGTTTACATCTTTCTCCATCACCATTACCTTCCAAGTGTATCATTTCCATTCATCTAGGAGATACATCTTGGTGCACATCTTTATGATTTATATTGTGTAAATTGTTTCCCTATCAACCTTCATTTGTTGAAATTAAAACTTGAAAAACTAGTTGGGAAATTTGGGATCTATCTCGACCCTTTGTGAGGATCTATGTGATTACATAGTTGTATGTTGCTTATATTTATATTTTCTTCTTGATTTCCTTTCTTCTTGCATTGAGGATTTTATTGTATCCTAAACTTATGTATCTACTCTAGGTTTTTAACCATGAAACTTAGTTGGTTTTTCCTTTATGTGTGTAGTGGTTGAGTTTGTGTTGCAATATTTCCATGTTGTCTACTGAACTATAAATTTTATATATCCATTGTGATGAAAAATGGTAGTGGCTTCAGGTGCTTTGCATTTACAACCTTTGATCACAATATGACCCCATCACGCAACAAATTGATTTTTGCATATGGAGATATGTATGTCCACACTTCCCTTGGTATATGAGGATTTTTTCTAAATGTCTTCCTTATTTAGAGAAACCAATTCCCAATGCTTGGTTTTATTCATATGTAGTGTATGGATTTAATAGAAAGTATAGCAAAAATTTCTCATGTGAATAGTATGCCTCTATAACATTGATGATACCCTCAGGGGTAGCGCCAATGTGTGAAGCATAAAATTATTATAAGTCGTTGGTATATAAATACCTTTTCTCATTCCTATGTTACTTCATGTGCATTTTTATTGGCTTTTTTAAAATGTAATTTTTCCCAATTAAATTCAACACCATCCTCCCAAATTCATGTGATTATATCCGCTATGTCAAAAGATGATTGCTCACTTCCTCCAGTAGCTTTCTAGTGCAGCTCAACAATTTTTTTTGTTAGATTTGCATTGCTTGATTTGTAATGAACCCTAATAGAATTCCTCTTCCATTGTGTAGGGGATATAAAAAACCAAAATTTCTAGTTTAATAGGAAGTCTCATAGTTTTATATGGAAGTATTGACAAACCTTAATTTGGTAGTCTAGTGGCTTGACTGATGAATGTTTTTTTGATGGGGACTGCATCTTACAATGAAAACTAGATTATGTCATTACATTACCAACTCATGATAATATGCATGAGTTTGGGGTCGTATCACATATAGGTAAATCTTGTAAAGCGGTGTGCAACTGTTCCTTGCACTCGGGTTTTCAACATTATCTATCTTTACACATCCATAGGATGAATTGGTGGCCTTGTTGGTGAAATAATTTTTTTTATGGAAAATTATGTGTTTCCACCAACACTCACGGGGCTATGCTCCTCATTCTTGTGTATGGGGAGACTTCCATTATTGAATGTAACTATCCTAATTTTATCTAAATGTTATGAGATGGCCAAATAAACTGGGGATCACACATGCAAACTTTAATGAACCTATGGAAAAGTGATTGTATGGGATAAAAGGGAGGAAATGGAAGTGATGAGGGATAAAGAAGAGGAATTAGTCGAGAGGGTTATTGTTGTTAGTAGGAAATAACATAGTTAACATATAATAACTAGAGTAGTTCAACATTTAAATGGTGGAAGGAAACAATGTAGGCCACTCGAAATACCATCAAAACACATACACCCAGTTCTCTAGGTTCATAAATCAAGGACTCCAAGTTCCTTCTTGGTTGTTCAAGATCACCATGCTTTCAAAGTTGCAAAAAAGAGAGAATAGAGGAAACATGAGCAAAGGAAATTGAATAATGTAGATTTTATTTCTTGTGTTTGTGATACAAAGTTCAACATCCAAAACACAATTCATAATTTCTAGAGAGTAGAAATTATAAAAATCTAGTATCCCTTGTAATGGAAAAGCCATTCCAATTTATAGCCTTGTGAATTACCTCCTCATCTACCCCACATGAATCTTCACGTTCCTATTCCTTTTCTGGCCTTTCATTTTCCCTTATAAGAGACAAATTAAATACATCTATTATAAATTTTTAGAGAGTAATTTTTATAATTTAAAATATTGTCACTTAAGTAAATAGGAAAAAATACCACGATTGTGTACACCGAAGAATTAGTAGAAAGGGAGAGAAGAGGAGAAGGGAAGGGGATTGAATGATCTATTGAAAAATTCCTTTCGATGTAGAACTTGCTAATATGATGCATGATGATCTCACTTTACTCCTCCTACCATATGCATGAATACCTCAGACTAAGTGTTTAAAAACACTATTATGAGATATTTTGATGTGAGTTTGAGATTAATAAGGGTATTACTCATGATGATGCATTATTTTCATTCATGATGCACAAATCTCTTGATTCTTACATTCATACCCCATACACTGCATTGAAACATTGCAAACTCTATATTTACTACCATGCAATTTGTGAGATCCTGAAATAATAAATTCGGTATCTTTCCTAGCTCACTTGACTTGATAGGATTAATCATCTCACCGAGCTCATTTGGTCTAACTCCACCAACTCAACCAGCTCACTTTGTGAGATAATGATGGTTTCCCTTGGTGATCTTGGATTTTAACTGAGCCTCATGTGAAGATCACTTATCCGATGTTCTTATCTCAAGGGTAACTCTTATGTTAGAATATAACAATATTTGTGTTCTCTTTATAGGAAAGGATGAGCTCTTGACTAGCTCACTTGACTCATCCAACTCTCATGGCTCATCGAGCTCAAATCAACTTAAGATGATTTAGGGTTCCCATGAAGAGTGAATTACCTCATTTAAATTATGTAACAACCTTAGCAACCTGTGAGGATGACAAAAAGTGAAAATATGAGTGAAACTAGAGAAATCTGTAACTTTCTGCATCCAAAACGGAGACTTTCTATTTTTAACGAGTAAGACCAGGACCTATTATTTTTAGACATATCACATATTTTGATCAAATGAAACCTTCTAAACCATATAGAACATTTCATTCTCCTCATTTGATGATTCATTACTATTTTTAGAAATTTTCTATTTTTAGAAAATTTTTTTTTTGTTTTTTCAACAAAATTACCCATTTTCCCATGCCTTTCATTTCACACCATTTGTGATTGTTCTGAGTGATCATAACTTGCCATTTGAGGTACTTACTATTTTTAACATGTGAAAGGGCCTAACATATGATATTTTTAGAAAATAGAAAAAATTACATCAGTTTTTATTGGAAACATCTTTTTCATATTCAGATCCTCATTACGATCTTGTGTTCCAAATTTCCTTGTGTTCCACCCACCGGAATGCTTGGCAATTGAAAAAGCAATTTCAGAGGTAGGTTTTATAGGCCTAAATCTCTCATGTAATACATTAATGGAGTCACTGAGCTTCATTTATCATAGGGATTCTTTAGAGAATAAAATTCAACTCAAACCCTTGATATGATCAGTTTCCTTGTTCACTGGCAGTGAGAAAAGCTTTGTTCTTACAATCATGGATGATATGAGAGAATTTTGACAGAGTAAGGGCTATTTTTATAGGTTCTTAGAGGTTTTATATCTTCATTCATGGAATAAAGGGTTAGACCAGTGAATAAATAGAGGTAAGAAGATTTTTTTTCCATTTTCTAGCTTCCCAGTGGTGTTTTTGGAGTAACAACAGTAATAACAATAATTAGTCAAATTTTAAGTTTTTGAGCTTCTCGGTATGGGGTAATTTTTCCTATCCCCTCTATCTCATTGGGATAGTGACAAGGGGGGCTGAAAAATGTGCCTCATTATGGGCTTGCTACTTGTTACTGTGTGGTTGGACGAGAGGGGAATGAAGTAAAACAAGCTATATAACACTCGTGGCTGAGATTGGGTCATATGGAAGACTTTACTGGGGGATAGAGAGTGGAAAATTTTATTTTCATCTTTATACAATTGTGATAGGGACAAGAGGGGTATAAAAATTCACCCTCATGTGGTGATGAAAAGTGGTGAGGTCTGATTCGACGAGGAAGAAGCTAGGAAAGACTTGTTTAAGCACCACAGAGCTAATTTTTGATTACATTGAAAACCATAGAAGGAGAAAGTGAGGGATGAATTTTAGTTTCTCCTATGTCCCCTTGGGAGAGGTAAAATAGGGATAGAAATTTTTTCTCTCACATGGTTGTGACAAGTGGCACATTCTTATTGCTCGATGGAAGGGGCTAGAGTGAGGGGAAAAGGGCCCGCGAGGTGCTTAACGAGGTCATATTATGTACTTGGAGGAAGAAATGAGATGAGGATAATTTTAATATAGCCCCTTGTGATAGAGACAAAAAAATTCACCTCAACCTAGAGGTGAAAAGTGTCCTCTTACAAAAGTGACTAACTACGAAAGCATACATGTGAGAGAGAGAGAGCAACTTGATGAAGATTTTTTCGAAGCTCCAAGAAGACTTGTTTGATGAACCATTATATTATTTTTACTCCCAAGATCCTTTAAAATATAATTTTATCATTGTCAAGTTCCAATTATTTCTAAAACACCCTTAAATTTCTAATTTTCATTTCAGGACAATAGGGTGTATTTACACAGTTTGAGTTTCCTTGAGAGATGACCATGTCTTGTGAAGTATTTCATGATTTCATCATGTGTATAATTATTCAATATTTCCATTGAATATTTTTTTGACTCCTAAATTCTTACGGAGCTCCCAGAATCCTCTGTTGAAGCTTAGGTACCATTTTAGACTGCAAGCTCCTTACACCTTAGAAACTCGATGTTTCTCAACTTGTTCCTAAACCTTAAAATATTTCATAAAATTTATTAAATAATTTGACCTATGTTCATATCTCTTAAAAAATAATCACAAATGATATTAATCCTTTTGTTCCATCCTGAAGGGTACATACTAGCCCTAGAAGGGCTAGAATTAGCCTTTCTAGGCCTGCTGAGAAACTAGTCATTGGAAACACTTCCCCAAATGAATTTTTTGACCTTGTCACATCATTCAAAACACCTATCATTGTTTTTTCACCATTTTAGAGGTACCTAAAAGGTAAAAATGGACATGACAGAACAAAAAAACTGACCAAGATAGGGTTTCAGAAAGACTTGGGAGAAAAAATTCAATTTGGGTCTAGTTGTCATGCTTAAGAGTTTGAATTTTCATGTTGCACATTTTCATTACAACAAATAGACCTAGCTTGGGGACTTGTTCTGGTTTGAGTGTAATTAGAACATGATAAGTAGGAACTCCATAATGTGAATACATCACGTGGACTAGTGCCTTATCCATTGGGCTACATAGAGTCATTATAAAGATACATGACACAACTTCCTTTATTGAACACGCACACAACATGAAAAATCACATGACAAAAAGGAAACATAGACAATACAAAACACAAAGGAAAAGCACAATGAAAAACTCTAGTCTCATGGTCCATACTGGATTGTTGAGGGTATACAAGAAAAATGGACCGCATCACACTCGCACATTCTTCATTCCATTATATTTTTCTCATGCAACATTCCTAGGTTAGTGACATACGCTATACACTAAATCTTCACCAATTCCATCATCTTGTAGTGGTATACGCCACAAGATACATTACCCCCTCTTTCAATCATCTCATCATGATATACGCTTTAGGATAAATCATCACTTGTCTTCATACATCATCTCTTAATCACATATTATCACCACACATACACATTCACCACAGTGTGCTACACACAACACATAACTCGACCATTTCCCAATGACACACTCTCATTTATGGTTCATTATTAACTGTGGAGGGGGAATACTAAATTAATCTCACTACATAAAACTCTATTCACTTGGGGGGCACGTGGCTACTATCATCCACATTGAATTCCATTCCATCCATCCATAACATACTACATTTTATGGTTGTATTTACTCTTGTTTGCATTGTTAACTTTACTACACATATTAGATAGATCTCTTATATGTCATTGTATTTACCATACACACATGCACGTTCACATCCTTTTATAGTTGTGATCACAGATAAAAATATTCTGCACGCATCACTGATGCTTGATACACTACCTACTGGGGGCATCCACATGCATACACTACAAGTGTTATTATTTCATTTTGTACTTAGCACTTTCCATTATCATGTTATACATAATTTAACATACTTTCTATTTTTATAACATGCTAATGGGTGTTTCATGTGCAACGCTTGTTATGCAGGGATATTTGCTTCCATACTTGTTAATTTTTCTGATATTATTTGTTCTTGTTTGTGATATTTTCCCTTTGTCTTGTGTGCACACTTGTTTGCCTTCAGCCACTACAGTTTTGAGTGTCTTGCAACACCGTGAGTGGTATCCCATATTTACAACCCGCTTTGTGTGGCCTACATTATCTCTTTGGGTGTTTACATTTTCTTCTTATGTTCTAGCTTACACATTGTTTGTTTGTCTTACACTTGTTTTCTACATGCATGTTTGCACAAACACTTGTTTTATATCCACTTGTTTGCATGTGCCTTGGTATTTACCAGTCACATTCCCTTCCCCCTACCAGAGACAATTTAAATATACGCAGATGGTTCTCTTTTAGGGCTGCATTCTCCTATCTGTGATGTCGCATGCGCCCCTAAAGAGGGGGGCATCATTTGGTTTTACACATGGTACTGGTACAATTCAGTCCACAATTTGTTTCCATGACACAATGGGTTATACAACGAGTGGGTTTAAACTAGTCTACAAGCTCCATACAAAGTGGCTTTTATAGGATAGATTGTCCTTAGCATTCTAGTGAGTAGTTATAGGTTGGAGGAACATCGACTTTCCTCCTTATAATTTTTCGGCCAAAGGTGGCGGATAACCCAAAAAACCAAACAGTACAAAGATATTTTCACTACTCTCAGGGAAGTAGTTACAGGTTGGAGAATAACACATCTTTCTCCCTACACTTATTTTACCACAGTGGCATGCAATTGCCTAAAAAACTTGCACTTCACTAACAGTTACAAGATATCCTTTTGCATTGTCATTTTTGTACTATTTTTACATGTTTCTTTACATATATACATTCATTTTTTACACATATACAAGTGTATTTGAATACTTTATCCTCTTCTCTTTTGCAGGTCCGTCCATATGGGAAGCAAGCAATCAAAAACAACAACACAAAAATGGTGCGTAAATCACACACACGGTACTAACAATGCAGGTACACTACACACATTGGCATCTACACACACGCTTCCACCCTAGGTTCACTCTCATCACTTTTTTACACTTTTTACATCTTTAGTCTCCACGCTCCATTTTTTTTCACTCCATGCTTTATCTAGTCCTTCAGCACATTTGCTACATCACTCTAGATATATTATCAGGTACGAATCTCTATCTACTTTATGTTACCAAGATTTATTATTGCCAACATAAAGTAGGGGAAAGTGTAGACACAAAATCACACACTTTGAGTAAATATTTAGTCTCAGTATCATACTACTATTCATATGGTTATTAAGTGAAAAGAGTAATAATTATCCCATGTCTTTAGCCATTTTTACATTACCTACTGTCCTATTTTTGATCTTATGCCTGCACTTGCCTAGTCTGTATTGTCGTTCTATGTATTTCCTATTTCTGATTAGGTTGCCCTAAGCGCCCTAGTCCCCTATAGGGTGCCCTGGTCCTCTTTATACTTTACTCTCACCTTTTGGGAACTTTATAGAGGTTTGATCTTTCTATCTTTTTGGTGGTCAGACTTTTCAGGGTTAATTACAAAATTAGAACAAGAGAACCATATAAATATAAAGTTATGTGACCATAATGAGGGACCAAACATTAAGCATATACTATCACCATCTCGATTTACATCCATCAAATGCATTTAAAGATACATTTTCATCCATCTATATCCATCACAAGGAACACAAAGTTGGTTCATTTGCATCACGCTTCATAGGAGGGGAGTCTATTGTTTCCATGCACACATTTACTACATTTTACATCTAGTTATTTTCTCATTACTTCATAAAGTGGGACTGACACAATAGAAACCTAGGGCATGATTTACACACACTCACACCTAGAACTACATTGGTTCTGAGATGTAGTGCTTAGTTAGTAACTCCACCATTGTGGCCGCTGAGGACAGTCTAAGCCCATCATATGCATTTTTATTTCTTAGGGTTTTAATGCTTTATATGTGGTTTTGCAAGTGATTATTCCATATCCTATTCACAACAACATCTAACGCAGTTCATCGACATTAGTGTGACAAGAAGCGAACATAGGTGAACATCCAGTTACACTCTAGAGGAGGTTTTCTAGCCATTTCCATAGACTAGGGTGCCCAAATCTTACACTAGGAAACCCATGGGTACCCTATCCCATTTCAGGCACCCCGGTATAAGAACTCATATCTTCATTTTCTTTGGCTTATGTATGACATTTTCCTCCTCTTGTTAATCTAGGTTACACTATGACATAGTCTCGTGACAACATCGGATTAGCTAAGGTTTTTATTAACTCTTATTGCACATTAGAGTTTCATATTTACTAGCTTAGTTTCCTTGGGTGTATTTGAGTATTTTATTGTTGCATTTATTTAGTCATTTTACTCATCCTCTAGCATTATATTACACTAGAATATTTCTATTTTAGTTAATCAATTATTTTAGTCTAATGTTTTCTTATTCAAAAATGGGTTAAATGGATATTTATGTGTATTGACAATGTATTTGAAGAGTGTATCTTAAGCCACTGTAGGACCCAACTATGGACCACTGTAGGACTTGCTTATGCACTAGCGCAAGACTCACTTCGGAGCACAAGACTCACCTATACATTAACGTTAGACTCATTGTGGAGTGTAGGACTCACCTGAACCACTAATGCAAACTCGCTTGGAGTGAAGAAATCACGCAAAGAAGTAAAATGACTCATAAGGAAATACGAAAAGTAGATGTAGCTGGCAAACTAGTTGACACGATGATAGGATCATGACATCTGGTCTACCATCTCAACCATCATGTGAATTATGAGGGCCATGTAATCTCAACTTAACAATAGTTGATAATGCGAATTATGAGGACCATGTAATCTTGACTTAAAACCAGTTGATTAAATACATAGAGAAGACAAACATAACAACTCATGTATTTATAGTCATCATGATTATAGGGATCTAATGCATAATATTTGATATCTTCTGGGATTGATTGATATCTCAATTAATATTCAATTATGGACCTCATATACAATTAAATTTAGAGTTAACAGAATAAATTTGATCTAAATGAGGCATGCATTGGTCCTTCCAAAATTGTCACTCCTCAAATAGTTAGTTTTTGTTACATATATATTTTACTTAAGTGGTTGTAATTATTTGCAAAATAATTACTCTTCTTTTGGAGTGACTAGTACTGCTCTGAGTATAAAAGAGCATATTTAGTAAGATAAAAAATTAATTTTGTGGATTACTGTAAATGAAGTTCTTCTATTAAATAAAGTGCTAATTTAGGGGAAAGTTTGACTTGTGTGATCTACAACTTTAAATTGGATTAGTAGGAAGGAGAAAGGGCCACTCCTCCCCAATGTGAAGGGATCATCTCTTGTTCATTCCACTTCTGTTATTTGGAATTTATTTGATTTACCATAATTTCATTGTTTTCAATTCTAAGTTATGTTATCATTTGTTTATCAATCTATTTCATTTCTTCATGGCATTTAGCATAGAATTTTGTTAAAAAAATTAGTGAATAAATACTTATAACGGTTTTAACCATTTACTTTGTTGCAAATAGGCATGAACACCTCCCTGGATTGACAATCATAAGATAACTAAAGTACAAATACCAACGACGATCGTCACTTTTTGGCATCGTTGTCGGGGATTTCTCAAGGTGTTAGCAAAGATTAAGGTACTAACTTGAAGTGTTACCTGATTTCATGATAAGTTTCCATTTAAATTTTTTGTTTCCATAACTCTTTCTTTTGAAGTGGAAGATCTTCTAGTGACAATTCATTCTTTTTGTGCTTTAGATTATGTTGAACACAAGCAATCGATATTTTTTATTATGGGTAAATAGTTTTGAAGGGACTATACCCTGTATACAAAAAGGCTCAAAATCCATATATCAAAAGAGGTAGAAACAACCCAAAAAGAGCAAAACATCAAACATCAGAGGGATCAATAGCCAGATAATAACAACAAAGTAATAAAACAGGATCAAGACGTACAATGATCCGAATAAAAGTAGAAGAGACAAAAAATGAACAAGAGATAACCATCACTGGTCATCTCAGCCAAAAAAATAGCACCAAAAACCACTAGTCAGTAGCAACTTCGTAGCCAGTAAACAGCAACAGAGCTCTACATCACTTGATATCCCGGTCAATCTTGGCTTTGATCATTTGAAGCGAGACAAAGAATGCAATGGTGGTGGCCTGGGAAGGGTCTTTCAAATCCGCCTGAGCAATTGCAATATCTCTTTTCTCCTTAGAGCCCCAAATGTCCTCAGTAATCCCGTTGAGACTGCAAATACTACGAACATGTTGTTTGATGAAATTGTAGATACTTTTAAGGGAAAAGAGGATACATTCATTACGACCTTTTGCATTTCCAAGTCTGCCATCCAAAGATTGAAGCTTCTTGAAAATTTCAGCAGTGATATCCTCCTCTTCATCATTTTGCAGTTTCCTTTTTCCCTTAGCTTTTTCCATATCTCTGATAACACTCTTTAGTTCTTGAATTTCCTTTTCCATCTTTCCCATTCTGACCAACAAGTCCTCATCCTTAGGCTCCTCCACCAGATTACTAATGTGCAAGAGATTCTCGGCAAGCTCCAGGTCTTTATGACTTCTAAGAACCCTTTGAGAAGCAGGGACCTTAGTTTTCATCTCCTTCCTTTTCTTGCTAGTTGAAGCAGTGTCAAGCTTCCTTTCGGGCAGGGGAGGAATGGAGGAAGGGGGGCAGGGGGAGGATTGAAGGTAGAGGGAGGAGTAAAATCCAAGTGGGGACAGGCTGAGCAGTGGCGGTGAATAAGTAGTATTAACCCTTGATGAAGGGGAACTGCCCTAGTGTGATTTTGTACTTCCAAAATGGATTTCTCCAGAGAGTTCAACAAGTAATGAGGGAAGTTGATGATGATGTTTCTACGAAAGTGATTAAGAAAGATCAAATGCTTTTGGGGAATAGTGACAAATATCCCCTCTAGAGTTAACATACCTTACTACCATCCTAGCGATCTCAGCAAAAGGCTCGGGAACAGAAGCAAGCTTGATGTCAGCTGTCATAAATTCAAGATTTTCCCCCTCATCAAGAAACTTCTTTGCCTCCACCTCTCTGTCCACCTTGCTTGTTAAAGAATTTGGTGCCATCTAGACTGAGCCCAGTGACTTGGGTAATAAGCTCCTCTGATATTTCAACCTCAATGTTGTTGTACTTAACCACGCGATTCCTCCATCCCTGAGAAAATTTAATAGAGATATCCTAATCAAAACCTTGGATTTTTTCAATAAAGTTTATCAGACCCCCTTTTTAAAGATAGTTCCAAAGAACTGTATCATCTTTCCAAGCTGGATTATGGGTGGGCTCTATCTTGCAAGGCGGTCCCCCCATTTTTCCTGTGCCTCTACCTGCAACGGTAAAAAATTTGAAAACTGTACGAATCAGCCTCAGCTCTGTTTTTGAATCCCTCCCAATCATGTGAAAAGATGTAATAATTAAACCTTTACTTTGTAATTAGTTACCCGCTCCTTAGCATCCACCCTATGACTATTAATGATGACACTCCAGATCACACAAATCTTTGATGATGTCATCATTATGTACTTAAAAAGCTGCTCCTTAGCATCAGCACTACAACCATTAGTGATTACTTTCCAAGTCATGTAAATCATTGATTATGTCTTTATTAACTTTAGTGGGAAGAATGTCACCCCTTAGCCAAGTTTGAAAAGTATTATTAACCCCAAAATTTTCCAAACCATCTGCCACCCTATTGCCTTCCCAGATAGGTATGTTTGATTTCAAAATTTTCAAAAACTCTTGCAAATATCAGTAGCTTCAGCAATAAAGTCTCTGATTGACCAACTAGGGGGTTGTTTTTTATTTAAGAGATTGATAATGTTCAGCGAATCACCCTCAATTATAATATTTGAAATGTTACAATCCCTGGCTAGCCTTATTCCCCAAAGAGACAGCAAGAGCTTCAGAGTAGTGGTTAGTTTTCCTACCCATTTTTCTAGAAAAAGTAGCAACAAAATAGCCTATGTGATCTCTAATGACTCCCCCACCTCCAGAATCTCCAGGATTACCTTTTGAGGCCCCATCAAAATTTAATTTATGCCAAGCACTGGGAGGCTTAATCCATCAGACAGTGGATCTATCAATACTATTATTATTCTTATTCAAAACAGTGCCTATATTCCAAGCAGCCAAAATGTACTCTTCTTCCTCAGAGAAAAGTCTATTTTTAGGAGGTTTAAATCTTTCAATGTTTTCCTTCACATCAATGATAATTTCTTTGTAGACATTTGTTACATAACTTTCTAGTATTCCTGAAAATGACATCATTACGAGCTTTCCAAACTCGCCACATGGTGTGAGGTAAAACTAGTTGCCATAATCTCCTCACCACACAATGTTTGTAAGGAGAGTTCCATTGTTCCTAGGCCTGAAGGCAAGTAAGGGGAAATATCCATTCCTGATTAAAGTTTTCAAAAATAAGATGCCAAATTTTTGAAGTGTACTTACAATGAAGAAATAAATGTTGGATGTCTTTTGCTTCTTCCTGACACATGCAACATCTATTCGGCATGATGAAGCCTTTCCTAATGAGATTGTCATTAGTTAGTATCTTACCTTTAATGATGAGCCACCAGAAAAAGTTCACTCTAGGGGTTAGCTCTGGCATCCACAGCTTATGCCACTCAGTATCACTTTCAATAGAGGCAAAGAAAGAACTATAGCCCAATTTAACCAAGTACTCTCCATCAAAAGAATCTTTCCAAATGAGCTCATCCTTATGATTTTGAGGACTGATATGAATTAGGGAGAGTTGATTCTGCATAGATGAAACATCAGACTACACATTATCCTCATCTACTTTGAACTGTTTCCATTTCCTTTTGTTTTCATCCACCTCAATATAGCCCTAGTACTTTGTGCCCATAATTTCTAATTAAGTTGTCTCTAATGTGACCATAAGAGGAAATCCAGTTAATATCAGACCATTTATCAGTCTAGAAATTAATGTCTTGACCATCCCCAAGCTTCCAGCTACATCCCTGAGAGAGAATATGTCTGACGTGGAGAAGATTGTTCCAGAAAATAGAACCATTCAGAAGAGACTGATCAGAAATAAAGGAAATTCTTGCTTTGGTTGGAAAGGTATTTGATTTTAACCAACTCTATCCAAGGCTTGTGTTCTTTTATAAGTCTCCAACCCAACTTTGCAATAAGAGCAGCATTCATATGTTTGATGTCTTTGATTCCTAACCCCCCAATCCTCTTTGGTTTATAGACCTGCTCCCAAGCCACTAAATGGTACCTAAACCTGTCTTCAGTACCATGCCATAAAAAGTGCTTTTGAATTTTTTCAATACTATTCATCACTGCTACTGGAATACTGAACATTGACATGATATAAATAGGTAAGTTCTGAAGAGTGCTTTTTATCAATAAACACTTGCCTGCACTTGAAAGTAAAGCTCCTTTCCAACCAGCCAGTTTTTTTTGGAATCTCTTAATAAGATCATTCCAAACCTCATTAGAAACCTTACAAGTACTCAAAGGGAGTCCTAAATAAGTAGCAGGTAATGAATTAATAGTGCATCCAAGAATAAGAGCAATCTTTCTTTGCCTTTCTATAGGAGTATTGAAGAAATAGATAGAGATTTTGTCAAAATTAACTTTTTGACCCGAGGCTTCCTCGTAAAATCTAAGGATAGTTTTGATAGCCTTTGCCTCAATTATTGAGGCCATCAGAAGTAGGAGAGTGTCATCAGCAAACTGTTGGTATGAGGAAACCTGATTACCAGCAGTAGGTTGAAAGCCCTTTATCATACCACTATTAATAGCTTTTGAGATAGATCTACTTAAACTGTCAGCCATTATAATGAACAACAAAGGGGAGATTGGGTCCCCTTGCCGAATTCCTCTATTGCTAGCAAAAAAACCAACCGGTTCCCCATTAACAACCACTGAGAATCTAGATGAAGAAATGCAAGAATGTATAATTTTCCTGAATTTATTTTGAAAACCAAACTTGGATAAAACCTCATCCATGAATTTCTAGGAGACTCTGTCAAAAGCCTTATGCATGTCTAACTTGATAGCCATCCCTGCTTTTTTTACTTTTATCCATTGAATGAATTGTTTCATGGACCATAATAACTCCATCCTGAATAATTCTTCCCTGAATGAATCCACTTTATGTTGAGAAATAATCTCCATTAGAATAGGTTGCATCCTAGTGGTTAAAATCTTTGTGAAGATCCGATATATTACATTAACCAGACTAATTGGCCTAAAATATTTGAAATCCTTTACATCCATCTTCTTAGGAGCAAGCATAATATGTGTATTATTTAACTCTTTTATGAGATTTCCAGTTCTATAAAACTCATTAACAGCTTTCAACAGATCTTCAGAGTAGATTTCCCAGCATCTTTGGAAGAAGTTTGTAGAAAAACCATTCGGGCCCGGAGCCTTATCCCCTTCCAGAGAAAAAACCACTTTTTTCAATTCCTCAATGGTGACTACTTTGGAAAGACTCTTAAACCTCTCAACAGGTAGTAAATTATTAGGAATGGAGTCTAAGAGAAAGGAGGCCACTTGCTCATTGTAGGAATTATTCTCAGTGAGTAGATTCTTGTAGAATTTGAGGGCTTCTTATTTGATGTCTTCAGAATCCATAGTAATGTTCCCATTTCCCTTTGAGACTTCAGTAATTATATTACAATCCCTATGTTTGAGGGCTGTCATATGAAATAATTTTGTATTCCTGTCTCCTGCTTTTAACCAGAGAGCTCTAGACTTCATTCTCCAAAAGGATTCCTCACAGCTGTTTATATTATGTAGGTCTGAGAGAAGCTTTTTTCCTGTTGATGATCCTCCAGGGTCATACCTTTCAAAGAAACTTTAAGCTCAAACTCTTCCAGCTGCTTCTTAAGCTCTTTCTTTTTTTCAAAAATATTCCCAAAAACCTCTTTATTCCAGATTCTAACCTTTTGCTTCACATTTTTTCAGCTTCTGAAGAAGCCTGAATTGAGCCGTCCCTGTTCCTTCCCAAGACCACCACTCTTTAATTCTATCCAGAATATCCTCATGTTCAAGCCACATATTTTCAAATTTAAAATTGCAAGTGGAAAGGTTTTGACCAATTGAAGAAATTAAGGGAAATAGGATTGTGGTCTGAACCCATTTTGGGAAGGGAAGAGAGATGAAAATTCTGATCTAAGATCCAATTAGCAGAAATGAGAGCTCTATCCAATCTAACATGAATGAAGTTTTCCCCAATTCTTCTGTTAGACTAGGTAAATTGATTACCATGAAGTTCTATGTCCATAAGATTAAGAGTCGATATGAAGTCAGAAAATTCTTCCATGCTGATAGAAAAATCAGAGTTCCCTCCAAATTTTTCCCCCGGATTTAAAGGAGTGTTAAAGTCTCCCATTATCAACCAGTTCATATCCTCAACATTATTCTAAAACAAGACTAACTCTTTCCACAAATTTCTTCTACCAGCAACAGTATTAGGGGCATAAATATTGGAAAGAATCTAGCTAGAATTAATCTTAAGGCTTTAAAGATTATAGATAAATGATTTTGGGAGGAAGAAATAGCATTACCATGAACTATTTTTAGTATTCTATAAAATCACTAAGCCTCCAGAAGCACCCTGAGAATCAACAACAGCAAAGGCAACATTCTCCTAGAAATCTCTTTTACAATATTCAACAGCTTTACTTTTCATTTTAGAATTATTTTCTCAGGTCCACCATTGAGCCCTCTGACATTCCAAGAAATAACCTTCATTAAAAAAAATTTGTGGATGAGGTTGCCGGATGGTTCAAAATCCTTTGTGTACCATCTACAATTTCTTTCTCAGTCTCTTTTTCTCTTACTTCTCTCTTGGATAGTCTACCTTTTCTATAGGTGACTCCAATATTTGCAGTTCTTCTAGCAGTAGCCCTTGTGATTCTTGAGGTGGAAGCTTCCCAGCTTCCTATCTTCTTCTTTTTATCACTAAAGAGTGATTCCAGAATTTCTTCAAGACCTTTTAGTCTTCGTTTCTTACTTCTCACTGTGATGAATCCTTCTTTATCACATTCCGATAGACTTTTCTTGATAGTAGGAGTAATTTTCCCTTCCTCTTTCCTTTATCAACATCAAGTTGTTGAGCTATTTTAGGAGTGAGCTCCTCCATATCAGAAAACTCTTTATCTTGGTTTAGATCTCTTGCTATGGATTCCAAAACCCCTTTGGCTTTTCCTTGTCTCATTTTTTGCAGCTCCAGAGAGCTACTCTTAGTTATCAGTTCTTGATGAGTAAAAGGAGTAATTTTTTCCATCTCTTCTTCCGTAGAAGTGGTAAGATGAATGAAAACTTATTCATTTTCTTCATCAACTTCCATGTTCAGCTTTACCGGATTTGGTGGCTTAAGGATCATTGCTGGATCCACTTCCATTTCCCTCTTGCTTTCTTCACCCTTTCTTGATTCGGGATCTTTTTCCTTTTGGGCTTCATCATGCTTTTCTGATTAGTGAATTTTAGGTCTCCACAGTTTCCTATAAACCGGTGGCCTCTTTGTCTTAAAGCCTTTTTTACGGTCCTTTAACTTGAGATTTGTTTGCATGCGGTGATCTCCTACATGCAATCAATTAAACACTAATAGTTAGGGAATTTTCCTCAGTATGGTAGGATTTTATGTTTAGACCTAGAGATTGTAGAGATAGATTTATTAGAATCAATTCACAAAATCCCCTCAAAACCAATATGTGGAACAAATTGTTCAACAAGAAAAGATAGTTGATGGATTGGAAGACCCCAATGGTGCCAATAATGAAAACTTGGAAGGAAATTTATCTATCCCATACAACTAGACCGTAATGATAAAGATGCCATGAAGAATATATCTCCTTCAATTCTACCAACCTTTAGGGGAATCATTTCAAAAGATCCTAAGAAATTCCTATTTGAGTTCAAATTCCTATGCCAACCTATGATTATACCTCAGATACCCAGAATCTTAAGTTATATCCTTAAACTCTAAAGGACACAACCATGAGATGGTTCATGGGATTATACCCTAACTCCATCCACAATTGGTAGGAGATGGAAACAATTTTCTTAGAAAAATACCAATATTATTGTAGGGTGGGGGATAAGAGGGAAGAACTCTTTAGGATAAACAAAAGGACGATGAGAGTTTTAAGTAATATCTTGATCGGTTTCGCTTCCTTCATAGAAGGTGTGGCAATGGTCTTGATATCAATCTTCTCAAAAATTTATTCCTTAAGGGATTGGATGAAGAAACACAAGAATCCTTACATCTTATGGAAAAAGAATTCATGAACAAATTAGAATTTACTGAAATCATTGACATATGTAGGAACTACTCCCGACCTCGCCCCATTCTTCAAAGAAAAAGAAAAATTACTAATGGCAACATATCCAAATTAAGAGAGGAAATTGAAAATTTAAGAAAAACCTCTTAGTCCAACTTAACACAACTGTGGATAGGGAGTATACTAGGAATACATAGCCATTGTTCATATATTGTCTAAGATTTAGCAAAAAACATGAGTTTAAGGATTTTCCCTTAGATAAGACAGAAATTTGCCTTATCTACGATATAAAGCATGCCACAGACCAATGTGGATTTCTGCCCTTGCTGAAGGATCATTTAAAGTAGAACACAAAAAATGAAGCTAAGCTAAATTATATGGCTCAGAGGCAAGGACAGAATTTTCAATCAAATTAGAACCTGCCCTATGCACTTAAAACACAACAGTTTCCAAACCAATGGAACACACCATGGTCATACCCCTAACCTTGGGCTCAACATGTCCCACAGGAATGGAGTCCTAAATGGAATGCACCACTAAATTATTATTAGCAATCCTGGACTCCAAACTCAAACATTCCATTGTTTCACCAATTTAATCCTCCATTCCAACAACAGTGGAATGTACCCCAAGGATTAGGGTAGTAATAATATAACAAAATAAGACCGTAAGGACAACAAGATTTTTTGATTGGGCTTATAACTACTACTTCATTTGAACAACCTGCCTAACAAGATATTCCATCTCAAACTATGATGAAACCCAAAACTTTGAGGTAGGGTAACCCAACATATAACGTGGAATCCTATAAATACCTCACAATAAACTTTATCAACTACAGGATTATATTTTTGCATTCAGGGAAGATTACCTCAAAACCATCACCTCTTATTATAGAAGAAATCCCTAAAGATGAGGAAAATTCAGAAGATACGTAACCCAATCCTATTTTTGAAGAAATACCTTAACCAAAATTTTATATTCCTTTTCCATTCAAACTTTTGGAAAAACACAACACTGTAACTCATGAAAAAACTAGATTCGTGGTTGATTCAAGGATTAAGAAATTTGAGTATTGGACCCCCTCGATTGCAAGCTCTTGAGAAAATTCCAGAATTGAATAAAAACATCAAAGAAATTTGTTTTAAGACTCTAGGTAGAATAAATAATCAACCTAAACAAATCCATGTTGATGGTAAAATGGTTAGTATATTGCAAGGGAATATGACCCCTCTAAAATTCGGAGACCCTGAAAGTCCTATTGTTACAGTTTGCATAGGAGATGTGAAAATTCTAAATGTTCTAATTGATTTATAAGATGTTATTAATGTGATGACCACTAACACCTTGTCCACATTGTCTCTCCTAGAACCACAATCAAAATTAATAGTTTTACAAATGTTAGACCAGTTTGTAGCGAAACCAAAATGGATTATAGAATATGTCACCATAACCATTGAGTCATGGGATTATTTGGTAGACTTTATGGTCATAAAAATGAAGAGTAGGAAATTTAGATACTCTTTGATCTTAGGATACCCTTGGTTGGCCACTACTACCACTTTTATCGATTTCAAGAAAGGAAATATGTTGATTACAAATGGACATGATTCAAATAATTTATCCATCTATCCAGCCGCAAAACCTTTTTCTATAGAAGATAAAAAATGGTGGAATGATGACACAGATGAATCAGAAGATATGGTTTCATCACTAGTCATGGTCATAATTCAGGAACATTTAGAAAAAAATTCATAATGGTTATCATGAGTCTTGCGCTAGACTGACTATAAGTCTTGTGCTTCAACATGAATCTTACACTAAAATAACTATGAGTCCTGCACTACAACCAGATGAAACAAAAGATGCCATAATGGATGAAAAAAATCAACCTATCATCTGACATTTTTCATGAAACATAGATTTGATCGAGTCTATCTTTCATAACATCACTGTCATTCATAGATTACTTCCCCACAGGTTCCTGTTGAATAAATTATTGAGAGGGTACCCCATTGTAAATTCTCTTCACCCAGACACCAAGAAATTACCCATTTTCCAAGGAAAAACATTGACACTCAATAATTTGTTCACTAGTCAGGAATAGAATACCACATTTAAACTTGTATGTTTTCATCCTAAGGCCTTTTCTTGAGAATATAGTGACATGAAGGGTATTCACCTTAGTATTTGTACACACCAGATTTACACAACAGATTCTAGACCAGTCAGACAACCACAAAGAAGGATAAACCCTGCCTTAAGAGACATTGTAAAAAATTGAAATTGAAAATTTTATTAGGGTAGGATTCATTTACCCAATTTCAGATAGCAAGTGGGTTTCTCCATTAGTTATAATTCCTAAAAATAATGGGAAATGGAGGGTCTATGTGGATTATAACGAGTTAAAAAAGGAAACTCCTTGATATTACTTTCCCTTTCCTTTCATTGATAAAGTCCAAGATAATCTATCTAGTAAAAATATTTCTCATTTCTTGATGAGTTCATAAAGTACAATCAAATAACAGTAACACTAGAGGATCGAGATAAAACCCCCTTTACCTACCCGTGGGGAACATTCATTTACAGGGTATTACATTTCCGCTTAGGTAATGCTCCTGTCACTTTTCAAAGAGTTGTGTTAGTACTATTTGTTGATCTCACTCATGAATGTGTTGAGATTTACATGGATGACTTCACTATTTATAGAGAAACATTCCAAAATACAGTTGATAATTTAGACAAAGTACTTTCTAGGTGTGAAAAAAATTAGTTATCCTTAAACCATGAAAAATATTTATTCATGATGGATCAGGATATAGTCTTAGGCCATCATGTTTTAGCTGAAGGAATCAAGGTAGATCCTAACAAGGTCAGTATTATTGTAAAACTCCCATCTCCTTGTTTCACCTCAAATTATGCAATAAAATAGATAAGGGGATCAAGGAGGAATACCTGTGATTTTGTAGATGGTATGCACACATTGTAGAATTTGATCAGAATACATGTGAGAGATTCCCTTTGGCTAGGAGGAACAACCTGTATAAGAAATAAAACAAGACCACCAAATGATATTAAATAGTAAATGATAGTGGACTGCTCATCGATTGCTAGTTCTAGGGAACTATGATACTTCCTAGATGGTTGTCAATCCACAATTTTATTAAATTAATGAAAGTAAATATGAGAAATAAAGGTCTTATTGTTAACACTTTGATTTAGATATCTCAAAAAATTATCAACACACTAGATTAAACAAAATATTGAAGGAAAAACTAATCTAGCATTAGGCATTGTATGTTTCTAGTTGGGGAAGGTTGCAGAGGTATTAGGTAAGGTCACAAGGGTTTCTGGTGAGGTCTTGGGGGAGTTTGGTTGAGTTATGGGTTGTTTGGTGGAGGTTAATATAAAGACACAGTCACCGATATTGGTCTGGTGACCGATGTTGGTAGAGAGATGATACCGATGACGGTTAAGGTGATCGACATTGGTAGGGGAAATTTGGTAGTAATTTAATAAAATAATTTTTTAAAATTCTCTGTGATTACATAGAGAATGATGGGAGAGTTGTTGGGTTCATAATATTACCAAGAAGACTCAGGAATACATAGGGGGGAAAGTAAGGAGAGACAAAATTTCATAGGTGGTTGGGTGGATGGATTGGTGAGAAGGCAGAGATAAAGGAATACAAGGATAAATAAAGTATAATGAAGGGGGGTAATGGATCTAAAATTTAAGCAAGCACAAAACAATTAAAATCACGTATACTTACTTGCATTTTTAGATCTGGTAGGTGGAGGATAATAGTGGATCCTTGAAGATCCTTTGTATTCAATGCCATAGAAATACTCCCAGAGTGTCGCCGTGAACATTATAATGCCTTGGGATGAGATCCAAATGCTTGTTTGGGCATCTGGTTGAGTATTTTGTGTCATCTGGATGGTGAGAGGCTTTGGATTCACGCTTGAATGCAATAGTTCTTCCAAAACTGAAAATGACCAACCTAGGTGATAGGTTGAAAAATTGTATATAAAGTAACTAATGATAGTTAGGTGACCAGTGTCGGTCAAGGAATAACCGATGTCGGTTAAGGTGAGAAAGTCTAGGTTTACCAAAAATAGGTAGATCTTCCTAGATTTGGCGTGCTTTCTCATTACGTCTGCTTAGGAAATTGGAGTTCTTGTTAAAAAGGTAGGAAGGTCATAGAAGAAGTCCAATTAGATTTAGGAAGAACCATTAGTCAGTTAGGTCAAGTGGTGACTTAACACTAGGAGTGATGACTCAGTACTAAAAGTGATGATGCAGCCATTGTGAGTTAAATTCCCCTGGAATGGGTCCAGAGTGAAGTGTAACGATGAGGTGGAGGTGTGAGGATGAAAATAACTTAATTAAATTAATTAATAATGTGAGGATGAATATTAATATGGGATGAAGGTGCCATGTTTAATTAAATATATTATGTTAATTGATTTAAGGGGACCAAGGGGAGTGTGACCCAAATTTGGTGTCTACATTTTCCCCTTTTTGTTGCGTAGCTTATATTTGATAAGCGGTGTTGACAAAAACATAAGTGGTTACCCCAAATATAGGTGAGAGTGGGGTTGGCCCAGGTAGGAGTGAAGGTGACCCCCTCTCAAACCAGGAACTATTGAATTTGTAGACAAAAGTCGTGAGTGATTTGATAAAAAAGTTGTAAATAAAAACAAGGGTGGATGGGTTGTAGGTAAGGGTAATGGTTGGGTCGGGTAATTGGTAAATGGTAATCAAACACATGCACATGTATAGATTGCGATAAGATACTAATTTAAAGAGATTATAAACTCTACTTCGTCAAAGGTCGATAGGTTTATCCAAACGAGGTTGAAGTGGTTCAGGTATCCAAGGTATAGGAACGGTCTTGAATCACAACTAGTAAAGGTGCAGGAATGGGGTAATAGGTTTTATTCTAGGGCACCAAATGTTTGGTCAGGATAAACATCATGACATTAGGCAAGGTAAGTTCATTAGGATGAAAAACATGGGTAGCAGTATCACAAGGTATAATGAGTACATAAATTCAAATGTTATAAAAGGGAGGTTCAGGTCAGGGTATAGTTAAAGCTAAGGTATAGGTAAATAACATGTCCCTAAATGCAAGTAAGGAAATGTAGACTTGTGGGTGAGTTTTAATAGGTGTTAGTAAGGGTAAACGTTGTGTGAGCAACATGGGCTGGAGGAAAAATGGGCATGGGGTGGATCAAATGGTTATGTTGGGTGACTAATGCTGGTTATAGCTTAACTGACGTTTGTTTTTTAGGGCACGAAATGACTGACAACGTTCATGTCGATTTGGGGCTAAAAAGAGAAAAATATGTGTTTTACGGATTCATTTGTTTCTTTTCCATTTTTGGAAAACAATAGTGTTTCACCATTTTCTTTATGTTTTTGATGAAACAGATAGAGTTATGGGCTGAGGAGGAATATCTGTCGTGTTGTTCAGTTGGAGGTTAATGCATGCATTCTGACTTCTCGATCTGATGCTAACTGTGAGAGCTTCCTTTTGGCTAGGAGGAACTACCTGAAATAGAAAATAAGGTCACAAAAGAAGATTTAAAAAAAATATGGCAGTGGACTACCTAGTGTGTGCTAGATCTGGGAAGTTTGATACTCCCTAGATGGTTGTCAATCCACTATTAAAAATAACGTAATGCGAGAAATAAACAAATTCCTACTATAGTTGATATGATTTAGGTATCTCATTCAAATAAAATAAGAAAATCAAATCATAACATGTTAGGCTATAATCAGATCTGAATGGAGGGGTAATTGTCAAGGTACTAGGACTAGTCAGGGTCAGGTTCTAGGCTATTTAGGTCACTTAGATGAAGGTTCGTAGGTTATTTTACTAGAAAAGGTATTAAACATAGAGACCAACATCGGTCTGGTATAACCAATGATGGTTTAAAAGGGGCTTATGACAGTGATGGGAATTGGCATCGGTAGGGTTAGGGGGAAAGAAAATTAATGGGATATAGTTGCAGAGGTTGATCTAATGTTAAACAGAGACAAAAAAGGGGGTGGATAGGTATGTGGGAATCTTAGGTATACTTATAGATGTGTAACAGTCGGATATAGGTTATTTAATGGTGTGGGTGGAGGAATGGTTGACTTTACAGTCTGGTAAATGGTAGGGGAATAAGAATGCAAGTGGAAACTGATAACAATGGTATAAGAACTTAATAGACTAAAGTAGAAATAGATGATGTTGGTTAAAATTATAGTTACTATGGTGTAGGTTCAAATGGCTAGATGGTGATGACGGTTGATCAGAGGAATGATGTTTGGTACCGTGGCAGTGCTTTCCAAAATGTTATCGTGAGTGCAATAGCTTTAGATCTGTCCTGGTGCTAGCTATGGATGTCTGGAGATATGAAAAGGCTCTGGTCCTACTTGCATGCAACCCCCTTCTCTTCTCCTCAATTCCTGAATGTGCCAACCTTTTCCACAAGGTTCTTAAAGTGAATAAATGGTAACCGATGACAGTTCCTGATTGACCATCATCGGTTTTGAGATGACTAGCATCGGTTAAGGTGAGATTCCCTAGGTTTACTAAAAATGACAGATCTTGGAAATCACTTGGGCCAATTTTGTTTAATTCTCATGGATCAAAATGGAAGTTTACCTTATAATGAGCAGGAATGTGGTTAGATGAATAATAGGCATGTGATTTTAGGGTTAAACTAAATCTTAGCTCATTTAAGGTAAGTGGGACTAAGTCTTAGTTAGTTATGGAAACATGCTATGAATAGGTCTATAGTGAGGTGTCTAGGTGAGATGGAGATTATTTTAATTAGGATAATTAAATAATAAATATTGAGAGAATAGGTATTAATTTAATTGAAATAATTGAATTAATATAAATGTGCGGTGAAAGGGGCCATAGTTAGAAGAACATGTTTAAGTTGGTTATTTGACCAGGGGCTAAGGGGAGTGTGACCAAATTTTGGTGTCTACATTTTCCCCTTTTTATCGCATAGCTTGTATTAGTAAGCAATGCTGACAAAAATAAGATGTGGGTGTCCCATGTGTGGGTGAAGGTGATCTTCCTCAAACTAGGAATTGATGAGGTGTAAGATAGAATTGGTGAGTGGTTTGATAAAAAGGTGGATGTGACGAAAATGAGAGTAAGTAGGCCTGAGTGTAGCTGTGAGCATATGGGGTATAGGGGTAAGGGTAAAAGCAGGAAAATAGGTAAATGGGCTTGGGTCAAAGGTAGTGGTAGTTAAATGCATGCACACATCATAAATTGCGGCACAGTACCAGGTGGAAGAGCTTACAAACTCTACATCGTCCAAGGTTGATAGGTTGATCCCAACAAGGTTGAAGTGATTTTGGTATCCAAGGTATAGGATATGGTGCGGAAACACAATGTAGGTCAGGTGTAGGAACATTTAGGTATGTTCTGGTACACCAAAGGTTGGGTCAGGATAAACGACATGACAATAGGTAAGGTAAGGTCATTAGAAAAAACAACACATGTAGCAATGTCGCAAGGTATAATGAGCACATGGGTGCAAAGGTCTCTAACAGTGTGTCAGGTCCAGGCATATAAGTCATGGTGCTGGTAGGGCCAAGGTACAGGTAAAATAATAGGTCCCTAAACGTAATTAAGGACATGTATAAGTAATGTGAGCTGGTAGGTAGGTTACAATAAATGTGGGTAAGGTCACAAGGTGGTGGGAAAGGATAATGTTGGGATTAAAATGGTAAAATTGGGGATAAGAGGAATGAGAGATAACAAATGTTGGTTATAAAGTGATGGACATTAGTCATGTCGATTTGGGTATTTAAAATGAAAAATCTATATAATATAGATTCATTTGTATTGTTTGGCTTTTGTTATAACGACATAGCACTAAACATTTTGTACCTTTTCAAGAGGAAAGTACAAGGGACTGTACCCCTAAGGTGGAGAGATCCAGTTTGTCAGAGGATCTAGGTAGATGGGTCCACAATATTGGTGTGGAGAATTTGAGTGGGTGGAGGTGAGGTGACTATTTGGTGATGGCAGAAGTGGGAGAGGGTTCGGGTGGGCCACCAGCACAGCAACCAGTCGTGCCACCATGCTGACGATACCGAGACGAGGTAAGACCTCTTCCTTTCTACATATTTGCTGTGGGAAAAAGGGGATATGGGTATGAATGGTTGGGTAGGGGTGATAATTAAAATTTTTGGTTAAAATTGATGTAATGAGGGATGGAAGAGGTCAGAGGTAGGGTAAATAGGGGTGGGGAGGGATTTAGGTTAGGTTTGGGCAGGGTAGGAGAAGTTATGAGGTGAATTTGGAGAATTGGTGGGGAGTAAAAATGGGGTTTTGTGGGTTTGATCATGGCGATAGTGACCGATGTCGGTCAAGAATTGGCCAACATCGGTAAGATATAGCTGATATCGATCAAATAAAAAATGATCGATGTTGGTTACTAGTGACCAAGGTCGGTTAGGATTTTAAGGAAAAAGAGGTTAGACAAGGGTTTTAATGGGGTTGGAAACTATGAGGTGTAAATGTAAGTGGGTTGAGGGTAGGTAGGGTAGGTTACGGAGGTTGTAGGGAAGGAAAATAGGAAGGAATTATAGGAATGGGATAGCCGGGTAAGGAGTGTTGTGGAAATGGTTATGGGTTTAACAATGGTGTGATTTTTTGGATGCAGGCAAGAGACCAACTATGGATGCAGGATAGAGTTCCACCTCTATTGCTAGCAGTGCGGGGAGACGTGACCGATGAGGAGTGGAAGCACATGACTAATGTGGGTCTAATTAGTATCCGATGCTATAGGCGTATCGTGCATGGTCCTAGTTTGATGGTCACTCTCATCAATAGATGGGATTCCATGACCAACACGTTCCATCTTCTGACAGGTGAGATCACATTCACCTTAAAGGACATGTACATGATCCTGAGATTATCGATAGTGGGAGCATAGGTTTACTCCATTTCATCAGAGGCCTCCAAGGAGCTGATGTTGACAATATTTGGAGAGGGGATGACCAAGATGAGGTTCTATAGCATGAGCCTAATATATAGAGAGACATACGCAGTCCATCCCGAGGAGATACAGTTAGTTGTTTTGATTATGGAGGTAGTGTGTTGTTTTGTACTACCATATGTAGAGGGTGGGATATTCCCATAGGCACTGATGAGAGTTCTCCATGATATGATGGAGGATCGGATTTGATTTTTTTGGGCACTAGCCTACCTGGTGCAGTTATATAGGGAGTTATGGGCCTATGGGAGGATACAGAGGTTTAACTTGTGCTGCACTTTCCTTCTTCACTGTTGGGCCTACGAGCACATTATGTGCATGTGGCCGATTGGTTTGCCATGGTTAGATGCATTTAATCCAGGTATGGTCTGGGTTTGGTATAAGCATTGGGTATCAATTGCCAAAGTGCGCGTGGGGGCTAGGGCTACGCACGATGTAGCTCACTACAGGCAGATGTTGGAGGGGTTATCTAGAGTAGACATTATTTGGAGGTCGTATGTGGTATATCCATCATACATGTGCATGGATGATGAGTTGGATGAGCTACAACTGCTCAGGTGGATAGAGGGGTGTTGTTCCAGGGAGTACGAGATGATACCAATAGATAGAGTCCAATGGCAGTTTGGGCTGCCCCAAGATGTGCCACCGCCATTTATGTAGTATATGAGGGATGACACAGAGAGACCTATGTCTCTGTCCTGACCTACAGTCCCAGTAGGGCAGGAAGAGCAGTCGGTGGGCCGACAAATAGATGATTTCAATTGCACAAATGCATATAGATGGTGGTGGGTAGCCCAGCTAGGACCAACATCACCAAAACCAGGGTAGTACTGGTTTACAGGGGCAGCTGACAGGGTCATAGGTAGAGGTGGCCACGTTACAGGCACAGGTGGTGGCCCTTTAGGCCCAGATCATAGTGTTACAGGGGAAGGCACCCACACATGGTGGAGATGGAGATGGGGAACAGGTAGCCACCCTACAAGCGCAAGTCACAGGGTTGCAGGGCTAGTTGGCCACTACACAGGCACAAATTGTGGCCCCACATGCCTAGATCACTACATTGGCCCTGACATAGGCACAAGTACAGACATAGGGACAAGGTCCCTTATTACTGGTAGCAGTGGGACAAGGTCCCAAGAGACAGGTATAGGGGCTGAGACCAATGGCACCTTCGCAGACCATACTGATGGCTAGGTTTAGGGATGCCCTGGGTGAGGCACAATACTATCAGGATCAATTGATGGCTATAGGGATAGACGTCTCATCTTATGCCGAGTATAGAGCACAAGAGGCCTTAAGTGAGAGGACAAGGTCCTGCACTCATAGTGTGGAGAGTACATAAGGCTGGTGAGCATAGAGATAGGAGTAGGGTGAGCCCACTAGTGTATAGAGGCCAGCTCCAGGTGAGGGGCCATAAGAGGTTAGACCGAGGCCTACAATAGGTGGTGAGGTGGATGTTGAGTGCCACATGGGAGTAGTAGAGGAGTCAGGGGAGAAAGGTTCACACATCTAATGGGTAGACAGTTGATATCGTTGTTTTGATGACATTTTTGATATATACTGGCCTACGTGCCGATGATTGTGAGGCTATACATGAGAGATTTTGAGATTTTGTATATGACACTGGCTTGCATGCCAACGATATTGAGACATTTTATTTGAGATATTTGTATGGATTCGAAATCTAAGTATACATTGTATAGACACAGATTTTGATGATATATATATAGAGAGATGATGATGTTTATGGTATGTTGCTAGATTGATGTATATGATTTATTGTTATGATTTGTACATGTGATGGAAACTAGACACTTTATGCATGGATGGAGTCAAGTTTTTTTAGGCACGGATGGAGTCAGGTTGGTTTAGTCATGGTGGAGTTAGGTTGGTTTAGGCATGGTAGAGTCAGGTTGGCAGGTTGGGTTTAGGCATGGATGGAGTCAGGTCATAGGCATGGATGGAGTCAAGTTGGTTTAGGCATGGATGTATTCAGGTCATAGGCATGGTGGAGTTAATTTTTTTGTGTTGATTTAAAAACCAAGTTATTTGTAACAAAGGAAACAAATGGTGATGTATATGCATGTTATGGATTAAATTTCCAAATATTTGCTATGTGTGGAAATATGAAATGAGAAATTAGTGAATGTTATGATGATGTGTGGAAAAATGGTTGGTAGTTATGTTTGTTAATTGATGTGTGTTTGGTTTTATTTCCAGTTGTTGGTATAAACGGGAAACCAAGGTAGAATGTGGAATAGAAAAATGGG